>JAVXUO010001334.1:0-28951 GCA_033065855.1 Escallonia rubra | reverse complement strand
AAACCAAGTCTCAAACATATTAAAGTTTGGGGTTGCACAGCTTATGTTAAAAGAATGCAAGCAGACAAGCTTGAAGCAAGGTCTAATAAGTGTAGGTTTATTGGGTATCCCAAAGAAACAATGGGATATTATTTCTTTCACCCTCCTGACCATAAAGTCTTTGTGGCAAGATGAGCTACTTTTTTAGAAAGAGAATTTCTTTTTGAAGGAAATCATGGTGAAGGAATAGAACTTGATGAAATTCAAGAAATTGATGAACCAACACAAGCTCAGGATTGTGAGATCCAAGTTGAGCAACCTTTACTGGATGTTCTAAAGTTTACAAGGAGGTTGTCATCTTCGGTGGTTGATGTTCAAGAACCAATTACGGTTCAAGAACAGGTTAACGAATAGGTTTTAGAACCAGTACTACAACAACCAAATCCAATACAAGGTGAACTGACTGTACATGAACCTCTTAGAAGGTCTGCCCGTGCACATCATGCACCAAATAGATTAAACTTAATGGTGCAAGATGATGCGTCAAATAAGGATGATCATAATGATGATGATCCTAAGACATATGAAGAGGCCATACAAAGTTCAAACCATGAGAAGTGGCAAAAAGCCATGGAATCTGAAATGGAATCCATGAAGGTCAACAAAGTATGGACTTTGGTTGAAGCTTCGAAGGATATAAAACCTATTGGCTGTAAATGGGTTTTCAAGAAAAAGATTGGAGCAAACGGAAAGGTGGAAACATATAAAGCCCGTCTTGTTGCCAAGGGATATCGTCAAAAAGAAGGAATTGACTTTGACGAAACTTTCTCTCCAGTGGCAATGCTTAAATCAATTCGGATTCTACTTGCTATAGCAGCATACTATGATTATGAAATATGGCAGATGGATGTGAAGACTGCTTTCCTTAATGGTGAGCTTGAAGAGGATATGTACATGACACAACCTGAAGGTTTCATATCCCTACCTGATCATAATAAAGTTTGTAAGCTGCAACGATCCATCTATGGACTAAAGCAAGCTTCTAGAAGTTGGAATATTCGCTTTAACAAGGCAGTCAAAAAGTTTGATTTTGTTAGATGCGAAGAAGAACCTTGTGTGTACAAAAAGGTTAGTGGGAGTGCAATTATTTTCTTGGTATTATATGTTGACGATATATTACTCATTGGGAATGATATACCGGCATTACAAAATACAAAGATTTGGCTATCTTAACAATTCTCCATGAAAGATTTGGGAGAAGCAGCTTATATATTGGGAATAAAGATCTATAGAGATAGATCTAAGAAGATGCTTGGACTATCCCAATCTATGTACATCGATACCATCTTAAAGATGTATAACATGGATAATTCCAAAAGAGGCTATCTACCGATAGGCACCGGAATTACTCTCAGTAGGGAGGATTGTCCTAAAACCCCTAAAGAGAGAGAACGCATGAATAGAATCCCATACGCTAACGCAGTGGGAGCTATCATGTACACCATGACTTGTACACGTCCAGATGTCGCTTATGCACTAGGTGTACCTCGTCCATACCAAGCCAAACCGGGTGAGGAACATTGGAAAGTGGTTAAAACCATTCTTAAGTACTTGAGAAGAACTAAAGACCAATTCCTTATTTATGGAGATTCTGATTTAAAAATAGAAGGTTATACTGATGCGAGTTTTGCATCAGACAAGGCTGATAGCAAAGCTATTTCTGGTTATGTTTTCACCTTAAATGGTGGTGCAGTGAGTTGGAAAAGTTCCAAACAGGCTACTGTAGCTGATTCGGTGACTGAAGCAGAATACATTGCAGCTTCTGAAGCAGCAAAAGAAGCAGTCTGGATGAAAAAGTTCATATATGAACTTAGTGTGGTTCCTTCCATCGAAGAATCAGTTCCATTACTGTGCGACAATACTGGAGCTATTGCTCAAGCAAAAGAGCCAAGATCACATCAAAAATCCAAACATGTCTTGCGGCGGTATCACTTGATAAGAGCATTATTGAACGTGGAGACGTCAGAATTCAAAAGGTTGATGGAAAGGAAAATGCAGCAGATCCATTCACTAAAGCACTTGGTGCAAAGGAGTTTGACAAGCACAAGTGGAAATTGGGAATGAAATACATGACCAATTGGCTCTAGTGCAAGTGGGAGATTGTTGGGGATGGAATTAATATGCCCAAGATCCAATGTCTCATGTAATGATTTGGACACCTTGTAATCAATATGTTTTGATTACTAAATGGCATTCGTTATCTTATTATCATATTTATTATTTGATAATTTGACTAATATGATAATGTCCTTGATTAAATTTAGAGACTTGACATCATGATAAAGATCATGATAGTGAAAGTCAAATCTTTTACTATTTAATCTAAATTGTTCTTGATCATAGGATCATTAAGAATAGGACATTGATGATCCAGATAGATCAATATATATGTGATGGTCTCTATAGGATGGAGATTATTTGATCTCACTTACTAAATTACATATATAGATGATGCATATGGAGATATGATCATCGAACCGACTCAATTGAGAATTCCTAATGGTTAATATTACCATTAAACTGTCAATAGGATATTCTCATGAGGAACATGGTGTAAAATTTCCTTTGAATGGATATTCGTCATGTTAATTAACAAGATATTCATCGTACTTTGATTCCGGACACCTAATGTCCAGGGGTGCTAGTTGAATGGATATTGGGTATGATTAAATACTTGTAGAATTCATGATTGATCAAGAAGGAATCCATTAACTTTTGGTAATGAGTTTGAGCTCTATGATGATATTAATTATAATGACTAGATTAAGACCTTGGCCAGGGCAAATGAATGAATGAAGAAAATGAGTTTCTTATGTCATTCACTAGTCGATTATAATTGACTTGAAGCATAGTTGGTGACCTATTGGGATTTGACAATTAAACCATATCCTAGGGTTAACCTGAAGCTGTAAAGATGGAAGAAAATACTATATTATTCTTCTTGAGGTTCTTAAGAGCGAAAGATATTACCTCATGCTATCCGGTCATTAAGGAGTGTTGCTAGACGCCAACCTTGATTGGTAAATTGGTTCGACTAATTTACTAACGACTTAGTATTGAACCTATGGGGTCGCACACTAACGAGTGCTCTAATATTTGCTAATGGATCATTTAATTTATTATTTGATGATTAAATTGTTGAATTTAATTTTATCAAAATAAATATATTTTTGATTCAGACGGAATAATATTATATTCTTTGCTAGCACCAAGAGTATAATAAATATTGGAGACAAATTCGAGAATTTCCTATTTTGGAATATGGAATAAATGTTGACAAGATATGTGTCAATATCTTAAGAGAAATAAGAGGAATTTCGATTGAAATTAAGTCCCAAAAGCAAGGACTTGATATACGTCAACGTGTGATTATAAGGAAAGGTTTCCTACTTTGAATAGGAGACTAATTGCTTGATAGTCAACAATATTCACTAGCACATATTAAGCCTAATTTTGTGGACAAGATATGTGCAAGTATACATATATATAAGAGAGTGTTCTCTTGCATTTTCATTAAGTGTATATGAAATATGCAATTTCGTTTCTAAAGAAATGCAACTGAAAAAAATTATATAACACATGAGTGTTATTTCTAGTCCTTGAATTTTGAACCAAAGAGGATATTTTTAGTTTAAAATTACTTCAAGTTCTCCGAGGATTCTATTTTTCAAAGGGTTGATAGCAAGGATTGGACTCGGTGCAGATACACATAGAGTTTTCGTATATTAGAAGAAATTTTTTTGCATCAAGAACCTGCTTCCAGGTAATGTAATCTAAGGGTGGATTGCTTTTAGTCCTTCCGCTGCGTGTTATGAACACTGTGCAATCCTTCAGCAAGCCATTGCAAAAACTCAATACACAATCAATCTCATGTGGGGGGCAAATCTCAAATGGGCCGTTAAGTGAGTCAGATTTTTCTATGGGAGCTAAAGGGTAAGAATACAGAGCACCCTTAGTTGCAAGGAGGAGGTTCGTACTGTTGATGATTGATTGTTTGAGGTGCATCTTGACGAAATCAGGGCCGTCAATAAGAGCACACCATGGCTTGGAAACGGACCTGAACCTCAAAAGTGACTTGACGGGTAGTCGCGAGAGTATGTCGGTGATTAATTCCGTCAGAAGTTCTGGCATTCCAGGAGTTTTGAAATAGTCGCAAAGGAGAGAAGCTAAGTGATGAAGTAGACAAGGCAGTGTGTTTTGGTGGTCGTTTTGTTGATAAAATGGCAATATAGACACATTGTGAGACCTTTGGGGGAAAAAATGAATAGAAAGTGATGCCTAAATATCGATTCTATTAAGATTTATAAGCCGCATTAATCATTTGTAAGACACGGAATTTACTTTTAGGCTCCGATTGGCAAATGGTATTGGAATTTGAATTGAGAATTACAATTCAATTCCAATTCCTATGGATTTGGAATTACTTTGGAATTGAATTAAATTTTATATTTCCATTGATTGGTTAGCAAAAAAGATTAGATTAAGAATTAAAATTGTTAAAGTAAAAAAATAAAAGAGAAATATGCAAAAAAGAAGTTCCAACTTTTTCTTATCAAAGCATACACCATGGAACCCCACCCAACGAGCAAAAGAAAAGGAAAGAAAATATATATATGATGACCACGTACAAAATGAAAAAATGAGTCCATTAAGATAAATGCACATATGACGACCAAGTATAAAATAGAAAAATGAGCCCATTTTTTTGTTCTTCAAAGATAACATCAATATGTGTATTCAGCGAACATGCCATTTGCTAAATTATCTCTAAAAGATGACCACGCCTAGCTTGATATTCAGTGAACATGCCCTTTGCTAAATTATCTCTAAATGATGTCCATTCAGGCGTAAGCAGGACAGATCTTATCACTTCATCATCGCCCGTGTCATCTGCACATAAGAGCAATTTATTTATCAATACATAAAAATGAAAACTGAATTATAGGATATAACTAAATTATATTGAGAAGCAGCATTATAGAAAAATGAAAACTGAATTACAAAGTATAACTAAAATATATTTACCATGAAAATTGAAACTAACATAAGAGTGGGAATTACCCCACACACAAACACACATCACCCTACCTGGAGTTCCTGTGGGAAGAAATCAGATCATCAATCACTTCCCGGCTGTCATCAGATCAAAAGCTTTGTTGATTTCCTCAAATGGTAGGTTATGTGTTATGAACTCGTCAATCAGGAGTTCATGTGGGAAGAAATCAGATCATCAATCACCTCAACATAAAAAGAAGCACAACACAATTATCGATAAAAAATAAAATTTGACTCGATAAAAAGAAATTTGACTCCTAACAATAATCAAACAAGGGAAAATAAGGGCAATTGCATTTTTAGAGTTATATCCAGTACAGAAACTGCCTCTTTATAGCTGGAAAAGTCCATTGAAAAACTGCCTAATCAAAGCCTAACCCTGATGTTACACCACTGCCTAACAATAAATACCAAACAAGAAGAGAAATGAGTTGTCCCTTTATTTGGGTATCTAGTGCAAAATGGTTTAACCAAAAATAATAACATAACTTGAAGTATAGATCAGAGCTGAAACCCCACTTAGAAGGATCATGCATGACAGAAGGAGGAAACTAAATTAGTTTAGCAAACTGTGCCATTCTAGATGTTTATTCAAGGGGAAACACACTGGTCCTGTCAAGGTATTAACAATTACTTTAAATACTTTTCTAGTGGCTTATTTTTTTCCAAGATATTATTGCTTAAAATATAGCAGCCGCCAACAAGTGAGACTGTTGAGATTGACACTTTACATGGACTAGAGCTCAATTTCAGTCAACAAAGACCTAAGGGAAAATAATTGATTTCAATAAACCAAAGTGATTCAATTTTTGAGATTGAAACTTTACATGAACTGATTTCATCCTTAAACTATCTGCACTTCTATCTGCTTTTCTTGCTCTCGCGTTCCTTGTCAAGAGTAATGATATATACATAAATCTCTCTATACTTTAGATAAAGCTATGTTGTATATCCTGCCAAAGCTAACCAAAGATGCGATTCTATACGAACAGCAACCCCAAATAGCAAACCATCTCTGTGAGCGATGCTACATGGATGCAACTAAACTTTCCATCAGATGTAAGTTTTGCAATGGATGATCAATGTAACATGATTCCTTATCATTTTCACATAACCAGTTTGCCATGGCCCATGGAACATACGTAACAACGGAAAACATGATATTCAACATGACTGTTTAAAGCTTATGGGCTAGTTAATGTTTTCAGCAGAGAAATATTTACAAGATTTGCTTACTTATGAATGAATAGCTTACAGCTCCATTCTTTATGTTTAGTTATTCAGTTGAGAATCATATATCTATATTTCATCTTCAGCTTTATAGTTGAACAGTCCAACTTTTGCACTCGCGTCGCGTTTATGTAAAACCCCTAGTCTATTATAAACTCCAGCCATTCATTATAGTAGCCATTCATCAAGTACTAACTTTCATAACCTAATAATAGCGATAGCTGACGTATAAATTAGAAAGGATCACTCTTAGGATCTATGTCAGCTAAATAAATGTTTTCAAATATATTTGTCAGTAAATAACCTGAGTTCTCCATCAGTCTGCTTACTTTTTGATATGGTGACAGTTATCTTACCAAGACCAGTTTTCATGACATTCTTTCGACAATGGGAACATTCAGTATCGTATATGTGGCTGTGATTCGATGATGTTTTGAAGAATATGTCTTATGCATGATGATTTAGCTCAGAGAACATGCCTTATAAATACACCAAAAATAAAACATCCAGGCTAATATATGTGAAGTTTTTTGTGGCTTGTAAGCATCATCTCACCCCGTGGGTGCAAAGCTTTGAAGAGTCCAAATATATTATCCAATGAGTAACTTAGATAAGACTTACAACAGGTAGCAATCTAGTTAAGAATGATATCAAGAAAAACTCTATGCTATAGTGCAACACCTTCACTACTATCACTTACTTGAGAAATTTCAAATGCAGATTTAACAGAAGACATACCACTTTCTCCTTTTGTGGCAAGACTCCAGCTAACAACTCGAGGCTGTACGACACTTAGTAGCTCAAGGAAAAAAAATACCATCTGACAAACTCTTATCCTGTAAAAGTTAAATCAGTAAGTTAGATCTAGAGATAGTAGGGAACATCCAGTTCAGAAAACATAACATGACTTCCAGTAAATATAAAATCATCTTGTCCACCGATGGAGAAACACCATAGATATATTGGATGTGCTTCATTTAAAGGCTGATTCAAATCCCAGCTCACAATGTTTAAATTAAAAGAACTAGAATTCAACTTAAGCAACCAAATCAATCAGAATTCAAAAGAAACCACATTTTAAGTCCACTTAACTATTATGTATTTGTAATTACCAGTAACATGATTACAAAAGAGAACCAATGACTTAGGAATCTAATGGCTCCAGTTGGAACCAATGTCAAAAACCATAAAAGCTATGGGCTAATACTAAGCAACTACAGGCCGAAAAGCATAAGATTACAGCATCATCACCTGCTCCGGCTAGGAATCTAATGGCTCTAGTTGGAATCAATGTCCACCACAACACTAACACCAATCAAAAAATCACCCATACAAATCATCATCCACACAAATTACCACATATCAAAGCAAAATCAGCATAAATCGTTGCCGTCGTCGCCGCCATCAAAACAGTAAATTGTTGCCGCCGTTGCCGTCAAAATACTAGATCGCAGCCACCGCCGTCTCCACAGCAGATTGTTGCTGCCATCGCGAGGTTGAGTCAAAGAGAATAGAGAAGGACGATTGTTGTGGCAAGGTCAGTTTCAATCAAAGAGAAGAGATAAGGAATAGAGAGAGCGTAAAACCATTGTCGGGCATTGGCTATGAGCCGAGAGACAGAAACAATGAAAATAAATGGGCTTTGGAATTGTAAATTTGTGGTTGGACCTTAAGAATTGAGCTGTGAGTCTTAAAGTATGTTTTCATGGAATTGGACATGAATTGTAATTGTAATTCTAAATAAGTTATCCAATTAGCGGAATTATAATTCTTAAGGTTCAATTCTAAATTCTATCTCAATTCCAAGATTAATTTGGTGATCCAATCAGACCCTAAAAGAAGTTGGACTTGCAGGCAATCACTTTTCAGGAGTGCTGCCGTCGTTAGTAGGGCAGACGCTACCCAATCTTGAACAACTCTTGCGGGCAATCACTTTTCAAACCATTTCACCTGTACAATTCCCAACTCATTCGGTTACATAGTATCCCAAGAAGAACTTCGTCTAGAGATAAAAATTTGTCGGAGAATCATCTTCACAGGAACTGAACTGCCACACTTCCTTGACAGGTTGCAGGGAATTAAAAGTGTTGGCTTTTCAGGCAAATCCTCTTAATGGCATCATTCCAGTTTCTGCTGGAAATCTCTCAACTTCTTTGGAGCAAATAGCTGCAGGTGGCTGTGGAATCAAGGGAACCATTCCTAGTGAAATTGGTAGGTAATTAGTTTCGTGTATTTAAATCTACTAGTAAGCATCATGTACTTTGCATGTTATATAATGATTTGAAATAAAAATATTATAAAACTTGGTGAAAAAATAATTAAAATTAATCAGTACAACTATTATAATTAAATAAATCAATTGTTGACTACTAATCAAAGACTCAAAGTATTAAAAGTTCATTGAACAAAACATGACCTTACTTTCAAATCCGAATTTTCACGCCAATTATCACCAATATTTTTCACTATTTATCATACTTATTTATTTCGTCACATCAAGCCGCCGCTAAAGAGAATCCTGATTTTTCTATGTTATATCTTGTTAACCAAGGTACACATGGCATTATAATCAGTCTCAAACATCTAATACAAATATCTAATTCTTATGAAACACTACAAGTTTGACTGTACAGAAATAAAAGTGAAGAAAGTGTTTAGAGATAAGTAATGTCAAATGCATATATTGAAGTTGTCTAATTTCTTTTAATATATTTTGATGGCATATATATAAGTGTAGGAAGTAAAATTGAGAAGAAGTTTAAATTATAATTAAGTTATATTAACGAAAGTTCAAAAATTAACCCGAAAAGGATTGTCGAAAGTAAAGTATCTAGCGAGAATAAGTTATGATTAATAAATGTGTAACAAAGTTTGTGAGACAAAATGGGTTAAGAGCTTAAATGTCGCGTCTTTTAAACAAAAAATAAGGGGAACTCAAGAGATCTAGCAGGACACATATATAAACTGAATTGCTTAGACAACAAATTTAGTAGTCCTAACTATTAATAATCTTTTCAAAGTTTTTCTATCGTTCACTTTTAGAGTTTTAGCCCTCTTTTCTGCAAGCATCACCACTAAAGTTCAAAGTACCATCACTTAAAATTTCTAGTATCATTCATTATCCATCTTGTTTCGTTCTGTAGAATAATAGCCATTTCTTGTAGCGATGATTATTGGGGGTCAAAATATTTTTTGTGGTTTGCTTGCTTTTAGTAATGATCTAATCTATTACTCTGTGTCCCAAAAAATTGAACATATTTCAATTTTGGGCTATCCCAAAAAATTGATTAGTTTTTAAATTAAGAAAGATTTTATAGGTATTTTTACATATTTATCATTTTTACACTTTTTTTTATTATACTTCTCTCTCTGCATTAATCTTCCACCAACCCATTTATTTCTATTGAACCGCTTTCTTCTTCCCCCCCCCCCCCCCCCCCCCCGGCGAGATAGAATGGAAAACACATAAAAAAAATACTCATATCTTAAATAAGCGTGTTGTCAAATCTATTTATCTATATATTATATCATATCATATAATAAATATATAATAAACGAAACGTTGTGCGTTTTGGAGGCGACACATAAGTTTTTTTTAGTGTCTTTTTTTCTTTTTACCCCTTTCAATTATGCAAGCGTTGTGCGTTTTGGAAGCGACACATAAGCATTTTTTAGTGTCATTTTCCCTTTTACCCCTTTCAATTATGCGACACATCATCTTTGTTCAATTTTGTGACACATAATCATCTTTGTTTTGATGTTTCATTCATCTTCTATCTCTGCTTAATATAGTCACATATGCTTCATGACTCTTTATTGTAACATATTATTGAAAAATTCGGAGGTATAATTATCATAAATTTAGTTGTTCTTATAAGAATAAAAAATCAATTCTACACATTCTAAAACTCTATCTAATCAATGTATCAACATACTAAGGGTGTGTTTGATAACCTAGTTTAGCACTTAAAACTGAAATTTTTCAATGATTTTAAGATAAGTGCGTTTGATAACGTACTTTTTCTATCGCTTAAAATAATAAGTGGTAGGTTAATTAATTAAATATTTAATATTTTAAGTCATTCGTAGCTGACTTATCACTTATCACTGAACATGCTTAATGATTACGTCATTAAATCTTTTACCAATCTGCCCTCACTGTCTCGCCTCCTCTTCTTCACGATCCTCTTCTCCTTTTCTTCACTACCTCCTCTTTCCAGTCCTCTTCTCCACTGCCTCCTCTCCTTCCTGCTAATTGAGCCGCAATAACGATCTCTTCTTAGGTACTCCTACCACAAATTGCTGGTGCGCAATTTCTTTGTGCTTTATTACGTGGGGGTTGGTTAATCTGTGATTTTTTTCCTATTTGTTCTTGAATCTGAATATACCCAGAAAGGGGAACCCTAGGTTCTAATACCCAGATGGTGGTCGCCATCACAAGCTATTGCAAACTGAGTTTTTGATGCACTGAATGAATTAGAATGCACTGAATCAATTTTTTATGCACTTGATTTGGATACTGCTGTGTTGGAGACAATTGCATTGAACTGAGCCTTTTGGAGTTGCAATTCAGTCGTTGGTATTCCTGCCAAAACAGCAGGAAACTATGACCAATAGCCAATAGAGTCGGTAGAGGAGACCCATGATCCTGTAGTGATTTGGCCTGCTATTGAAAGAAAGGAAATGGAGCTGACTAGAGAAGGGAGCTTACTAGGAAATGGAGTAGACCCATGATCCTGTTAACTCAAAGCAAAAATAATTGAACAAATTATGTGAAACCTGAATTCTTTTGATTGTCATCGAGTTTCAGCTTGTTGTTCTCTTGATTTTCATCGTGTCTATCCGGATTCTTTTCTATTCTTTCTTCTGTATATGATTTGGTTTATAGCATTTTATAGTTTACATGTCTTTGGTTAAAAAAATCCCCTTTTTTCATTCAGATCGTGGTCGCCATAACAAAAATACAGTAGATATGAGAGCAGAAGCACAACAAGCTGATCAATTATTTATGGTTAATTTACAAGAGTAGATTGCAACTCAATTAGTTAATTTGATGTTATAATTCATTTGTGTAATAATGTGACTTTTGGCTATCCAAAAATTATTGTGAATTCTTATCGTGTGAATGAATAAAATATTCTTTTGTGTTTCAAAGCTATGCTCATGACTGTAAAATTGAATTTGAAGTATCCTTCACTGATATGGTAATACGTTCAATTATTCAATTGTCTAACAAGCTTGTTAAATCTTCAAAAACAGATAAAGGGTATTATTGTCAAATTAAATAATTTTCAAATTTCAGTTGTTCTGTTTTATCAAACAGAATAGATTAATTCAGCACTTAAATTTCAGACAAGACCAAAAAAATTTCAGTGCTTAACATTCAGCAGTTTAGAATTTTCAGTTGTACAAATTCAGCACTTTAAATTTTCAGCACTTAAATTTCAGTTTTATCAAACACACCCTTAGACTTAATTTTGACTATTAACACCTCAAAAACATTTTAAATAACAAAATAAACACTAAAACATAAATAAAACATAAATTACATGTCATCATATTTATTTTGGTGTTCTATTCCTCTTTTACCTCTACTCTTTAAAATCATGCGTGTATCATGACTCTTTATTTGTATAACTTATTATTAATTCAGAGGAATTATTATCATATATTTAGTAGACCTTATAAGAGTAAAAAATTTCTTCTACACCTTTTAAAACTCTACCTAATCAATGTATATTAGGACTTGATTTTCACTATAAACACCTAAAAAATATTTTTTATAATAAAATAAACACTTAAAGAAAACATAAATTATATGTCATCATATTTGCTTTGGTGTTCCACTCATCTTCTACCTCTACTTAATATAGTCATGACTCTTTATTGTAACTTATTATTAAAAAATTCGGAGGTATAATTATTATAAATTTAGTTGGCCTTATAAGAGTAAGAAATCAATTCTACACATTCTAAAACTCTACCTAATCAATGTATCAACATGTTGGAACTTGATTTTGACTATTAGCATCTCAAAAATATTTTAAATAACAACATAAACACCCAAATATAAAGAAAACATAAGTCACTTATGAAAAAAAAATTATAAGCCACAAATTAAAAACTTTCTTTTCTTTATACAGAAGCAATATGTAAAAAGAATACGAGTTAATTGTTTAATAATTTAAAAATACCAATATGAGATTTTACTTCATCAGTTAATCCTAATTATATCAGATTGAACTTTAAAACACATAAGCTTTTTAAAGTGTTCTTTTCCCTATTTACCTCCCTTACTTATTCGCCACATCATTTTATTTGTTTTAATGTCTTTATCCTTTTTTTACACAACTTATTAACTTTTTACTAAAATTTATTATTAAAATATTTGTGAACATTATTTTTCTCAATTGTTGTAAACATTTTAAAACTAGAAAAACAATTCTAAAATTTTAATTATATAACATTGAACTTTCAAATACATTAACTTTTTTTAGTGTTTTTTTTTCCTTTTTACTCCTCACTTATGAGACACGTCATTCTATTTCTTTTGGTCATTTTCTTTTTTCACCCCAACTTATTGATTATGTATTATAATTTTCGTAAACCTTTAAAACTAACTCTAAAGTTTTTAAAACATTATTTATGAATATACTTACATATTAGGCGTTAATTTCGACTGTTAATACCTTAGGAGCACTTTAAAATAACAAAATAGGATCTCACCAATATAGAGTACGAAGATCATGTACAAAAAATAAAGACTAATACTTAACATATTTTCATATAAGTAATATAAGAAACGAATATGACTTTATTTTTAGATATAATTGAAATACTAAAATAGCAGCTTACTTCACAAATTAATTTTAATATAATAACTCAAAGTCTAAAGTATAAATCATATACTCTTTTGAATGCCCAAAACAAAGAATCAAATGTAACGCAATTTTAAATTCATTATTTTAGAAAATCTTCATAAACATATCAAAACGGCACCTCCAAAAATTGTTGAACATGATTTTGAAGTGAAAATATTAAACACAAGGATTGTAACCGTAATGGTACTTTTTTTTTACATAGTTAATTCTATCTTTTAAATGATGGTTATCTAAGAAATTTTGGCCGCTATCCTGGTCATAGGAAGATACTTACAACCTCCCATACAGTGAAACTCAATGGTCGCTATATACTTTTGGTGGCACTTATTTAGTGACTTTAAAAATGTATTTTTAAAAATTATCAGTTATGGTATCAACAAAAATGAAACTAAGCATATTTATCGATCATTAACTGTTTTCTATAGAGAGTTGTAGAAATTTTCATGGGTTGTAGGTAAAAATAATTCATTATCTAAAATAAATTAAAATTACTCCACGTGCTTCCATTCCAGTTCCAATGTCTATTTTTAGTTGCCTATTTACAATAAATTCCTAATTGTATAATTCGTGCACCTTTGTTAGGATTTTTCTTTTCTAATACAAATGACTGCGACTGATTTTTAATTCATTATATTTTAGTTCATGTATAGGGTAATCTACAAAAAATAATATTAAATATGTGATATTCTAACTTTACAGACTTCTATAATCACCTTAATATACTATAAGCTTAGAACTTAATAAACAATCTACAAATTTAAAGATGAAGTATAAGGATTTTGCAACCTTATACAGTTACATCTCCATCTATCACAGTCTAGACAATTGTATGAATATTCACCGGTGTATGGTGTTTAGTCTCAAACATATAAAGAGGTTTTGTAAAATGATATGACATTTCATTCAGACAATAATTATTGTACAATGCACACATATTTTCAAATTAATTGTCTTAGAAATTACTCAAAATTATGATAAAAGTGGTCTAATGATGCATGCTTCTAATAAGATACCTAATACTATGTAAAATGCAAAGCTAGAGATATGTTTGAGAGATTTTTTTTAGAGATATCATTGAATTTTTTTTTGTAGGTATCTATTGTTGAGTTTAGATAACTAAAAATTTCATGACTAAAAGTTATATTTTCTCATGTGAAAAGATTGTCTTTTTGCGAACATAATTACTCTTTGTTGCTAATCAATATTCTCAAATATAGTAAAAATAAAGCTTTAAGGCACTTCATTAGCCACGACCTATTTTCTGGCCCGCTGGGCCTAGGCCAGGCCGGGCCAAGCCCGGCCCATTGACACCTCTACTTTGCTCATTGGTTAAAGTTTTCCTTTTCAAAAGAGAAACTTGGCCCAAGTTTACCCTTGTGATTGGATTACCAAAATTTTTGAGTTATATAGCTACAATCTCTCGTATAGCGATAGTTGATGGTCATTATATATTTTTAGTAATTTTTATTTAATAACACTAAATAAGTGTCACTAAGTTATTTTCGCTGAAGTGTTATAAGTAATGTCACTTGGTGCGTTTGAATATGTTGTGGTTTTCGGTTTTCAATTTTTAGAAAAATACAAACTAAACCCTCTTTTGATTTTCAGTTTTTGCAAGAATAAATGTGTATTTAGTTAGTTGGTTCAACTTTTGAGTTTTCTTCTTTATTATCATTTCTTCTTAAGTTTCCCTTCAACCTTTAAACAACCTTTTCTTCTCTAGCAAGACCACTCCTGGCTATTCCAAAGCATCACCGTCAGTTAACACCACCATAACCACCATAAAACTCGGACCACCACCCCCATAATCAAAACACAACACCACCACAACCATAAAACCTTAATAACTACTGAAACAAAACACCCAATTGATCAATCTTTTCGCTCGAAAGCAACATTACCTAATTGAAAGCCACCATCAACTTCAACACCATCTTTCACCACCCCCTTCACTCATCATCATTAGATCATAACCACCATTATAGCCACCATCAAACATGCCAGTTGGTAGGCTTGGTCATGATTGCTGAAGGGGCGCAGTTAACTTGGTGGTGATCCTAACAATAGTGATAGGTAGTGGTGGTGGGTGGGGCAGATTTACAAAGGTGGGATAGATATCTGGATATGGTGGCAATGGTTGGCAGATTTGTGACGATTATGGGGCTACGGCGACGGCAAGTTGAGGTCAGGGTTGTTGATGGTGGTAAGGTGGCGACAGTTGGCTTAGGTCAAGTTGATTGTCCATGACAGTGAGGTGGAGACAGAGGGTTGAAGTTAGGGTTGTCGATGGCGATGGGGTGTCGTTGGTAGGTTGATATCAAGTTAGTTACCGACGATGGTGGGGTGGCGATTGATGGCCATAGCAGGTTAACGTGTGGCGGTGGTTGAGCTTGGGGATTAATTGATGGGAGTAATGAAATGAGAAGTGAGTGTTGTAAGAAGGTAGGTTACAAATTGCTTCTCGTGAGTTTGAAGGTTGGATGTCAAATAAAAAAATCAAAAATCAAAATTAAAAACCAAAAACTCTAGAATGGAATTTTAAAAAATTAGAGTAAATTGACAACGTTTAAAAACAAATTGAGGAGAAAAATATGAAAAATTGCTATTTAGAAAACTGAAAACAAAATTCTGTTAAACGCTATATAAATTTAACTAATAGTAATTATTGCTTTTCAATGGGTTGTAGTTATCCTTCTACAACCCTGTCCAAAAACTAGGGAATGAGAAAAAAAATTCAGGATGTATGTGGTTTGAAGTCTGAGTGACAACTTTTGAATCAATTCTCACTCAAAATCCAAAATAATTCATAGTTGACACTCTTGAGGGTAATGCAGAACAATTGATCTCCCTAATCCCCTGATATTGTTCAACTTTAAACAACAACCTCCATGACTGACACACAAGTTAGCGAGCCAAAAGAAAGGAGATCGCTTTGCCCCAGTTAAACACCAAGGTTGGTAAGTCGCTACACTATCACTTACTACTCTAGCTCACCTCGTACTCGATCGACATCTATTGTCTCCAATGGTTAACCTTGGTCGCGCTAAAGGAGCTACCAACAGTTCCACTGCCTTGTTGGGTTTGACTCGATAATGTTACCGTCTTACATTTATTGCTACCGAAGACTAACGGGCTATTTGATAAAACTGAAATTTAAGTGCTGAAAAAGTTAAACGCTGAATTCGTAAAACTAAAAACTTTAAACGACTAAAATTTCTACTGAAAAATAAATTAACCTGTTTGGTAAACCAAAAGCAAATGTCTAAACCAAAATTATGCATTTATTTATGTACTTTGTAACTTTCTTTTTTTGGCCAAAATCGTGTTGTTGGTGATGTTGCAGTGGCCACGGAATAATAATAGTGGTAGTGGTGGCAGCGACGACGGAAAAGGTGTCAATGGAGGTGGCATTAGTGTGAAGACGCAATGCTGATAATTGTGGTGGCAGCAGTAAACAGCGACATGGCGGTCATGACAGTAGATGTAGTGTGGTTTTGATAGAGATGGACACGTGATGGTGGCGATGGTGTGGTGGAGGTGTCCTTGTGATGGTGATGGTGGTAGTGGCTATGTCATGGAAATTATGGTGGTGGTAGCAAAATAGAATAATAGTTGTGGTGTGGTTATAGTGTGGCGGAATTAATTGAGGCGGCATCATGGAGGTAATTTTTTTTTATGTAGAATTATGTTAAATAATTTTTAACCATCTCACTTATAATTAAGCGATAAGCATTAAGTAAATCCACCATGACTTAAAATTTTACTCTATTTTTTATAAGAATTAATTTTTTTAAGTGATACAACGTTAATCGTTATCAAACGCACTTATTTGAAAATCCTTGAAAATTTTAAATTTTAAGTGCTTAATTGCGTTATCAAACACATCTTAAGTCGATGGCTTATGAGAGCTGCGTTATTCTGTCACTTGCCTCAGTATTAAACGTGACCAAGGCCTATTGACCATGACCTGGTGAATTATCAGTCCAACTCGTAATGGCAACGGTCCTATGTACCCAATCACACGAAAAAAAATATATGAATTGAACTTAAAGGACCATATATAAAATCTCAAATAAGTATCGCCTCAAAAGACAAAATTGAAATATGGTTAATTACAAAACTGTCCCCTGTGGTTTACACGTTTTTGCACTTTGCTCCCCGTGTTTACAACTTTTACAATAATGTCCCCTGAGGTTGACAAAACCATTGCAAACAGCTCCAAAATTGGATGTTCGTTCAATTTTGGACGTTAAGTCCGCATGTGCACCGCACATGCCATTTTGGCATGGGCAAACATGTAATTTTCCCTGCGCCATCTTCCCTTTTCTCGCCATCAAGCTCCCCGACCTTGCCTAAGAGTCACAGCCAACCATGGACCACCTACAGTTGCCGTTGCCACCAAGGGGTCGACCATAATCCCCCACAACCGCAAAAACCAAACAGTGGGGCAATGTCGCCACAACCACGGCCACTGCACTTGGCCGCACGACCATCGCAAAGCTGTCGGAACAGCGCGACCAACATCAAAAAAAAAAAAACTCAACACAAATTCATCCAGCAGAGTTGCACAACCATCGCCAACGGAGCCGTGGACACCACAAACCGCCGACCACCGTCACAAAGCTGCCGGAGCAGCAATAACGTCTTAGCAAAAAAAAAAAAAAAGGGAAGAGAGGAACAAAAGACGAAGAAGCCAGGGCTGTCATCATCGACCATTTCTTCCATCCCAGCTTTAATAGATTCTATTGAATTTAAGGCACCTAAAGTATAATCTAGAAGGCATTTGTGAATTTCAGCTACAGAGCTTTGATCCCAAAGAAAAAACCCAATTAAGGAAGCGACATGAGCTGCGGTACCAGAGTGTTGAATCGGTTTTGGATTTCGCCGGTGGCGCTAGGGGTAGCCTCAATAATCTCATAAATCTCTGGTAGGCGTAGTAACAACGCCAGCTATAGGACTTCCAGGATCAATCACTAGTTGGGGTCAGGGAGTAGGGCTCCAAAAGGCAGTTGATCCAACACAAAGGCACGGAATCATCCTTCTCGTACCATCGGTCAAAGAGAATCCTCTTCTGATCTCCATCTGGATCATCGGCCGTGGGTCAGAATCCTAGCGCCGCCGTCGTGGCGTGTCTTCCAGCAAAGCGCCATCTAGCTCCTGATCTGCGCCACCATGCTCATGAGGAGAGCACCGGCCGGTGGTTGTGGGTTTCCGGTGGATCGGAGGACAAGCTAACAGCTTGTGGTGGTGGGGAGGATGTGTGAGAGAGAGAGAGAGAGAGAGAGAGAGAGAGATGAACAGAGAGAGAGAGAGAGAGAGAGAGTGTGTGTGTGTGTGTGTGTGATGAATAGAGTGAGAAGGGAAGATGGGTAGGGAAAATTACATGTTTGCCCGTGCCAAAATGGCATGTGCGGTGCACATGCGGACTTAACGTCCAAAATTGAACGGACATCCAATTTTGGAGCTGTTTGCAATGATTTTGTCAACCTCATGAGACATTATTGCAAAAGTTGTAAACACGGGGAGCAAAGTGCAAAAACGTGTAAACCACAGGGGACAGTTTTGTAATTAACCCATTGAAATAAGGTAACAAATAAAATAAACATTTACATGTACTAAATTCGTCACAAGAATTTGTAAGGCGTAAAATTAAGAAAAAATCAGTGAAACGCAAAGGTTAACTTATTGTCTACATAAGGTCACTAAATATTCGTGAGCGTGAAAGTCATGTTGAGTTGCAGTGGCTTTTATCCGCGTATTTAGCGACGTTTGGCAACACCCGAGACCCTTTAGCTCCCTTATCCTCCAATGTCTGGTTTTCTGAACACTCTCATCAGTTCATACCAAGCTCTCACACACTGAGAGCACACATGCCTTAGAAGATGAACTCCCTCTGCAATGCAATCGCCATTGCAGCACCTCTCAAACCTCCCCCACCTCTCCTCTTAAAATCTCCACTCCTCACTTTCCCCAAATCCAAATTAACACATCACTTCCCCCCACGATCGCGTCCGATCAGATCATGCTCCGTAAACCACGCCGCGTCGTCCGCGGAGATCGACATGGTCCCAACCAAACAGGGCCTCTACGCCCCCAAGCCCAAGAAGGTCGTCGTACTGTGGGACCTCGACAACAAGCCCCCACGCGGGCCGCCCTACCAGGCCGCCATGGCCCTCAAGCGCGTTGCCGAAAGGTTCGGCGACGTCGTAAACATCTCCGCCTACGCCAACCGCCACGCCTTCGTCCACCTCCCCCAGTGGGTCCTCGAAGAGCGCCGCGAGCGGCGGCGTCTCGACCTGCTCGAGCGCAAAGGCGCGTCCACTCCATTGGAACCCTACGTTTGCGGCGTGTGCGGGCGTAAGTGCAAGACCAATTTAGACCTAAAAAAGCACTTCCGTCAATTACATGAAAGGGAAAGACAAAAAAAGTTGAATAGAATGAGGTCTCTGAAGGGGAAGAAACGGCAGCGTTTTAAGGAAAGGTTCGTTAGTGGGAATTTGAAGTACGAGGAGGCGGCGAAGGGGTTGGTTACCCCGAAGGTGGGTTACGGGCTGGCGGCGGAGCTGCGACGGGCGGGGGTGTTCGTGAAGACGGTGGAGGACAAGCCGCAGGCGGCGGACTGGGCGGTGAAGAGGCAGATGGTGCACTCGATGAGCAGGGGCATCGATTGGCTGATTCTGGTGTCGGACGATTCGGATTTCTCGGAGATGTTGAGGAGGGCGAGGGAGGCGGATTTGGGGACGGTGGTGGTGGGGGACTGGGACAGGGCGTTGGGTCGGCACGCAGACTTGTGGGTGCCCTGGGTTGGGGTGGAGAATGGCGAGGTGGGGGAGGAGGATTTGGTGCCTAGGCGGAGTAGGAGGAGGAGCGAATTTGTGGCTGGTGGTGAGGGAAATGTAGATGGTGTAGTGGATGAACTCGTTAGGATGAGGACTAATTTTCACGACTTGAGAATATCGGCATTTTCCGAAGAGGGAGAGGAAGAGGAGGATTGGAATAGAGTGGGAATGAGGCAGGAGGGTAATCCTAGGCGTCGAGCTGGTAATTCTCTTGATGATGAAGATTATGATGAAGATGACTTAGACGAGGAAGATGATTTCTTATCGGATAGTGAGGATGAGGAAGAAGAAGAGGATGATGGATACTATTGATGTAGCAAATATAGTTTAATGCGGGTGATTGATTCATTATTTTGATGGTATATGAGGCGGATACCAGATAAAGTGAATAAAAGCAAGAAGGGGCTTGTGGTGGCATGATTTGTGGGAAGCAAAGGTCAACTTTCTGTTCACTGTACAGCTTTGATGGTCTTGTTTTTGCTTGGGACTAACTGATGGTAATGAAAAAGTTTATCTGACTGCTGCTGAGACCAAAGGTCCAAAATTTTTAACGGTTGCTTCCCACCTAGTGCATCACTTTCTGAACGTCCCACATTGGAGGCTGTCTTGGCATGTGGTTTTGCAAATGGTATTCATATTCCCCCAGACTATTGCAGTTTGCCTGTTCTACTCGTGTAAGTATTAGTGAGCTCAGAATATGTTTTGCTA
Source organism: Escallonia rubra (assembly GCA_033065855.1). NCBI lineage: Eukaryota > Viridiplantae > Streptophyta > Magnoliopsida > Escalloniales > Escalloniaceae > Escallonia > Escallonia rubra. The sequence continues at coordinate 8,199 of JAVXUO010001334.1, read as the reverse complement.
TAGAGATATTCTAATCAGTAGTGTTGAGTGTGCTTCCATTGACCACATGGAGTTCTGTCATTCAGATCTCAATTCTTTGATGAGTCTGTTGCGTCATGTTGTTTGCCGTTTCTGGATCTTTCTGTTTCCGTTTCATAATGTTCCATTACTGTTTGAAAAAAGTTTCATGATGTTTCACATTTGGCTGTACTTTGTTCCCGTGAGTATTGGTAAACTTTTCCATTGATTGCCATAAGAGTTCGAGTCCTGAGGTTGTGCTAAGATGAAGAAAGGGATTTGAAGGACATCATTGGGTTAAAAGCGGAAAGTATATAGCAATATTTGACATGAAGGCCATGGTCTCCCATTGGAACATGCCAAGTATACCGAAGCGGATGGCCATTGAGCTTGACCATATTATCAAGAAGGATAGAAGGCGGCAAAGTATGCATAGGCCACTTTTCTTATAGAAGTGTCATGATAAGTATGTAAATCGTGGTTATGGAGCTGAAAGGAAAGGCCGTGCACGGACTTGATTTCATAAAAAAGATCTGTATGTAGCCCAGACAGAGTAAACTGGTTGAGAATTTATGATACAGAGTATTAAATACTATCAACTATAGAGTGAATGACAGATGCAACCTTTATTTATATACATAAACCTATTATGTGTTATACGAAGACGTTCCTCGACTTATTATTAGGTTAAGTGATATGTTCCCACCTGGTACCTGATGCACTCATCTATTCTTCTTTATCCTTGGTTAGACGAGTTTGTTGGTTCGGGTGATGGTTGATATTATGCGGATCTGAGAACTTGGTGCAAATTGGACAACCATATCATTGATTCCTGCTGGGAACCTGCGGTGAAGAGCAGTTATTATTGTTGTTGATATTATCTTTGTGTTAGATGGTAGTGGATGTGGCAACCTTCCAATCCCTAGCTGTATCTCTTTTCTATCTTTGAGACTTTGACTTCATCATAGTTCTTGTGGGATTTTCTTTAACTTTATGTGTGCGATACGATGCATGGCAGCTGGTTGTCTCCATTCATTCATTGTTTATGTGACATGATTACTCTGCGCTTGTAGCAGAGCTGAAGTTGTACTTGGCCAGCATGCGCTTTTCTTCTGGTTTAACATTTGATAATTATCCTGCACAAGTAAGACGGCATTGTGTACTGTCGGCCAATCTCTCTACCTTGCTCATCTACCATGAATTCCAAGAGTAGCTAATAAGCTCACACTAACCCTTGTTTGGATTCCCAAATCTGCTGCTGCTACTGCTTCAGTTGAGTCTTATTTTTCCTCCAGGCAAACCTTTGATGCAGCTAATGAGTGGTCAAAGCGCACCATGATGAATGCCTCACTTGTGAAACCCCTATAGGAAAATGATTTCAACTGCAATAACTAAATCATGGTCTAAATACTCGTCATCCTTGGCCACCATTACTACGACTCTTTCTGAAGTAGCTATGTCAATAGGATTGGACTTGTTTCTGTCTGAACAGCAGAGAGCTTGGGTTGGAGGACGAATAAATACCGAAAGCAAAAGTCAAAGAGCTCTTGCTTGGCTGGATCGTAAGTGTTCTGTTAAGTTTGCTTGTTCTGAGAACTTTAAAGCTGGAAGTCGTACTTGTGTAGACAAACTTATCACTGGTGATCCAGAAACTTTAATGCCCCTTTACCTCTTTGCCTATAGTGAGTAGTGATCTGCAAAAAAATTACGGTCTTGTAGGCTCATAGGCATCGAGTAAAATCGATATTGGAATTTGATTGCATATAGAAGTAGGATATGAATTAGTCTTTGCATCATGAGTGTGTTCTCCCTTTTAACTCTTCATCATGTTTAATGAAATTCAGAACTTATATATTCCATTTTCCATGATAAGATCGTGATGTCTACCCCAATGGGCCTCGTATTTGTTGCAAGGGTAGAAAGAGCGGCCAGCCTCAAGTGAATGTGTAGTTAATGATTCCAATGCAACTCTTGACTTAGTTCGGAGAGTGAAAAAAGAATGCTACACCATTTGACGTATGATGTTCCTAGGCTGTACTTTACACTTCTTTACATTTTCTAGTACGTTAAACTGATATCAGTTTCTCAAGCAAAAAAAATCTCCTTAAAACGTACTCAAGTAATTCATTATCCATGCATATGCATATGTAAGCTGATGCCAGATTTTGGAAAGGCAACTAGCTATGTCAAATCTGAGGAGTATATAATTTATATTGAAAATATTTTAGAAGGTTACTTTTTACGTAACCTTCTGAACATATGTACAAAAAGAAAAGGGTAACCTTCTCGGCACATGTGCAGTTGAGGGCTTCAAAAGTATTATCAATATAAGCTATCCACCACTCAACTTTGGTAGAGTCTGTTTCCTTTCTAAAGTCTTAGTCTGCCTACTAAATTTCTTACATGTAGGTCCGGCCTGTCAAGCAACTTGTTTCCGTATTAGCTTGCCTTTGGGCTTGAATTGCTGGAACTATGTCAAGAATTGTATCGGCAATATTACTATTATTGTTTTGAGCATTTTAATGCTGTTATTTCTACCCTATCGACCAGCATGAGGTCAATTGAATATATTCATCACGATCCTATTATTACCAACGAAGACGTAACTTCTAAATTTTGTTAGATATGATGTTGGGTGAAGGGAGAGATGATTCATGATGTAAAGATTTAATCTCTGTTCTTTTTATATGTACAGTCAAAATGATGATAATATACAGGCCTACGTGTCTATATGATCCTAATCCTATGCTCTAATACCAAACCTGTCATTAAATCAGCAGCTGAATGATCCTTTTTTTTTATATACAATCACATCGACAATTCTGGTTGGGGGTGACAAATAGCACTGAGGAGAATGATGCAAGCACGTGGTTACAGTTACAAATGCTTCTTCTGATGGTTACAAAAATAAAGAGAAGGAGAATAACGATGAAAAGCATGAGGAGAGAATACAAACTCTAACATCTACTTTTACTTGTCCTCGGAAGGATGCTAGTCCAAAAGGTGGGTGGCTTAATTTCTCTAATTATATCTAGTTAGATGATTGATCAAAAGAGCCTCCAAAATATGAACGCCAGAATATGGACTCCAGTGGGGTACTAGTCAAGCTTGGAGGATGGAGAACAACGAGGACATGCATGTAGTTTCCTATGCGTTCACAGAACAATACTTATTCAAGTGGATAGGGTTGTCATACATGTAAAATTAAGTTTAAGCGTTCTAAAGGCATTGAATGCCAAGACACTGTAAGGAAGAGTCGGTCGTTTGTACAACATGTGATGATTTCACAACCTCTTCGGAGGATTAGAAACATGATTCTGCTAGCATAGATGCACCAAATTGAAAAAATACAGAATCAGAAGAAGACGAAGATGCGACTCTGAAGGAGCCCTTTGTATTCAGGATACATCGCGATGGAGTTATTTGTTTGGGAAATATAGTCGACTGTTAAGGTTGATGTTATTAGCATCCTTACATTTGTTCTGGAAGTTAGAGTGGGAATGATCAACCAAATCAGTAATTCAGTATTGGTAGAGATGGCAAGATGTTTTAGTACATGTTAGTTGAGGAGAAGAGTATTAGTTTGCAAGGTTGTAACCTTACTCTAATTAGGTTCCCAGTGTTATGTGCCCGTCTTTACTATTCCAGTATGGTGTTTATATTGGCAGATTTCTTGAAGCCTCATTTCAACATGTGAGACTGTGTGAATGATATTGCTATACACATTATCTTTTTTTGCGGTGCATCGTAAACTCTGAGGAGAGAGGGAGAGGGAGAGAGGGGGGGGGGGAGAGGGAGAGAGGGGGGGAGGGAGAGGGGGGAGGGGGGAGAGAGGGATAGAGAGAGAGAGAGGGAGGGGAGAGGAGAGAGGGAGGGGGAGAGAGAGAGAACTTCTGATTGGTCGTTAGTACTGTAACTAAATTGTAAATAATAACATCCTGGGAGAAAGGAAGTGTGAATGAAACCTAGGGGGCTCTGGTTGTTAGGTCTGGAGGAGTGGGCATGGAGACTGGCTTGTGAATAGGAAAGTTATAGAAGGGTGGGAGTCATACACAGGTGCTTTTGGGCAATTAAATGCATCTATATGCTTGACGAGTGATTGTCTTTGACATGCTGATGCTGGTGTTTGTGATATAGATTTGTTGTAAATCGCTTGGAGGTTGGGATATACTGGAGCTTCTTAGACTTGGGTTCCTCAAAGTCTTAAAGGCGCAAGGTCATCATCAAATACCTAGTTGATAGGTATGCCTCAGATGTTCTGTTTTCAGGTAGGCGTCAGGAGGAAAAGAAAAGTACCTCAGTCATAAAATATTAGTTGCTAGGTATGCTTGAAATTTTCTGTTTAAAGGCGCAAGGGAAAAGAGAAAAAAAAGAAGCACAAGCTGTGCAGAATGTTGCCATCTTTCTTTCTTTTCACCTGCTTTATTTTCTGATCCTGAGCTCGCATTGGCATGCTAATCCATGAGAGTAAAGAAATTAGTTTTGGGAGGGGATAATGGGTCGTGCCAAGCCCTTGCCTTGGATTGACTGTTCTTTAGAGTTCAGACTTCAGAATAACCGATATAAATTATCATGGCATCTATATGATAATGGATCATAAGAATATCTACTTGGATGACAAGACTGAAGTCTTTCCTAAGACAGCTGTTTATGTCTCCCTATGCTTAGAGATCGATCATCGTAATTCAGTCATGTCCACAAGTTCCTATTAGCTTGCTTAAGAGTCACAGCTTTGAGGGAGTCAGTTGCCTTTAGAAGCCAGCAATTGTTTGATTTGGCTCATTGTCACGATCATTCTGCTCAATCCGTTCAACATCCAAATTTGTTTCAAATCTCAACTTTCAATTGATTTGTGCTGGGAGGGAGGAAGTTAATCGGGATTGGAAAAGTTAGAATGAATTTAGTTGGGATCTTAAAGTATCTAGCGTTTAACGAGGGATTGGTGTCAAATGATGTCAATGTTGCCCATCTCTTCTGAATTTAATTGGGGAAATTTAGGAGTTACATGCATTTGTTTATGCTAGGAAGTCAAGAACAATATGTGGATACCCATAGTTGTTTTTCCTGTACAGGGCTTTGTCATCAAATTGTCCTTCAACAAATATCTGTAGAGTTTGATATTGAGGTTTGTTTGACTAAGGCGCAGCTCTAAATAAGGATTAGTGCAACTAGTTGATAGTCATAAATACAACTAAGATCCAAGACGATGGTTGGGTTTATGCTTGATAATGTTATGTGCCATATTGACCATAATTTACAGTCCATTTAATCAATTTTTTTGGCCTTTCACTAGAGATCATTTTCTTGCTCTACTTTAACTTGGAGGTCATATATTCAAAACACGGAAACCGTCTATGTACAACATGTGGAAAAGGCTACGTACAGCTAACCCTTCCCATACTTTGCAACAATTTCAGCCTCGTGCACTGGGCTGCCACTTGGAGTTTATTTTGTTCAAACAAATGGAAGTACTTTCTTATTATGATTTAGCTGAGTGGTTTTAGACTGTCATGTTAAGGGGTGTGGGGGATGGGGGACATTTATACTTTACTTTCTGTAATGTGGTTGTGCTCTGTTACTGAAGAGCTTTTTGTGCTTCTTTCTCTCATTTTTCACTTTGATGCGTCAGATTTCTGAGACGTGAACAACCTTCTTTTGGACCATTTTGGCACTCCATGATGGAAGACTGCACTTTCTGTTTCGGATTTACTATAAGTATTTCTAATGTATGATGATAGTGGTACTTTATTACTTCTGTTTCAAACCATTGTTTCTTTTTTAATCGTAAATTAACTCTTCTAATCTTCAGGTAATCTTTCTGCCTTCATTTTTAAGTTAGCATACTTATTTAATGTCGCGTATTTTCATCTCCAGCCTTGTTTTGTGGCAGAACGTGGAAGGATGCTATAATAGGAAAGCTTGCTTAGGATTTACAGCAGTACCTTCTAGTGCAGGAGGTGACGTATGGCCCAAACATGCAATTATAAAGGACAATTAAAGGAGAGTAGACAATGGAAGTACGTCCCTTTCCCACTTTGGACTGGAGATGATTAAATTTGTTTAATTGATCGGTGCTACTATTTGTCATGTGTAGCCACCACTGTGTTGTTCAACATTTCGTTATAAAAATGCGTGTGTTCTCATCGTGTGCTGTTTATGCTACAGCATTTGGCTTGTCTCTAGGATTTCACATAGGTGCACTAGTTAATTGAGATTATTTGTATTGTTGCAACTGGACTGATAGGTCCTTGAAAGGATCAATTGAGTTGAACTTTTTTGGCTATATAGCATGCGCCATAGAACTGATAATATTTTGGTGCTTTACAGTTAGTTTTAGGAAATGAATTATGCTCACTGTCTTTTTTAGTCTTGGTGACTTCGGTTTCTTTCTTAATTGAAATGGAACCTTCAGTTTTTTTTTACCTTTGGCAGTTGAAACCCATGGTGTAAGTTAATGATCTGTAGCAGAATTACTGGTTAATAGCCATTCAAATTTGACTTTGAGTGACGATAGGCACAGAAGTCCACTACTTTTGGATGCCCAAGGTTTCAGGTGCAAGATAAGAAGAATATCGGGATTGCAGCTGAAAAACTGTAAGGCTACATCATCCGACCCACTAATGAATCTGCTTCCTTAGAAATGCTGAAACTGTTTTCCCTTGCAGTCTCTTGATTCTTAGAATATGCTTCCTTAGTGATGCTAAAACGGTCTCTTGCATCAGTCTGAAGGGTTCATAGCCATATATACTGTTTTCTCTTGCAATCTCTTGGTTTTCAGGTAGTTTTTGCACCAGTCTGGAGGAGGTCATATCCATATATACTGTTTTCTCTTGCAGTCTCTTGATTTTTATCTAGTTTTTGCACCAATCTGGAGGGGTTCACATCCATATACTTTCACATTATCTTGTTTTGTCATCCTGTGGTGGACATTATGACATACGCACCATGTCTGATTGCGTTATCCTGGATACATATGACATGTGTAAATCCCTATGCCTGCATTTAGGAAGGGAATAAAAGGCTTTGCAAACTGGTGCGTAGCTCAATGGCATTTAATGGTTTGGGAAAGTGTCCAATCATATACTAACCCCCTCAACGTGGGTTCCAACTTCCAAGAGAAAGGATAAGACTCCCTAAATAGTTGATTCGAATGGTTCATTCTTCTTGACTGAGAAGGGACAACCAGTGGAGTGAAGTGAGCCATGAGACCCCCCTGTTGGGAGATTCCTATTTCGCGGTCATGAAAAGGATTAGGAGACAAAACAAGCATGCCCCAAATGATGCACAGTAAAGAAAGAGCAATCATTGTGCGTTACTGTAGCTGAAAGCCGGCTAGTGTCGCCACCTTCCAGAATTGGAAAGTCGGCAAAACCCCACAGACCCAAACGAGCCATCATTCTCTTCAACACCCCCCACTGGATCTGCAAGTGGCCATGTTTCTGTTTTAAGGGGTGTGCATTTGGTATGATGGTATCAGTTCAACTAGCCCCCCTTGCTCTCACCTCTCATGGGTCCCCAGCCGCCCCCTGGGTTGGGGTTTCTTCTGTGTGTTTGGGTGAACATGGCTGACATTTAAGAACATTCATCCCCTGCAGAGTGTTGGTAGAGGGCCAAAGTTGCAACTTGCAGCACACCTGCTTGCCGCATAAACTAATGTTCTAGTTGAGGGTTTACATTTGGCAGCTGCGACTTGATTAACATTTGAGTCAAGCAGCTGTGAGGTGATTAATAAGTTGGGTTACAGATCAGAATTCACAGCCAAGACCATTTATCCCTTGGACTTTACATCCTGGAAATTGATGGCTATGAGTCGTGCCAAAGGATTGTCTGATTACTGCGGAGATGGTGAGAGCTGTTAAGGCCATAGTTTCCGTGCAATGGAGTGTCACTTTTCCATTTATTTCGAGCTGTATTGACTTGTTTGATTGCTTTGCTTCGCAATATATATATATATATATATATTTCTAATAAGCACCTTAAGCTGCGGATGGGCCGCCGCATTCCGGTCTTGTGGATAGAATGAGAATTATCTAAACCCTTTTGTCGGTTACTCAACTAGGAATTTGGAACCAAACGAGGAACTAATTCAGTTTTTGGGAACTCAACTAGGAATGAAGAACAAAACCGAATAAAGGCAGGCCGAGTTATGGAAAAGGGGGAAGTCGGCAACAAGAAAATGGAACCAAGCAACAGGGAACTAAT
>JAVXUO010002228.1:0-337146 GCA_033065855.1 Escallonia rubra | reverse complement strand
CTCTCAAATGTGCAAAACTTGGATGTTTATTCTCTTTTGGGTAGATTCTTTTCTGCAAGTATAGATCATTATCGACCTACTTGTCTACAGTTTAACAGCGTCAATAAACTAAAATTGACAAGTATATATCTGTAATGGACTTAACAACTCGTGTTGATTGAAAAAAGCCCTAAAGTATATGCCAGAGTTCCTGAAATATTAATGGTGAATCAGGAGTAATAAAATCTAGAGCATTCATGAATCATTACATATATAAGAAGTAATCATTAAAACCTGTGGTTGAACCATCTTCCTGTGTCGCTGAACCCTCGACTTGTGAATCATAGGCCTCCGTCGATGAACCATCAGTGAGTGAATCTTGGTCTTCAGCCCGTGGTGTATCAGCCTCGGCATTTAACTGTCGTCGTCGCCGTCCAGCCATGTGAAAAGAGTCTCTGCATGTAGGGCAAGCATTAACTCAAGCACCAACTGAAAAGGTCGCATTACGCATATACAATGCATGCGCGTCTCATATATTAACATGAGACATCAAATAAAATTAACTCATTTGGCAAAATTTACATGAGCATAAAAGAAAAGAAACCCTTTGGCAGTATGCTTCATTGTTACAAAACCGAACGCCTTTTTTCAACAATCATGACATTGATTCAAATAAGCATGCAAAAACATAAAGATCACGAGTCTTAATAAAAAACACATGCATTTATGAAACACTCGATCACTTATATGTACAGATATAATCCTCCTATTCATCTTCATCTTCATCTTCTTCTTGATCTTCATCGTCATCAACATCTTCATCTTCATCTTCATCTTCATCATCAAAATCCTCATCTAGATCTTCATCTTCATCTTCATCATCAAAATTACCATCCTCTTCAACATCTTCCTCAGAATTGATATTTTCTTCTTCCTTGTCATTAAGAAAAGCACCAATTATTCTCCTGCTACTTGGGTGACCGGACTGCCCTCTCCTCTGTCTGTTTGGCACATCCCTTGGAACAACTAACTCTCCTTCTACGTCATTCCTTAGCCAAGTAATGTTGTCTATATCTACCTCTACAGGTTGTGGCAATGGACTTGAGTTCATAAGGGGCAAATCATTATCAATTTCAGGCTCTGCTTCAGCATTCTCACACAAGTCTCGGGGCTTTGTTCGTACTACAACACGCCAACCATTATCCCTTTCATCATCAACGTAAAACACTTGTTCTACCTGAGAGGGAAATACAAATGGATCTGTCTGAAAGCCAAACCTTGTCCTGTTCACAAGCGTGTACCCGTAGCGATCAATCTTAATCCCTCTATCGCGTGATTTAACATCGTACCATTTGCACTTAAACAACACCACCTTGCCAACCCCATAGTAATCTAACTCTAATATGCTTTCAAGAATACCAAAGTATTCCAAAAGTTGATCCACTGGATTCGTGTCTTTGGACGAGGAATATCCACGGGTCATTGCAGTCACAAAAATGCCGCTGTTTTGAGTTTTACGTTGCATCTCAAGGCTTTCCGTATGAAATCGGTACCCATTAACTAAGTAGCCCTTCCCTGTCTTGCATATATCATTTGGACCCCGTGCCAGGGCTTTAAGTTCTTTGGAGGCCCCATCTGCTGTGGATTTAATCTGCGATTACAAAGATATTAAGCTTAGGAAATCACATTATGATACATATATGTTTGCATATGGGTATATATATCTGTGTGTGATATGAATTAGATATGCTAAATCCTCACGTAATCACTAAACCACAACGGAAACTCTTTCTTTTGTGTTGTATCAACATCCCACTGCATCATTCTTTTACGCTTTCTCATCCTTAGTTCACTGGTGTCTCTCCAAATCCTGCAACATGCACCCATCAACAAAGGGCAATGATATAGATTGTAGATCGTTATGAGACATAATTAAACAACACGTATGACCCCATTCTTACTTGATGTACTTCTCAACCTCATCACAGTTGGATAACACATACTGATGCGCCATCTCATTATCCTTACAAACAATTGGAATATGCAAAGGAGTCCCAAGCGACCTCTTTGTTCAAATACAGATAAGCCTGCCCTTTGTACAATGTATCCATCGTTGTTTCTTCCGACTCGGTTCCAAGAATCATCAACATCTCTTAAGTATCTTGAGCAAAATATAAGGCATTGTTCTGCAATATAGCCTTCTGCGATTGACCCTTCAGGATGACCTCTGCATCTAATGTACCCTTTGATCTTGTACATAGACCTATATATAGCGCATCAAAACATATTAACCTACCAAGATCTGCAACTGTATAAAAGAAACACTAGTAAAATAATCATATATAACCTAAAATCCAAACCTTTCAAAAGGGAACATCTGACGATATTTCACTGGACCAGCAAGCCTAGCTTCTTCAGCTAAGTGAATCGGTAAATGCACTATTATATCAAAAAAAGAAGGAGGAAATATCATCTTAAGACGACACATAATTTCTGCAATCTTCTTGTTCAACCGCTCAAAGTCTTCTACTCGGTAGTTTGTCGAGCACAGATCTCTAAAGTAATGGCACAGATCAATAACAGCAGAGCATACATGTGGCGTAAGTGACCCTCTAATTGCTAGTGGAAGTAGTTGTTACATCAATATGTGACAATCATGGCTTTTCAACCCCGAGATCTTACACTCTTTGACATTGATGCATCTAGATATATTTGCCGAATAACCATCCGGAACCTTAACATTCTTCAACACTTCAAGAACTTTGGTTTTCTCATCCTTTGACATGGTAAAGCATGCAGCAGGCAATTCGTATCGATCCCCCGACGTGCCAATTGGTCTAGGATGTAATTCTGCCCTAATATTCCTATCTTGCAAGTCAAGTCGAGATTTAAGATTATCCTTTGTCTTCCCCTTCAGACCTAATAATGTTCCCATGAGGCTATCACAAATGTTTTTCTCAATATGCATTACGTCTAAATTATGGCGATGGAGAAGGGTCTTCCAATATGACAATTCAAAGAAAATACTTTTTTTCCTCCAATTATGCGTGGCAGCTTTGGGGATGGTGTGTTTAGTTTTTTTCCATAATGTGACATCAATGTCTTTTATCATTTCAGCTACATCAAAACCAGAAGGTACGACAGGAGCTTCCCTGAACTCACATTCTCCATTGAAACTTCGTTTATCGCGTCTAAATTTAGGTTCACACTCTAGAAAAGAACGATGTGCATTGTAACATTGCTTACCACGTATTCGTTCCGAGCACGTACTTCCCAGACAAGCTGGACACGCTAACTTACCTTTGGTGCTCCATCCAAAAATCATGGCCAATGCTGGAAAGTCACTAATGGTCCATAAAACTGTTGCACGCATTGTGAATGTAGTCTTGGTAGCAGCATCATATGTTTCAACCCCAGCAAACAAGGCCTGAAGCTCCTCAATCAATGGTCTTAAATAAACATCAATATCATTCCCCGGGGAAGTCGGTCCAGGTATCAACAATGGCATAATCATATTACACTGCTTCATACACATTGACGGGGGTAAGTTGTAAACAACCATAGTCACCGGCCATATACTATGATTCGAGCCATGGGTGAAAGGATCCATACCGTCAGTTGACAAACCAAGCCTAATGTTGCGAGGGTCAGAAGCGAATGATGGGTGTATTTTATCGAATTTTTTCCATGCCAGTGAGTCAGCCGGATGGCGATTTACCCCGTCTTTTCGTCGGTTTCTATCATGCCATACCATATCAATTGTTGTTTCGGGTGACATGTACATCCTTTGTAAAGCTTGAGTTAATGAAAAGTGCCGCAACTGTTTAACAGCAACTTTATGACGTTTTGACTTAGAGGTTTGAATTACACTCATGTCATCAGGCTTGCCTTGTACCGTCTTCCACCTTGGTTCCTTACAAATTGAACAAGATCTCTTCTTGTTGTTCTCCTTCCAATATAACATGCAATCGTTTGGGCACACATCAATCTTTTCATAACTAAACCCCAAGTCTCCGATCAATTTTCTTGTTTCATAATAGTTGGCTGGCAGTTGCTCTCCGGCAGGAATTATCACTCTTAATTTGTCTATCAACGTGTCAAATGACTTGTCACTCCACTTACTAGTACACTTCAAATTAAAAAGCCAAACAATGAAAGACAACTTAGTTTCTGACTTGCATCCTGGATACAATTCTTGGTTCGCTTCATTCATGTACTTATCAAATTTTGCAGCCTTGGTGCAAGGATCATCTTGAAGTCGATTTCTAAGAACGTCATTAACTAGTTCAGGCATTCTATCGACTTCAACTTCGTGTACAGGATCCCTGTTCTCAACATCATTCAAAAGCGTGTTGCCTTCACCTTGAACCTCGCCGTGATTAACCTCACCATGATCTGTCCATATTCTATAGTGATTTGCAAATCCTCTCATAACTAAATGTTCTTCGACTGTCTCCCGTTTCTGGAATAAACCATTGACACACCTTGTACAAGGACACAAAATCTCTCCAGAAGAAATACCCACGTTACGGAATGCGAAATCAAGAAATCTATTAACACCTTGATGATAAGCTTGTGAGGCCCTTGGCAAGTTAAGCCATTCCTTGTCCATATTAGGTCCCTTCATGTAAGTAATAAATTAGTTGCAGCGTAATCATTATCTATGTGAATAAAGGAAAACATAAGTTACTTGTACAAGGTAATAGATATACCAAACTCATCTACCACACAAGGTAACTAGACTTTGCTCCCATAAGCAGTCACTTATGGATACCATATTATTACAGCATTTCAGATTAAATGATTTGATTAGGGAGCCACTTTGATACACCAAAATCATTGCTCTCGGGTACCGTTCACAACTTAAACAGCCCCAAAAGTATATCCCTTTAAAACCCTTACCTTAACTATAGCTTCTTAATCACCAACTATACAAATTTAAGCCCTAGCTCATCATACCAGCAGTTTTTGACTGCTGCTATAGCCACAGTTTCTTGTAGTGATCCCTTCATCCTGATGATATGCTGCTACTTGCCAACTTTGTCATGTCATCTGAATCATTTAGGCAAGTATGATTCACTTTGGAAACTCCTTTGTCATTTTTCTTGAACATTGGACAAGGCAATGTGATTTATCTTCATCTCTGCTGTCTATATACAAATATCACGTCACACTTATTGCTTTCTTTCTTGTAGGAGGCTGGAGGAAAATAATGTTAATACTCGATCAATGGAATAAAATTCGTAGTTCACTGAGATTTTCTTCTCCTTTTCCACTTATTAAGTTTACTTTTCCTTTAGAAATTAGTCACTGGGAAGAAAAGTGTTACGATATGATTCCTTTCATGACTCTGTCTTTCATATCTGGTCATCTTTATACTCAAAATGAACACCCCCCTCTCTCTCTCTCTCTCTTCCCCCTCTCTCAGCTATTATTTTTATGTCTAGTTATTCCACATCCACTAGCAATAAAAGTTAAGTTTCGCTATAAACTCAAAACCATGTCTTTTTTGTGCGGTGTTGTCTTGGCTTTCTTGGCTCAGTTTTTTGACACGGAGTCTCTGTTTGCTGTGTATTAAAATTTTAGAAGTGTTCATGTACTCTAAAGCTTTCGTTTGCAGTCCCTGTGGCTTTTAGTTTTCTATATCAATCTTGGTCCATTCAATTTGCTGCAATGTATTTCATAGCATTGGTTAGTGGGCATAAGCTAGACGAGTAGTTGTATAGAGGATGGTAAGAAGAAATTTACTTGATTTCACACTTTGGACACTGTATTATGAAACCTAGTGTTTCAAGTCTTATTCATGTTAGTTTTATGATATTGAAACTCTTTTATAGCCAATGGTGTTTTGACAGTTACTGCGCTTAAATCTTAATCTAAGGTAAGACTGTTATTTAAGTCTTGTATAAAGTGTCTTATTTTCTGTAAGTAGCTTAGAATTCGAAGTCTCCTATTTTGAAATCTTATTCCTATTACACTTGGGGGAAGTGGAGCAACCTATAAGTGTCTGCATAGTATTTTTATGTTTTCCTTGTGAACTTACTAGAGTTTACCTTATAATACTGACCCATGAACGATTAGCATTTAGTTCATGCTCAAGATGAATGTATGATTAGATGAAAACACAAAGCAGAACTGAAGTTTGTAATTAGCCCTGTTAAAGTGTTCATTTTGCAATTTTTTGTTTTATTGTTGTCTTTGGTTTGATGCAAGACCTCTGAATCATTCTCGCCAATTTAAGTCGTTCTCTTCTTTTCTTAATTTGGAACTGTTCTGCAGGATTCGAATTGAAATGGTCCTTTTGAAATCAAATGTTTTGAGTGAAATTCAGAGGTCCATGATGGAAGGTGGCATGCTTGTAAAGTTGATGAGCGCCAACTATATAAGTCATACCATACTAGCTAAACTCAGCATAGCAACTTGTGTATTTCTTGGTTTTTTGGTCTCTTGGTCAGACTTGTTCTCTTGGTAAGTGTTTTTATGGTCATTCACTTTGAGAAACTTGGTGTTTTCATTTCTATTAACTTAAGGAACGTTTATGTGTAAACTTATATTTGACATGCTAAGCAAGAACATTACAGTATGCACATAAAATCAGGTTTCTAACTGAAAGTGGCATCAAACAAAAGAACCTAAGCCTATAATCAATTGGCATCAAATATCAAAATTCAGGTTTCAAACTGAAAGAGGCATCAAACATAAAAATCCATTTTCTAATTGATATTCATGTACATGCAAAAAATAGTAAGTGAATTAAAAGTACTTTCAATTGCACTTAAATGTTTTGAAGCCCCACTTTCAACGAATTCCAAACACACTAATGTGTTTTCCCCTATCAAGCCAAGCCCTGCAACAAAAGAACCTAAGCCTTATGCAAGTATCATAACAAGCATGCACCCTGAATTAAATGTTCTCAGCAAAAGGAGGAAAGGTGAAGAGAAGAAAACCAAAAGCGTCCGCAAATTATAAGCGTAAATAAAACACAAGCATCCCATTAGATGAAACATCATAAATAAATAAAATTTTTGAGAAAACATCCAAACTTTTTCAAACTCCAATCTAAAGATGCACAATCTCTATCTATGAAGGAAAAAAGTTTGATATTTTGCGAGACATGCTTCTTACAAACTAACATTTCTTAGAGAAAGGCAAAAAGAAAATTAACTACCACATAGGATAGAAAATTTCTCACCAGAAGATAGCCACATGTACTACAGCAGATCATTTCAGGGGCCTATTAAAAAACTCAAAAACTTCATATGGTATCAATGTCACTCAAGATATGTGGAGATCGATCAACACAGCCACCAACCAATCATACATACATATCGAGAGACAGAAAGATAGCTCAAACCATCAATCTACCCCAAGCTTCAGCCGATTTCAGCAAATTAAGCTGTGTATGTGTGTGTTTGAGTGTGTGATTTCAGCAAATTGAGTTGTGTAAGTGCAGATTCAGCCAATAGCAGAGTATGTGTGTGATTTCAGCATTGTCTTGCATGAAATTTTCAGAAAATTAAGCGATATATGTGTGTGAAAGAGAGGTTTCTGGCAAGGAAGTGCCAAGGTTGTCATTTTCTTCACAGATTGTTGAAAGCAGGCTAGATCTAATACCTTCTCACCACCTGGAGAATCACCAACACTAGGCATAGTCCCCTACTGCGTGAAACAGAAGAATTTAATCAACAAACTCAATGAAACAGCCAACGTATTTAACATAAAAAAAGAAACTTCTAATAATACCAATATAAAAATCTGCAACCCATATATCAGCCTATGTATTCAGTTCAAAGCAACATAATTGCACTTGGCTCCCACACTCTATTCACAGAAGAAACAAATCATTTTTCTCAACAAAACGCTCCACAGTTTATGTAACTGTCAAGTTATATAAACTGTAAATGAACCATTTCAAGTAGAAGTAACACCATAGGTGGCCAAGTTAAGAAAAATGGTCTCATGAAAGTCCGAGAAAATCTGAAGCAAACCGCACTTGACTAAAATGAATTGCATGTATCTGTGTATGCAAGCTAATAGATATGCATATAACGAACTGTGGTAGCTTAAGAATTGTAACTGAAGCATCTCCAGTCTACACACGAACAACTCGGACAGAACCATAGCTAAAAATCGTCTGCAAATTCCAATAATTACTCAAGAGTTAAGCATCTAAAGCAGATGACACCACCACTACGCATTTCTCGGAAAGGCAACAATTTTTTATCTAGTTTGATACTTAAATCTATTCAACAGGTAAAAAACTCATCCAAGAAAATAGAAGATAATTACTAAGAGTTATCTCACCTGGTGTTTCTTTTTTGAAAGGTCAAATGATGTAATATCTCCTTTGTAAAAGTTGCAGAGTAATAGTCAAGAGACCAAATATATCAGAATCACTTGTGACAAATCATATAATTTTTCAACAAAACCCAAACCTAATGCTAGGTAAACAAGGAAAAAAAGGCATAATGAGAAATGGTAGAAGTCTTATCCTGCAAATGATGCCTAATTTCTAGGTGTATCTTGCAGTTGCTCCAATTTGAGTCTCTTGGTACTTAATTTTGGCTTTCTGTGGTAGGTATCTACATTTAGTTTCAATCAAGACCAAACACAACTGAGCCTTGAGTTGATTTTGATATAATGTTTTCCAAACCTCTTTATACATAAATTCAAAGCTCCAAATAAAATACTACAGACATTGGCAGCAGAATATCAACTAATTAACCAAAAGGCACTTGGCAGCCAAATTGACTTGAGAGAAACAGTATAAAGCCAGATATAAGGCATTAAAAAAGCGGGATATCCATGGTTTCGAAGTAGCGTGATAGAACTGTAAAAAAGACCTAATCTTTTCTATTTGGTTTATCTGAATTGAGCAATTTACATTATAGTGCTATACATAGAACCAAATGACATGTGTGAAAGGCACTTAAAGAAAGAAACTCTACTTCTGGGTTCTTGGCAGAGCAATATACAAGAACATTCTATATCACAAACAAATGAGTAACTCACATCACCAGCCAAGTTTGTCACAATCATCTTCCTTCCCACCTGTATTAAAAGGTTTTGTTGTTATAAGCAACTACGCTTCTTCGATGTAAACGTATCATGGAAGAGGCTTTACCATTACGCTTTCCAGGATCTAATTCCCATTTTTTCCTTTAATGTACTCAACAAAAAGGGAATCTCGTAGATTCTGTTTTTTGGTTCTCTGTTATTACATTTCAGTGACCTTTTCATAATAAGATAAGAGCATAATCAGAAGGTTCTTAAGGAAGAAGAAAAGCACTGAAAACTTACAGCTCAGAAGGCTGCAAATTGCATACACTGATGTGAAGGGCCAGCCAACCTTCTCAACCAAATTTGAAGTACCCTTAACTTTGAGCAAACTTATACTCTGAAAAAATCAATAACATGTAGAACCAAAACTCCTAAAGTGCAGAATAGTTGAAACGGAGGAAGCATGAAGCTAAGGTAGACCCAACTAAGCCGCTTTCCCTAATTACAAAAGAAATATATTTTAATCCATGACCGACGGGAGACTTTTATATATCCTATGACCATGTAAAGTACAGATAAAAAAAATAATGAAAAAGCATCTACAGCAAAGGAAAATTGACGTATATTTTCAGAAATATGCCAAGCAAGACTACCATTATCAGTCAAAAATCATATGCAAACTAACTACTTAACTTTTAGAATCTCATAACCGTATAAATTCAGGTGCATTCAATTCAATTGGCTTCACTCTGCTGTTTTATTCCTGGCTATACTTATCGAACAATACTTAGCTAATCTATGATCGTTATTTGAATACAATTCAGTGTCCATCCCATGATTTTGCTTTGTGTTTTTAGCAGCAAATCGGTTTTGGCACAATGAACAAACTGTTGTGATTTTTAGCACAATGAACAAATCAGTGTCTATCTCATAATTTTGCTTTGTGTTTTAAGCAGCAAATCGGTTTTGGCACAATGAACAAATTGTTGTGATTGCAAAAATCATTTATCGGAATATATTTGTACAGCTTAATTATAAGAAAAGGAAAAAAAACAGCAATAAACTATATAGCCTTAAAGGACTTCTACCCCCACCCACGACACGAAGCAAAAGCAAGACATTCACGACCTAACCCAACGAGATAACAAGAGCTGGGAACCAAAACAGAAAGCAACAAAGCCCAGAAACAAGAGCTTGGCCTTCTACGTGTTCCCAAGCATCACAAATCTTCCAGCGTGGGACACAAGAGGCTTCATTGCCATATTAATACTCCACATGGGAGTTTCAGAGCCACTTTACTACTGTATACACAGATGCTTTCATGGACACCGCCCTCTTTTTACCCATTACCATTCGCTCCATCATTCATCAACTGTACCCCATCCCTTTACTGGTAAACCAACCAAAACCCATCCCCCAATTTAATTTCCTGTCTTCCCCCATTCTTTAACACGTACGGCATTAAAGGAATAAATGACACAGCAAATCAACCCATCTGGGCATTAAAGGAAATTACAAAGGTTGAATTACTAAAACCTAGGTCTAGAAGATTCAGAAAATCAAATATCTAGGAATTAATCACTCGCCGGAGAAAAAAAATAAGGAAACAGAGACCGAAAAAGTGAAAGAGAGACAGAGATGGAAGGAGAAGAGATCGGCATGGTGTGAGTGATTGACAAAAAGAAGCAAGAAGAACGTCATACCTAGAAGTCAGATCTTTAGTGAAGTTCTTGTTGCGCCCCAAAATCTCATTCGAGCTAGGTTTTGTGCAATTCCAATTGCCAAAATTGCTCGCGAATTTCTCCCGCTTGATCTTCAATTCCTATCCCCCACGGTAATCAGCCGTGGGGTTTGCGTTTGAGAGATTGTTGATCGGAGATTGTTGATCGACTGATCGCCAAAGCTGTCCAAGCTCTTTCTGATTTTCGACCCAATTCCCACGGCCGGCACAGATGCAATTGGGTTCCAATTTCGAGAAGAAGCAATGGCCACGGTTCAATCTTAACCGTCGGTCTAAGGAGACTTGTATCTATGGCTCCGTGTGAGCCGTAGGCTATTTCGTCACTATAGGCTAGTTTTCTTGTAGTAAGACTAAAGCTAGTAGTGAAACGATACTTCTATTATGCTGCCCTATCTAGTTAGGGCCTCTAAAGCTGTGTATCCACTGGCCTAATCAATATAACATGCACTACAAGAAATTTGATGTTTAACGACAAACTTTTTATCGACGAACTAGAATTTTGTCAAGAAAACTCGTTATTACTTGACGAATTTGAGTTTCGTCAGCAAAAGTCAACTAATTCTTGACAGACCTGAGATTTGTCAACAAAAGTGAATAATTGTTGACGAATTTAGTATTTCGTCAAGAAAAGTCGCTGAAAAGTTAACTAACCACATGCCTTTTACTTTCCTTTACGGCATAGACCTATTTTGTAACGAAGAACTTTTCTCTCCCTGGAATTTTCTCTACAACAGGTCAGCAGCTTCCAAGTATCTGCTCTCACCTCTTCATCAATCCTTTGGAAATGGATTATTCTTCCTCTTATTTCAATCTTCACCGGATCTTCTGCCCCTGTTAACCAAAACCCCAACTTTTTTTTTTATGTAAATCAGATTTGATGACCAAGACAATTAGATCTACGATTAAAGCTTCCGTGAAGATCAGATCCATCCACCAAAATCAAAACGGGTATGTAAAGCCTCTCTAGATCGGCCGTGGAAATCCCCTGATTTTCAATTTTTCTGTTGAATCACCAAATCACTACCCCCACCCCACCGCTCAACCATTTATCACACCTCTGCTTCTCCCTTTAATTTGAGTGTAAACGTATATAGATCTATGTATATAGCTTATTTTAGATTCGTGGATATACAGTAGTTTATTTTTTTCTTGTAGACCTAAAAATTTTGGGATTTTACGAGTTATTGATTCAATAGTTTATGTGTTCTTTATGTATTAAAATTATATATGTTATTTGTTTACACGATTTTGTTTAATCTGTTAGTTTTCACTTAGAAATGAATAGACCCGCACCATGGTGTTTGTGGCTGACTGAATTTCTCATGGTGCTAGTTGTTTGTGGCTGACTGAATTTCTCATGGTGCTTAGTTGTTTGTGGCAGGATGGATTACTTGTTGGATTTATGTAAGAAATAATGCAATAAGCTTCCACTTTGAGTCCTTTAACAGGTAATTTTGAGATCTTATATTATTGCTGAAAGTAACTGGTGATTGCTGTGTCATGAAGGAGTGATTATTTATTCTATAACTATATGTTCAGGCATTTTGAGTTAATTAATTGCTGCGGAATTAGTTTGAAATTAAACAAATTTACTCCTTAGAAAACCCAAGGAGTATGTTAGTGTAATGTCGAGTCACACTTAATTATGCCTTTTTAACTAAAATATGTTTGAAGCTTCTAATTTTACATTAAAAATGTTCAGATATCAGCTTAATCTTGGTCGTCATTTCCTTTCTGATGCTGCAGGCAATCTTAATCTCTCCAAGTTGATATTTGTATGCCTCGCTTTCTTTTTCCCCCTTTCAGTTGCACCCAATTTTTTTGGTGCATTGTACACCTTTCTTCTTTGATGCTTCCACTCTTAAAGTTTTTGTTTAGTGTTGGTAGTATGGTACTATGGTGTTTACAACTTCTTTTGTGGCTAAAATAAAGTGGAGGGATGCAAAAGTATTAGGTGATCTGACCCAAAAGGAAGCAAAATTATTTGGTTGTTTTAGTTTACTGCTATGTTCTTTTGCTCTTAATTTTTGGGGGGTGGGCAAAAGATACTTCTAAGATGTATTGATTAAGATACTGAAACCAAAAATATAACTCTAGAGGGGGGGGGGGGGGTGAATAGGGTTTTAAGAGTACTTTAAAAATTAACAAACAACAAACCTCAATCTCAATAACTTAAATAAGCAAACTAACCAATCTCAACACAAATGTAAAACGATAATGTAAAGAGAGAAGGGTTTAGAGATACTTGACAAGGAGATTTAAATGGTTCGGCTTGATATACCCTCAAACCTACGTCCACCCCTTCAAGGAAGTCCCTTGAAAGGCCCTAGAATCCACTAGTATGATCTTCCTTACGGGTCAAGATCGAACCTCTTACAATCCCTTGATGCTATGCCCACATCAAGAACAAGTTTTGACAATCCCAAGGCTCCAAAGCTTGACAACCCCAAGCTTTGATACAAGAAACTTTAGATGAAGAAATGTGTACAAGATTTCACTCTCAAGAAGTAGATGAGTACAAGTTTAAGCACTAGAACAAGAGAGATGAGTGTATGATGACTTATGAAAGTGTATATCTCTCAAATGTAAGCTCACAATAAATGCTCTCTTGAAATGGATGAGAAATTAATGAAAAACAAGAGAGATTGAACAATTGCTTTGATCTTTGAGTATATGAAAGATAAGAGAGCTTTGAATGCAATTGATGAATCAAAACAATGCCCAAATGAATATTTATAGAGTTGGGAATTAATATGACCGTTTGGAGTTAGGTGGAGCATTAAATGCGCCAAACGGTAAATACAGTCGACTGTAATGCGCCATTGCAGTCGACTGTAATCCCAAAGTAGCCGTTGAAAATTCAAAATTTCCAACTTGCAGTCGACTGTAATCCAATGCAGTCGACTGTAATAGGCTACTGGAAGTATTGCAGTCGACTGCATTCCAATGCAGTCGACTGTAATACCTCACTGCCCAACTTGCAGTCGACTGCATTCCAATGCAGTCGACTGCATTCCAGAAAATGCAGTTTCTTTGTTTTCAAAGAATGAATTTCTTGATTCTTTTGTCGTACATTGTTTTTTTCCATCTATCTATGTTATTGAACCAGATGTAATTCTATTTATTGACGACATATTATGTTTCATCCAAGCAGGATCCCCTTGCTCTCAAGGAGAAGAATAAATCGGCTTGTTAGAGCCAGAAAGGTTCGTTAGAATTTAGATCAGCCATTTCTTTTTCCACTTAATTTTAGGTTACACAAGAAATATTTTCTTTGATGAGGACTGTTCGAGTTTATGGTACCGAAAGAGAAGAACTTGAAAGACAATAATTCTTACTAGAAATCCTTCCATCATTTTCATTTATGTGGAAACTACCTACACAAGCAAGGCATAAATTGAAGCTCACACCTATTTAAATGAATGAATTTTAATTGATATATACTTTATGCATGTACGTACAAGAAATGGCGGGACAAATTAGCTTTTATGCGTGTGCCAGAAGTAGCTTTTGTATTTTGGAATCTAAGTTTCAACTTCTTTTATCAATTTGCACATGTTTACTTGTTGTCAAGCTTATGTAGCTTCTCCTACTGATGGACGAATGACTTGGTAAATCTTATACTTCAAGGTTTGTGGCTTGGTTAAAATGGAGTCTGCATGAAAAAATACATCTAACTTTTATTTCTGGTTTATGGTTAACTTATGGTATTTGGTTGTTTTAAAAATTAACCAATCTCAACACAAATGTAAAACGATAATGTAAAGAGAGAAGGGTTTAGAGATACTTGACAATGAGATTTAAATGGTTCGGCTTGATATACCATCACACCTACGTCCACCCCTTCAAGGAAGTCCTTTGAAAGGCCCTAGAATCCACTAGTATGATCTTCCTTACGGGTCAAGATCGAACCTCTTACAATCCCTTGATGCTATGCCCACATCAAGAACAAGTTTTGACAATCCCAAGGCTCCAAAGCTTGACAACCCCAAGCTTTGATACAAGAAACTTTAGATGAAGAAATGTGTACAAGATTTCACTCTCAAGAAGTAGATGAGTACAAGTTTAAGCACTAGAACAAGAGAGATGAGTGTATGATGACTTATGAAAGTGTATATCTCTCAAATGTAAGCTCACAATAAATGCTCTCTTGAAATGGATGAGAAATTAATGAAAAACAAGAGAGATTGAACAATTGCTTTGATCTTTGAGTATATGAAAGATAAGAGAGCTTTAAATGCAATTGATGAATCAAAACAATGCCCAAAATGACTATTTATAGAGTTGGGAATTAATATGACTGTTTGGAGTTAGGTGGAGCATTAAATGCGCCAAACAGTAAATACAGTCGACTGTAATGCGCCATTGCAGTCGACTGTAATCCCAAAGTAGCCGTTGAAAATTCAAAATTTCCAACTTGCAGTTGACTGTAATCCAATGCAGTCGACTGTAATAGGCTACTGGAAGTATTGCAGTCGACTGCATTCCAATGCAGTCGACTGTAATACCTCACTGCCCAACTTGCAGTCGACTGCATTCTAATGCAGTCGACTGCATTCCAGAAAATGCAGTTTCTTTGTTTTCAAAGAATGAATTTCTTGATTCTTTTGTCGTACATTGTTTTTTTCCATCTATCTATGTTATTGAACCAGATGTAATTCTATTTATTGACGACATATTATGTTTCATCCAAGCAGGATCCCCTTGCTCTCAAGGAGAAGAATAAATCGGCTTGTTAGAGCCAGAAAGGTTCGTTAGAATTTAGATCAGCCATTTCTTTTTCCACTTAATTTTAGGTTACACAAGAAATATTTTCTTTGATGAGGACTGTTCGAGTTTATGGTACCGAAAGAGAAGAACTTGAAAGACAATAATTCTTACTAGAAATCCTTCCATCATTTTCATTTATGTGGAAACTACCTACACAAGCAAGGCATAAATTGAAGCTCACACCTATTTAAATGAATGAATTTTAATTGATATATACTTTATGCATGTACGTACAAGAAATGGCGGGACAAATTAGCTTTTATGCGTGTGCCAGAAGTAGCTTTTGTATTTTGGAATCTAAGTTTCAACTTCTTTTATCAATTTGCACATGTTTACTTGTTGTCAAGCTTATGTAGCTTCTCCTACTGATGGACGAATGACTTGGTAAATCTTATACTTCAAGGTTTGTGGCTTGGTTAAAATGGAGTCTGCATGAAAAAATACATCTAACTTTTATTTCTGGTTTATGGTTAACTTATGGTATTTGGTTGTTTTTGGCAAATTGAAATGTTATTTGGGGTTTTGAGAGAACCAAGAAGCTATTGCATCAAGTTGTTTCAAAGGTAATTCCTGAGATCTGTTTACATTATTCCATGTGTAATTTGGTTTTTTATGGTTTATGCAGTTTTACTGAAAATTCTGAGTTGCTCAAGATGTAATTAAAACCAATCTGTAACTTGATAAAAGAAATTTAGCAAAAGGTACTTATAAAGGTGTATGATTGTTCACTAGATATAGAAGTATTTTGCGCCTGCCTAGTGAGCCCTCATGTCAAAATGTAGAGCTATGTTTCTGTTCCCGAGTTAAATTAGCTTTGATAAGCACCATGGATGTAAACCTGTGCACAGTACACACAAAACAGAGATGAAAAAGATCTGCCCCCCCCCCCGCCAAGTTAGGAAAACCATGTACAGGAAAAGTAGACAGTTTAACGTGCTAAGTGCTAGGTTAGTACCCTTAGATATTTGGGTTGCGTGACATGAAAAGTTGCAGCTAAGAAATGGTTGATTCTTTCTAGAAAAGGTAGTCCAATTCGTTTTTTTTGTTGTTGCTATATGTTGCCTTCTAAGTGTTTTTCTTTGTTTTACTGTCAATTGTTTTCGTTTATTTTGCCATACATGTCCCGATGATCTTTTTTCTTTGTTTTAATGTTAGTTTTTTCTCCATTTCAGGTGCTCAATATCTATATTCGCAGGGCAAAGTTGATGAAAATTGCTCAAGTCAAAGTGCAACACTAATACTCTTTTGAATGTATTAGTTATAGTTTTTATATATTTTAAATAAGTAGCTAAGTTTGTGATTGATGACTGTATAACATTGGTTTTTGTATGAAATACGTGACTCCTTGATGGTTTTTATTTCGAGTCGAATGATGTGGATGTTTGTAGGATTTTCTCGATGCTATTATTATAAATTGTAGAAGCAGCATTGAAAATTATATATATTTTTTCTTATAAGCACTTTTAGCGACGAATGGTTTCATCAAGGAATGTTTATTTTGACAGTAATGATTCATCCATAAAACTGACATTGACGAACTTAAATCATCAAGAAAGGGCTTGACCACCAAAACCTTTTCGTTGACGGCGTTCATTTCGTTAGGAAATGTACTCATTCTCGACGAAGAGGAGCAATTGTTGACAAATTATTGAGAGCTTTAAGATGAACTAATTCGTCGTTAAAGGTGTAACATTTCTTGACGAAATGGAAGTTTGTCAAGACAAGTTAGATTTAACGACGAACTTTAAAGTTCGTCAATGAAGACTTTTCTTGACGGCGCGTCGTTGACAAACTTGGTGACGAATATTATTCGTCGATATATGTTTTCTTGTAGTGATGAGGGCTATCTATTCTGCTGCCCTATCTAGTTAGGGCCTCAGAAGCTATGTGTGGCCTAATCAATATAACATGAGGGCTATTTATTATGCCGCCCTATCTAGTTAGGGCCTCAAAAGCTATGTGTGGCCTAATCAATGTAACACGAGGGCTCAGCTTTTCTGAAGAAGGGGCGGAGTCTCAACCACACGCCTACTATACCTCTAGCACTCCACAAGGGCATTAGTTGAGTGACTAGACTGGAATTCTATCACAGTGAAGAAAACACTTTTACTGTCGGCCTTCTTTCCCATTCCAACGGCTTGTTTGCTCGAAGATGCCTCATCGTTATCAACGTGTATGTTTCCTTTGCTGATCCGGTCATGAATTGTTTGTTTGAGTGTTGGTGTCATGCCCCCAATTATGGTACTTCACAAGCAGTAATTCGTATTGCACCATCTTGGTTTAAGCCGAAGAAGGGGCGCACATTGTTGAAAAAGCTCATTAAAGTGTGTGCTCGAAGTTAATGTCACAGCTCTGGTACCACGAGAGACCTAAGATAAGAAAGGTGGCTTATAATCAATGAAAGAATAAAAGTATAACTGCTCTTATTATAGATACTAGTCGAGTAACCCGAGTCAAGTTCGGCCCGGTTTATAAAATATAGTTTATTATAAGGTTTTTAAAAGTATATTAATTTGTACCACATATCCTAGGATAAAAAAGACATTAACAATATAAAAATATTTTATGTTTGATAACGCAATTAAGCACTTAAAACTTAAAATTTTCAATGATTTTCAATTAAGTGCGTTTGATAACGCTAAACCTTGTATCACATAAAAAATTAATTCTTACCAAAAATAGACTAAAATTTTAAGTTAGGGTGGACTTACTTAATGCTGATCACTTAATTCTAAAAGCAGATGTTTGAAAATAAATAATTTTCAGACATCTGCTTTTAATTTACCAAATAAGTTAACTTATTTTTCAGTAAAAATTCAGTCACTTAAAGTTTTCAGTTTGATCAATTCAGTGCTTAACTTTTTCAGTACTTAAATTTCAGTTTTATCAAACACCCCCTTAGTACCTAAATTAATCACGACTAACTACTTCAGAAGATCTTTAAGGTATTATAGATATATATGTTCCTGAGGTTATTATAACGATTAAGTAGAAATTCAAAAGGAATAAAGTTGCATTTTAAATTTAACAGGACTCATGTATGCACCTTATCACTTTCAAATAAGTTATTACTTTTTGAAAAAATAAATTTAACAGAACGATCACATAATATCCAATATTTTCATGTATATGATTTTCTTTAATTCATGTAAGATGCTAGTAATAAGAATATTCAATTAATGAACATGACGTGTCTTTATTTTTGAGTGTTGAAATTCTTTTTCACGTCTTTTATGACTATTATTTATCGCCAAGTTATAGTTTATATATCTACTAAATGCATTCAATGATATTTTCTCTTAAATTAACTTGTTTTATCACAACATAATATAATATTTATATACTAAAATATGCCAGGTTATAGCTACAACTATAATGAGTTTGCAAAGGATAATAAATATCATTATATATTATACTAATAATATAAAGTGAGGATTAACCAATCATTTGCTACTGAACTTGCACAATAGTCATCATTCGTAGTTGTAATCAATTATATCATAATCAGTAATAAGTTTTAATAATTATAACTTGTTTAAAATTTATCAATTAGTCTTATTTTTCATGAGAATTTAATTAAATATAACTAAAAAAATCTTTTCATTGATCGTAAGGGCCCTATATAAAACAAATTGGTAAATCATTAGTTTTATAGAGTTAGATGGATATATTTTTGCGTCTTAGAGGTTTTAAATGTTTTGAAAGTATAGTAATAAAGAATTATTTGATTTAATTGTACCTTTTTTTTAATGCATATGTGATTTGTTTTCAAAATCTCTTATATGCGATATAGCCACTTGTTGATCGTGCGGTCATATCAAAGCCAAAAATTATCTTGTAAATTGATTATTGATCATTTAAATTATGTAGATTATTTTTGCAGTGATTATGTTATGTGTAAATACATATATATTTATTAAATTATAAGAAACTTAAAATAACTGTAACATCATTTTTTTTTACTAA
The DNA here is from genome assembly GCA_033065855.1 of Escallonia rubra. Lineage (NCBI taxonomy): Eukaryota > Viridiplantae > Streptophyta > Magnoliopsida > Escalloniales > Escalloniaceae > Escallonia > Escallonia rubra. Next base: position 317,690 of record JAVXUO010002228.1, on the reverse strand, counting down.
ATCTCATATGTTATTTTTGTTTTCTAGATACATGATTTTTCATTTTTGTATGAGAGAGTTAGTTTTAAGGACATGATTGGCAAAATTAAATCCTGATAAATTAATACATTTAGAGTTTTAGAATTAATTTTCACATTATATAAAGCTTCCTAATATAGCCCCCATATTGTTTTTGCAAAATTAAAGAAACTTAAAAACAATAATATTTGTATAGCTTTAGAGATACTAATATGTTTAGTATATAACTTTAAATCCTTTTCAACTACCATGAATAAATTTTATCATTACTGCAAATTTCAATTAACAACAATTGTACAAGTTATTTGTTGGTCATGTGGTCCCAGTCCTGGCAATATGTTGCCCGTACCCGTTACCCGGACCGTACCCGGTCCAAAATGCCGGGTACGGGTAGCTATTTTCATTACCCGCAGAAATTTGACCCGTACCCGAATCGACCCGTAATTTTCGGGTAGGTCCGGGTCGGGTAGCGGGTTACCCAGTTTACCCGTTTTTCGAAATATATATAAACAACAATGTGCTGTGCCCTAACATTCACTCTCATTTTTCTTCATTAGTTCTCATATCTCAGACCCTTCTTCTCACTTCTCACATATTCTTCCCCGCCGCCTCACTGCCGCCACCGCCCTGTTCTTCCCCGCCGCCCCTCACTCGAGATCTACCGCCACGAGGCCACCTGTCACTCCGTCTTCCCCTTCATTCTCACGGATCTAACGCGACTCCACTTGTCGTCCATCTGTCACTGCCGCCACCGCCCTGTTCTTCCCCGCCGCCCCTCACTCGAGATCTACCGCCACGAGGCCACCTGTCACTCCGTCTTCCCCTTCATTCTCACGGATCTAACGCGACTCCTCTTGTCGTCAATCTGTCACTGCAGCCACCGATTGAGTAAGTGACCGGCCGTCGCCGATCGTCGCTCCATCTTCCATCGTCGATCTGTTGACCGTCGCTACCAGATCTGCGTCGCCACCAGATCTGTTGACCGTCGCCTCCTGTTCTTGATTTTATAGTTGTTGTGTTGACCGTAAATCTACTGATCTCGATTTTTTTTTGTTGTATTTTGTTTAAAGAAGCCTGATCTAGATATTATAGTGATCTTTGGAGAATGATTATTGTAAGTGGGAATTTTGTGTTGATCGTCGAGCATATCTACTAATCTTGAAACTTTTTTGGCTTTATTTTGTTTATTCAAGAAGCCTAATCTTGATTATATTTACATGGTTGTTGTGTGTAATAGATCTTTGGAGAGATTATTGTATTGGGAATGTCCAAGTCATGTTTGTGGTAGTGTAATAAAACAATAAAATAAGGAAGAAAGGAGAAAAAAACATTTAAGGAATATTAAATTTTTTTGTAAAAATTAATGTATTACCCGCGGGTACGGATTCCAGATAATTGTACCCAAAAAATTCCGGGTATAAATTACCCGACCCGTTTTTACCAGGATCCGACCGGGTATTACCCGTACCAGTGCGGGTCGAACCGTTTGCCAGGTCTAGGTCCCACCCAAAAAATACAATAAATTTTTTTTATCAAAAAATTCAAAAAGCTATATATTATATTGATAAACCTTTAGATCCATTAGGCTAAGCATATACTAAAATAAAATAAATATGAATAAAGTGTTACATTATTTTTATTATTTTAATCTCAATTGCAACATCATTTTTTTCTCTCTTAATGTTATTTTCGTTTTTTAGATATATAAAATTTATATTCATATTAGATAGTAGTTTTAAGGATACAGTTGTTAAAGTTAAGTCATGATATGTTAGAGTTTCAGAATACTTGGAATCAGTTTTTCAATTATATAAAGCTTATTGATATCGATATTAACTTATCAAAAAATAAGGACCCCATTCAATAAAATATTTGAGACTTTAGAGGCATTTATAATGTTTATCATTTTATTTCACATTGAACATATAATCTGATAACATCATATTTTTGCATCTTAAAGGTTTTAGATGTTCTCAAATATAGTAATTAAGAATAATTTGATTTAATTGTACCTTTTTTTTTCTAATACATATGTGATTTCTTTTCAAAATCTCATTTATGCTTATATAGCTACTTTGTTGATCGTGCGTCTTAACAAACCAAAAAATTGTCCAATAATTTGATTAATGATTTTAGATATTATAGATAGTTTTTTTTCAATGATTATGTTATGTGTAAATACATATAGATTTAGTAAAATATAGTAAATTTAGATTAACTGTAACATAATTTTTGTTCTAAATAGCATATGTCATTTATTTTCTTGATACGTGATTTCTTATCTTCTTATGAAAGAGTTAGTTTTAAGAACATGATAATCAAAATCAAATCCTTAAAAATTAGCATATTTAAAGTTTTATAAGCAAAATTGAATAAACTTAAAAATAAGAATCACATTCAAAATAATATTTGCATACCTTTAGATACACTAACATGTTTAGTATATAGCTTTAAATCCTTTTCAACTATCAGATGTACGAATAAACTTTGTTTTTATTGTGATTTTAGTTAATATCAATTATACGGTCATTTGGTGGTTGTGTGGTCTCACAAAAAAAAAATTGTACAAAAAGGATTCTAAAAGTTATAGATTATATTGATAAATTTTTATATCAATTATGTAAGCATATATTACGTTTAGCATATATTAAAATATAATAAGTATGAATCAATTGTTACATTACTTTTATTGTTTCCATCTCAATTATAACATCATTTTCTTCTCTCTTCTAAGTCTAATATATTATTTTCATTTTGTAGATATATGAGTTTTCATGTTTATATTAGAGAGTGGTTTTAAGGATATAATAGTTAAAATAAAGTCATAATAAGTTAGTTCATTAATTAGTGAAAGTTTCAGAATGCTTAGAATTAGTTATTCAAATATATAAAGCTTACTGATAGTCTGATACAAAAATTAACTTATCAAAAAATAAGGACCTTATTCAAGATAATATTTGAGACCTTTAGAAACACTTATAATTCTTATGATTTTATGTTACATTGGAAATATAATCTGATGACATTTCATATTTTGCATCTGAAAGGTTTGAAGTGTTCTCAAATATAGTAATTAAGAATAATTTGATTTAATTGCACATTTTTTTTTAGAACTTATGTGATTTCTTTTCAAAATTATGTTTATATTTATATAGCCACTTTATTGATCATGATGTCTTGTCAAAGTAAACAATTATCCTATAATCGAATTATTGATTTTTTATATTATAGAGATAATTTTTTTTCAATGATTATGTTATGTGTAATATCATATACATTTAATCTATCATAACTAGCTTAGTTTTTTAGTTCTAAATGTCATATATTATTTTTATTTTCTAGATACATGATTGTTTATCTTCATATTGGAGAGTTAGTTTTATGAACATGATAGTCAAATTCAAGTCCTAAAAATTAGTAAATTTAGAGATTTAGAAACAATTTTAAATAAACGTAAAAAGTAGGGAACCCATTTTAACTAATATTTGCATACCTTTATATACACAAACATGTTTACTATATAATTTTAAATCCTTTTCAACTATCACATTTACGAATAAGCTTTACCATCATTGTAATTTTACTTAATAACAATTATATAGTCATTTGGTCTCAACGACAAAAATAATAATAACTTCAAATTTTTTATTGTACCAAAAGAATTCTAATGATGAATCAATTGTTACGTCATTTTTATAGTTTCAATATCAATTGTAACATCATTTCTATTCTTTTCTAAATCTAATATTTTATTATCGTTTTTCAGATATATGAATTTATTATATTCATATCAGAAAGTGGTTTAATGATACAATAGTTAAAATTAAGTCCTAATAAGTTAATTCATTAATTAATTAGAGTTTCAGAATGCCTTAGAATTAGTTTTTCAACTATTTAAGGCTTACTAATAGGAAAATTAACTTATCAATAAATAAAGACCCCATTCAAGATAATATTATTTTCGTTTTTTAACTTTATCAGTTTTATATTCATATCGGAGAGTAGATTTGAGGATACAATACTCAAAATTAAGTTCTAATAAGTTAATCCATTAATTAGTTAAATTTTCAGAACGTTTAGAATTAATTTTTCAATCATTTAAGACTTGCTAATATAAAAATTAACTTGTGAAGGAATAAGGACCCCATCCAAGATAGCACTTCAGACATTTAGTGACACTTATAAAATTAGTTAGAGTTTTAGAATGATTAGAATTAGTTTTTCAATTATATTAGGCTTACTAATATGAAAATTAACTTATTTATTAATAAGAACCTCATTCAAGATAATATTATTTTCGTCTTTTAGATATATGAATTTTTGTATTCGTATTAAAGAGTGGTTTTGAGGAAACAATACTCAAAATTAAGTCATAATAAGTTAATCCATTAATTAGTAAGGACCTCATCCAAGATAGTATTTCAGACCCTTAGTGACACTTATAATGGTTACAATTCTATTTCACACATAATGTGATAATGTGTAGGGGTGAGCATTTAAACCGTTGAAACCGATCCAACCGTGAAAACCGAACTAACCAATCCGTCTATTTTTAAATTGATCTAAAAATCAAATCGGTTTGATTTTTTTTCCAAACCGTACAATTGGTTTGTTCGGTTCGAATTTTTTTCAAATCACATAAACCGAACCAACCGTATATAATATAATATATTTATATTTTTACCTAATTCTAGTTATTTTTTACTAACTCTAGTTATCTAACAACTCATATAAAATGGGATAAACCCTAAATTCCTTGACGTAACACATATTTTTCACTCGCCGCCTACATCTCACTAAGTGTTATATTAATTATGATAAAAAAATTAGTTTTTTTTTTAGCTTATTAGCATGTATAAGTTATTAATTTTTGGCCCTAAACTTGCGCAAAATTGAGTTTGGCCCAAACCGATTTGTTCAACCACGGTTCGGTTTTTTTTCTTTTTCCAAACTGAGGTTGATTGGTTCAATTTGCTATTCAGCCTCCAAACCAAACCAACCGAACCGTGCTCACCCCTATTGATATGCCAAGCAAAGAAGCTGTTTTTGCGATTACATATCGCGCAAAGAAACTCTTGTTTCATTTATTATATATTACTATTATATAGATGCATAGATATAGATAATGTCAGAGTCGGGATTCAATCCAACTACAGCTACTACTGGAACGAAAGAAATGACCAGCTAGCTAGCGTCAGCAATAGTGTACTGATAGCCCAGTGCTAAAAATAGAACAGCACTGGCTTTACATTTGTAAGGCTAGCCAGCCGACTTATGTACTATACTGTAGTAGGTAGAAAGAATCCGCTTTCGAACAAGAGAGTAATGGAAGCACCTGGGGATTCTGAAAGCGCTGTCAGGCAAGCAAGGTACTGAGACAGGGAAGAAGATGATGGGCAAGCTTGACTGAGCAAGCTTGATGGGCAACGCATGGTCTATATATAGAGCACCTTTTTTGGTAATACAGGAAAGGACAAAATATATAGAGCACCTTCCTTATTTGAATTCTTGAACACCCTGCATTTTGAGCAAGTTCTGTTATACATTTTCTCCTTACCATGGGGATGAGTTTGTTGCTAAATCAGTTCTGTACATCCCCAAGAGGAAATGTAGAAGTCTCCAACAATCAATACTTTATTAAGAGAAGAATTGACAACATTTTGTATTGCGAAGGTGGCGGAAATTCTTCTGTTTCAGTAGAGAAAAATCATGGAAGCTTGATGCGAGCAACCAGGAAGACCAAGCCAGTGAAGGGCGTGGTGTCTTGTAGTAATGCACAACCAAGTTCTGCCGAGGAGCCGCATGGTATAGGAATCGTCGAATTTTTCAGAGGGACGAAATTACTCATCACCGGTGCAACTGGATTCTTGGCAAAAGGTATTTTATGCATCTAAAATCCGTCCGCAGCGAGCGGTCCTTGACATGTCGTTAAGTGTCTAAACCATCTCTTTTCTGTAATTATCCAGTCTTGCCAACCTCTTTTTTGTTTCACCAACTATTGTCTTCCTTTTCGTGTTATGGTTTGACATGTCCAGTTCTTGTTGAGAAGATTTTACGTACCATGCCAGACGTAGACAAGATATTCGTCTTAATCAGGGCCAAAAACGAGGCAGCTGCAATGGAGAGATTACAACATGAAGTACTTTCTTCACTCCTTTATCTCAGTTTGCTAGTGGTGTAGTCCATGGTATAATCTCACACGGTAGTATTACGGCTTGTGACTGTTTATTAAGCATGATAATATTGTTACTCTAATAGTTTAAGCAGCAAATGGTAACTTATCATGGTATCCAAGCTTTGGTTTAGCAAGGTCTTGGGTTCAGTTCTTCCCGCTTGCATTTCTGGTCCCCCTTTATTATAGTAATATTTGCACTCAATTTATTTCTGACTTGGTATGTCTCTCCACGTGCAATCGGGGGTTTGTACGTGAGGGGGAGTATTAAATAGCTTAAGCTTGTGACTGTTTGACAGATCATAGATGCAGAGGTTTTCAGGTGTCTCCAACAGAAGCATGGGAAATCATATCAAGCTTTCATGTTGACCAAGCTAGTTCCTGTGGTAGGAAATCTATGTGAATCTAATCTCGGGATGGACGCAGATTCAGTTGATGTTATAGCAAACCAAGTTGATGTAATTGTGAACTCCGCAGCCAACACGACGTTCGACGAGAGGTTTCTCTATAAAACTCATGACATACGCATCACCACGACAACCTTAGTAATAATCAAATTACTTGGCGATTCATTTGTATAGATATGATGTTGCTCTTAACATGAACACAAGAGGACCTTGCCGAATGATGAGCTTTGCAAGGAAGTGCACGAAACTTAAGTTGTTCTTGCACGTCTCAACAGGTGCCACCTGACATTTCATGAAATTTTAATGCAGAGTACTGCATGCCTTTTGTTTTTGTTGATAGTTACAGTATATAAGATGTTCCCTTGCTTGCAGCATACGTTAATGGAGAAAGACAAGGACAAATCATGGAAATGCCATTTCGCATGGGAGATTGTATAGCACGAGAACGTATAAATACCTCTGGAACGCCACAAAGATCAATTCCTGTATTGGATGTCGAAGGTGAAATGAAGTGGGCGGTTGATTTAGAGGAAACTTCTCAAGACAATGAAGTAGCTCAGAAATTCAAAAAGTTGGGAATGAATAGGTGAGCACTATGATTAAGGGGTGTTGCCACAGACGCAGTGGCCGGGGGAATGATGAGTTAAATTTTGCGTCCAACTCAAACCAATGCTCAATGTACCTTAGGTATGAGCCGGATCAGGATCCCCTACTGTAACCATGGTTACAGCAGGAGTGTTGTCCCATGTTGCTATGAGAGAGGGAAGAGAGAGGTTCTCTCTCTTCTCTTCCTTCTCTCTCTCTTCCCTCTCTCACAGACAGAAGGACAGCACCCCTGCTGTAACCATGGTTACAGCAGGGGATCCTGATCCGTATGTGCCATAGTAAAGGGGCCCTAACTAGCTGCTTGAAGGAGCTATAGGAATTGTCACCTCCGACAAGGCTTTGAACCATGTTCACCTTGTGGATGACGGGACTACTAGCAGTACTAGCCCAGAAACCAGTGTAAAGTACGGAATTGTTTTTTTTAAGTAATTTATTTTATTAATTTTGAATTGCATAATAAAATTTATTACACAAATTTATAATTTTATGGTTATTTCTTAAAAAATAGTCACTTTTATTTTTGGGGTGAACTTTCTTTTAAGAAAATAAATTAACCCTTGTGGTAAAATATCAATAAATAATGTCATGTGTATATTTGTTAATTCTGATTTGGTAACTATAAAGATGAACAAAAAAGTAGAAGTTTGTGTAGTATTCAAAAAAGAAAAAAAGTAAATTCTACTGATAAAAATATGCGGAGAACATATTGAGATCAATTTGCTATTCCATAAAACTTTTTTTACTATTTTCTAAGTATCTTATAAAAATAACTTGTACATTTCAATGGGTTACCCATAACGTTTACTACATATTAGTTTAATTTTCATGGAAAAAAATTTGGTTGATATATTTTCTTATAGCATGGAATTTACAAAATTTAATCAACACAACTAATTAAATAAGAATGATGTGGCATTTTTGAAGGAAATGGAATCCACCAATATAGTATACAGAGAAAATGGTATTTATTGGATAAGGTAATTATATGAATTTTTAAAAGTTTAACCAACATGACTAAATTGGATAGCTCAAAATCTCGTAGTAAGCAAATTGTTGAACAAAATTTAACCAACATTCAACAAAGTATAAAATAAGCATGTGCTTACTAGGTCAGATTTATCTTCAAGTATAATAAGGTTTTCAATCTAAGTTTTAGACTATATTTATCACATAACTAATATCCTTTTAGATTTTATATGCAATTCTTTTTTTTTTATATCTTGTGTTCTTTATTCATGTAAGAAAGAGTCTTTAGGAGTATAAAAGTTAACATAAACATAATATAATGGTATATTGCTAATGCAGAATTTAGAATGTTTAAGAGTTCAATTACTCACAATAAAAACACCATATATAGGTTCTAAAACTTTTCCAACACAAAATTAGTTAAATTTAACTCATGCTCACATGCTTATGGTTTTAATTATTTTTAATATATCTCATATGAAATTTGCATACTATATATTTTAACATTTAACCAATGCGACTGAATAAGATAGCGCAAAACCGTAGAGTAAGCAAATCATTGACCAAAACTTTTAATCAACATATTTATAAAGTTAGATTCATCTTTGAATTTATCAAGGTTGACAATCCAGTAGAAATCTGACTTAACCATACTAACTTTTTTCCGTTTAATTTTGTACGTATATTTACAATGAAATTCTACAATAGCTGCTTTTTGCAATACATCATCGCTTATCATCACATTATGTATGAAATGTGAAATAAAATATATAAACATTATATATTTAATACAAAAGTGCTGCTAAAGGTCAATATCATCTTGGGTAGGATCCTTATCTCTAGTTTAGTTAGTTATTATATTAGTAGGCTTTATATAATTTAAAAACTATTTATAAACAATCTAACACTCTTCCTAATCAATATTCTAATCTATCAAAACTCAATTATAATATTTATATCTCTAAAAAGCTTACTTTAATATGATAATAAATATCCATAGATCCAAAAAAATATAAATTACATTTAATATTGTAAAACAAAATAATGATCTAACAATTGACTTAAATTTGATAATGTCCTTATATGACTATTAAGTCTTAATAAATTACCATATCGAAAATATGTAAAACGCGCGCGCGCACACATATACACACATATGTATATGGGAGAGAGAGAGAGAGAGTTTCTTTTCAGAGTGTTTTTAACGAATATAATTAAAATAAAGTCTTAATATGTTGGTATATCACGGATGTAGAACTTTAAAATGCTTAAAATTGAATTAGTAGTAAAATAAGGACACCATAAAAAAAGATTGGTTCAAGTTTTCTTCTAAATAAAGTTTATTTAAGTCAGCACATGCCTTTTCTATTAAGTTGTCTAGAACCTTTGTAAATTAATAGAGTTAGATTTATGAGAGCATTCGTCGATCTCACCGTGTGTGTTTTATCTATGCTTCACACCTTATTTCTTAGCTAAAAGATAAACAAAATTCTAGTATTGCCATTTTTTTATGTCAAAGTATGTTGTATAAGAAAAAATTTCCTAGATTTATTTTCAAACATTATAAGGTTTTAATATTAAATCCTATTTTTTTAAAAAAAGTATTGAATTCATTCTTCTATTATAAATCTCATATGTGGTTTTTTTTTTCTTTAATTTAAAGATGCAGGTTTTTTATTTTTATGTTATCTAGATTATTATATCGGATTGACTGTGCTTTGAAATGTTAACAAATGATAAAATTAAGGATCTTGTAAAAACAATTACCTATACCCTAAGGTTATAAAACTTAAATATGAATTTAAAATAATACCTATTTTTCTTATTATGTCTCTTCAGTAATTTTTGTTTTCCAGGTGATTATTCCATGTCAGCGAACTTCTTCAATACATGATATTCAAATAATGTCATAATAGGTTACTATATTAGTTAGAGTTAACTACGTGGTTGACCACTGTACTATAACCCAAATTTCACTTTGACCACTGAACTTTAATTTGTGTCAAAGTAACCATTGAACTCTTTAATTTGTTCAATTAAGTCATTCCGTTAGGTTCGGTCAAGCCCAAGTCCGTTAAATGACTTCATTCGGGGGTAAATTTGTCATTCCAATATCTTCTTTTTTCTTCTCCCCATATTTGCCTTCCAGCCCAACACCACCACCACCACCACTAACCCAACACCACCACCAACCACCAAGCATAGCCACACATCCACCACCAACTGCCAAACATAACCAGCTAACTCCTGTTTTTTTCTACAATCCTCTTGACTTTCTCTCTAAAACAGACCCATTTCCAAACACTACCAACCCAATTGCCACCTCTCCCTCACAGCATAAGCACCCCATCACCACACCAGCTGTAACCACAATCATCAACAAACCTGCCTATACCAACCACCAACACCACCACCACCACAACACCTACAACCATCGTCATCAACGAACCCGCAACCACCCCACCGCCAAACCCAGATCGCCCACAACGAGCAAACCCATTGATGATCGTAATTTCAACAAATTGTCCATAATTCTCAGCAAATTGCCCAATCCACTTGTGTCAAAGTGCCTTCATAATATTCTCACTTTACTTTAATGGAGACCTATCGAAATCTGCCGCTAGTGAACTTCAGGATGAAGTTCGTCTTGCTATGCCCTTGGAGTATTCCACCGTGTTCCACAAATCTGAAATGGGGGTGTGAACATGAGTGAGGGGGAATAGGATCGATGGAAAAGAGAGGGGAAGGGGGAGGGAAATCGACGTGAAATGGGACTGGGGTTGAAATAAACAATGAGGGGAGGAAGGGGCAAGGGGAGGTAGTTAACGGCGGTGGTCACTGCTTGTGGGTAAGGGCTAGTGGTTGTGGCAGTGGTTAGACGGTGATGGCTGCTAGAGGTTGGGTAGTTTTGGTGGTTGGATAAGGTGGTGGGTAGTAGGGATCGGAGGAGAAAGAAGAGATAAAGAGAAAGAAAATTAGAAAAGTAAAAGAGAACCAATATTCTCTATGTTTTGACGATTTTGCCCCTAATTTAAGCTCCACGTGCCTCGCACATGAGCAGTTAACGGGCCAAAATTGACGGAGTAACCCAATTGAGATCAATTGAAGAATTTAATGGTCACTTTGACACAAATCGAAGTTCAGTGGTCAAAGTGAAATTTGGGTTATAGTACAGTGGTCAACCACGTAGTTAACTCTATTAGTTACAAAATTTTGAATGTTTTGAATTGCATAAGGCTTATTATTTAAATATTTACTATATTTATAGATTTAATTAATTGTATAATTGAGGACCCCAATAAAAATATTGTTTGGAGACCTTTAGCGACATTAATATGTTTAGCATTAGTTTTAATAACTCCTAGTACATTAGAAATACAATGCAATGATGCGTCTTGAAAAGAAGCAATCATTGCTTTTCTCTCCTCAGTTATCAGATAACCCAGGATCCCGAGCCGAGCTCGAATCAATTAATAAAATATCTTAAAAAGTTGTAGAAAGTGTATCAATGCATATCACATCACATGAAACAAAAGAGATGGATTAACCCCTTATGAAAAAATATATATCTACTTTTACGAAAACTATAGTATTATTAAGTTCTTTTAGTGGTCCAACTTGTAACATTTCAAAACCAAGTCTCTTATCTAAAAAGTTAGGTTAAGAGTTTTTTATCTTTGGAACGTAAATGTCATTGTCCTCTCTTATCTTCTTCGTGAATCATTTTTTCAAGAAATCACTAACTTATTAAGATACAAACATGATATCCAGCAGAAATTTGTTCGTCTCATACATGTTTAAATTTGAAGTATTGATTAGATTGTCATGCAATTCTTGCGTAATATTTGCATACGTATATATGTTTGCTTTAGTTCCTTTGAACTGTAAATTGAAGGAACAATAGATTGTGTTACAGTATTGTCGCTAGATATTTGCATCTTATAAACTTTTATTTTAAATCAAAAAGTATCATTTCAAATGAATATATTCTTAACACTTAGAATAATCGGATAGTCATGCTGGTAACATGAAACCTAATTAGCAAATACAACTATAATTGTGATAAAAAAATATAAAAAACAAGACAATTTTTACATTTTAATTCTAAATGTTTGTATATAAATCCAATCATTTAGGTTTAGAGAGTTTTTAAGGTGACAATGACAAGGAATATCCTTATAGGTGTTAATAGTAATTAAGTGAAAATTTAAAAGACTTATAGACATCTCACTTTTGCGAAATAATTTTAACAAACGACAAAATAATATATAATAATTTTGCACATATGTCTTTTCCTTATATTTGAAAAATGCATGTGATCGAGGACATTCAATCGGTAAAGATGTTTTGGAGTGTTTTTGAGGTGTTAATGGTCAAAACAATACCCGGTATGTAAGTACATTGATAAAATATAGTTTAAAAGAGGTTTAAGTTTAAAATGTTTGACTTTGTTTTCCACATCTTGTAAGTCTACTATTTGTAAGAAAACCATAGTTATTATATTCAATAAATGCCTTTGGTTTATGAATACTTATTTTATCATAATATAATGTAACTTTTGTATACCCACTTTTGTTGGGTTATTCTTGTTGAGTACAATGAGTTTGTAAGATTTATCAAATATCCTTTATGTTAAGCTAACAATTATACGGCTGTGGTTAATTAATTCACGTAATTGCTACTGAATGCACACAGCAATCACCACACATAGTTATCATCGGCTCTATTGTAAGTTTAAAAGCTTATAATTAGTATAATATTTACTGATTGGTCTTTTTATTCATATGAATTTAATCATAAGTAATATATTTTTTTGTTGGTTCTTACGGTCCTATTATTGTTAGTCTATAGATTACAATAAGCTTTGTAAAATTATTTAAAACAAATTCATTGTAAAGTAAATTTATCGTATCTTTTTTTTTTTTCAAATCTCAGGAAGTCTCCCTTTTGGTTGGCTACTCGCTCTTGCGGCACCAAGATTGAAAAGATTCTGATAAACTAACTACTCGTTTGATTTGTTTTCCAAATCCTTATATATAAGATATAACCAATTTGTTGGTCCTGAGGTTTTATTTTTTGAAAATGTTGACTTATAATTCGTTTATTAAATCTACATAGCACATTATTCATTTTTTTACTATGACTATCTTATGTATATTACATATATATGGATATATGAATAAAGATTATACGTTTAACTCAATTAGAACGTCATTTTTTCCTCTAAATCTAATATGTTACTTTCAGTTTTTAGATATATGAATTTTTATATTTACATTAAAGAGTGGTTTTAAGAATACAATAGTCAAAATTAAGTCCTAATTAGTTAGTGAATTGATTAGGTTGGATTTTAAAATGATTAGAATTATTTTTTATATTACACAAGGCGTATGACTATAACCCTCATGACTACTCTTGCAAAATTAATCAAACTTAAAAATAAGGACCCCATCAAAATTTAAATCTTTTTTTAGATCATTTTTTTTTTAAGTCTCATAAGTTGTTTAACGTTGATCAATGGTAACATTATATTTTTCTTCTGAATTAAAATGTTATTTTCGTTTTTTATATATTTGAGTTTTAATAATCATATTAGAGAGTAGTTTTAAGGATACAATAGTCGATATTAAGTTTTAATAATTAGTTTGTTGATTAGGTTGAGTTTTAGAATGATTAGTATTAGTTTTCAAATTATATAGGGCTTACGGAAAATCCCTATTACTCCTGTAAAATTAATTAAATATAAAAATAAGGATCCTATTAAAATTTAAATTAATTATTAGATTATGTTTTGTTCTAATTCTCATAAGTTATTTCTTTTGGGTCTATGTATTTTAATTTTCATCATTAAAGAACACTATTTAAGGACATAAAATTAATTGTCAAAATGAAGTCTTAATAGATTAGTATATTGATTAGGTAGAGTTCTAGAATGATTAGAATTAGTTTTTAAATTAAATAAGACTTGCTAATATAGAAATTAATTAATCTTAAAATAACAAACCTATCCAAGATAATATTGTAAACTTTTAGTGACACTATCTAATTTAGTATAAAATGTTTATAAGTCTATTTTACATTAAAAACAAACATAATGTGATGATCTGTCATGTAAGGAAGCAATGATATATCGTGCAAAGAAAATTATGAATAACTTTCTCATTCCGCTTACGATATATTATATAGATTCGACACAAAACTCGTCATATGACCTGGTGGCCAAGGTTTCTTTCAAAGTTAGTGCCTTATTTTTAACATAAATGAGGTACTGATTACATGAACTTAGAACTTGATGCACCAGACAGTTGAAGTACTTTTGAACAATAAAATGATACGTTAAGGCAGTTTTTATTTACTTGCAATTGCTATGATGGTTAGGGCAAAGATGTACGGATGGAAAGACACCTATACATTCACGAAGGCAATGGGAGAAATGGTAGTTGACAATGCAAGAGGACAAGTACCAGTTGTCATAATTCGACCCAGTATCGTTGAGAGCACTTACAGAGAACCGTTTGCCGGATGGATGGAAGGGAATAGGTATATGGCCTTCTAATTTTTCTAGTGAAATATGGCATCTATGGCTATATTATACTTACCATTTCATAAACTTTGTACCCCCCCCCCCTCTCTCTCTCTCTCTCTCTCAGGATGATGGATCCAGTTATCATGTTATACGGAAAAGGACATATCTCTGGTTTCCTGGCGAACCCAAACTTGGTCCTTGATGTCGTAAGTTGGTTTCTTTTTTACTGCAATTGCAATTTTTGGTCAAAGTGCTCCCCAAATTGTGTATCGTGGCTACCTTCTTGCATCCTAAACTTTTACATGTAGTGATCAAAATATGAGTAAACTCTTACTATAAACACCAAAGGCTATACGCAGATCTGGAAGTTCTACCAAGTATCACTCCTTGGTGAGTAAACTTACAAAGATAATGTTTTGGTACCCAATACTATATGTACTTGGATTCTGGCTATTTGCCTTCCAAACTTCTAATCATTTTTTTAGAATTTTTTTATTTTGAAAGTACAACAAAATAGGTGTTAAACTATAATTGGTCAGAAAGTAATCTCTAACCCATGACCTCTAACGGTCCCACTCCATAACCTCTAACCATCCCACTCTATAACCTCTTTTTCCTCACTTCATGAGTGACTATTTTCCTTTCCGTAAATAGCACAAGGTTTTAACCGGTAACAAAGATGCATTGCCTTGGTTATATGCAATGAATGCTCTCCCTCTCAATGTACTCAAAGCTCCATTGGGTGCTGTCTTAGGTTTGATGATAATTAAACTATTTTTTGCAAGTTTTAGGGCGCTTGTTTAACTTGAAAAACATTCGGATTTCCAAATATCATTCACTTCAAAATTTATTCTCAATTTTTGCACAAGTACTTTTGTTTTAGATAATCGTACCCACGCTGTTGACAAGTCTATCTCTACCCAAAGGGGGAAAGATCATAAATTTTTTTGATTAAAAACATTTTAGTTCTTTGTCATTACATGTCATGCAATTTCACGAAAAAGTTGATTCAGACTTTAGAAAGTTTAAATACTCAAAACTATCATAAAAAGATTAGGCACTAAGGCGTGTGGTGCGGATGCAGGCACCCAATGCAAGTTGGCAATATGAAGTATTATGAAACTAGTTTGGATTAGATTGACGATCAAATAAACATGTGGTTGATGGGAAAAATGGATCTACACGTTGATGGTAGAAAAGTTATATAAAAATCACAAAATGAAGTCACAAGGCATTACTATAACGTCATTGAAGTGATGGTGAAAATTTCTGAGAGTGAAAGTGAATTTTTTATCACTTTTGCAACCTTTTTTGTCAAGCACGGTAGGTCATGATAGCTCGTTCTGAGATATAATCTTCCATGTTGAGTCTGATTTGCACTAATATACTTGAACTTAGGCACACACCCAAATACTTACTACCCCAAGTAAGGCTTAATCATATAGGCTGAAATGTTAATGAATGGAAGGGGGGGGGGGGGGGGTAGACATAGGGTAAATAACAAAGTAAGTGGTGGCCAAACGATAGGCCTCTATCATTGGGAATGTCTGTTTTCAGCGGAACACAGTGGAAATCGTCTTGCATCTTTACCAATGGCTAGGATGCCCTTTGGTACTATGGTCGTGAAAATTATTTGATTTACCAATGGCTAGGATGCCCTTTGGTACTATGGTCGTAGTAGTGAGAACATAGTGGAAATCGTCTTGCATCTTTAGAAGATCAAGGGTTTCAACCATTACCCTGAATACCTAGTACTTTGCTTTAAGGAAGACAAGTCATGTAAGCGTGGCAAAAATCAATAAGCTCGAATACACTTACATATGATCAGTACCATTGTGACAAATATAGCTAAAGAAAAATAAGACACGAAGTAACGATAAGCAAAAACGCAAAGCAAGCATGACAAAGCTGGAAAGCAAACATGGCAACGAACGTTAGTCTAATAGACTATATATATCCCCAGGGGAGTTGCCACTGTGACGACCTATGCCCGTGGGGTGAAAACCTGCCAACCTCTACTGGTATCTCCCAAGCTCATCACTTCATTGACTTGTTATTTCTCCATTGAACGTGCGAGTATAAAGTCTAGCACAAAGCAACTAACATGCCGATGAGTGTTCTCATGTATATACTTAAAATATTAATGTCACCACAGGTGTTTTTTTAAAGTATAATTAAGTGTGTGACAATTGGTAATCTTTTCACACACACGCTAGTGGACTTATTGACAAGGTAAAGACAGTAGTAGACAGAGAAGAATAAAAGTGTTGTTATTAAAGGATTGAAGAAACTAGCGGCAATATACCAAATGTTGCTTCTGAGTTGAATGTCAAAGTTTCCAAGATTAGGAAAACTAATCTTGAAGAAACTAGCGGCAAAGTTCTGCCTCTTTACACGATAATATTGAGAGTCGTAATGTCGTCAAAAAGTAGCTATTTGTTTTGTCTAGAATTCTTTGATGTGACACTCGAATTAGGAGGATTTTTAGCTGTGAAGGCTTGCTCTTTAGCTACGACATGTCTCTACCTTGACTTGGCAATTTCTCTGAAATTTGTTCCATCTATTGAAGGCTTTTTGTGATCTTTACACTAAGAATTCATATGTAGATTACTCGTGCAAGAAGAATAAAAAAAGAGAGTTAATGCTTTATCCCTTGAGAGGTTTGTTCTGTTTAGGTAGACATCTCCTAACTCCTAAACTTGATCTTAACGTGACTTGTGGCAGGTACCAGTTGACATGGTTGTTAATGCAACCTTGGCAGCCATTGCAAAGCATGGAGCTGCTGAAAACCCAGAACTGAATGTGTACCAGATTGTTTCGTCCATCGTGAACCCATTAGTTACCCGAGACTTGACCCAAATGTTCTACGAACACTTTAGTTCTTCGCCATGGACAGACTCAAATCGGAGGCAAATTTCTGTATCAAAGTTCAGGCATTTCACCTCGATGGAAGAGTTCTCCTCTCACCTTCGCGAAATGGCTATTCATCGCACCGTGGCCAATTCGAGCAGGATCACGCCTCAAAGAATGGAAACTATCTGCAGAAAATCAGTTGAGCTTGGAGTATACTTGGCCACATTATACGAGGCATACACATTTTATGCTGGAAGGTAAAACTAGTTATGAATACTTAAGTTGGCGATTGCTGATAATATAAATCATCTATTGATTTGATAGACTTAGATTTTGGTTACTAGCTTTGGTCCAAACTTGTCTTATTCTTCAAACATAACCCACATATATGTGGCTCGTCATGTAGGTTTGATTGTAGCAACGTTCTGAGATTGATGGATTGCATGTCTGAAGAAGAAAAAAAGGAGTTTGGTTTTGACCTAAGGAGCATATCTTGGAAAGACTACATCAAAGATATCCATATCCCGGGTCTAAGGAGGAACGTCATGAAGGACAGAGCTGCTAAATGACAATTGACTTGCTTCAAAAGGAACTTGGATCAAAAGCAACTAAACACTTTAGAAAAGGTTGTCAATTTCTAAAATAAATGTTCTAATTATCTGAATAAAGGCCCTTGGTTATATAATTTATCTACGTTTAGTAAAGAATAGACCATACGAGATCGGTGGTACTTATTTATCACAAATATCAATAGCAATTTATATGATGATGTATATGTACTGTAATTTCTTTACTATCGATAATAATATATCAGATTTTAATGGGTCCATGTTCTGTCCGTCGAATATACCAACCTTTAATTGGTTAAACTTTGATGATTTGGATTCTCCTGCTCTAGTGTTTAAATCAGCACTCGTTGGATATTATCTCCATGGAGATAAAAGTCCATCATTTTGACACCACTCCTTCGTTTAGCCAAAAGAATAGGACTGATAATGAGCTCTAATAAGCTCGAAGCCTACTTGTTTGGCAAGATCTTATTAGGATTGGCAAGTAATTAATAATTGAAGAGAGAAACTATATTCTAGACTTGATTTCTTTCAAGACTTGATTTCATTAATGCTAGAATAGGTTACATATATAGTACATGGTTCCTTCTGATTAAGCTATCCTAAAAGAGCAAGTCAACTATACAATCATGGAAAAGATTAAGCTGTCCTAGAAGGGTAAGTCAACTATACAATTATGGAAAGGATTAATCTATCCTAAAAGTAGTCAACTATACAATTATGGAAATAAGCTATGTCAACTATACAATCATGAAAATAAACAAAGGAAGAGGAATTTATGCAGACTGACACCAAATTTCATCCAATACTCCCCCTCAAGCTGGCGCATGGAGATTGAAAATGCCCAGCTTGACAAGCAAATCATGAAAGCGATCCCGTCCTAGTGCTTTGGTGAAGATATCGGCCAATTGGAATTGAGAGGATATAGACTTTGGGATGAGCACCTGAGACTGAATATGTTGACGAATAAAATGACAGTCAATCTTAATGTGTTTTGTCCTCATGAAAAACTGGATTGGCGCCGATGTTAATAGCCGCTTGGTTATCACAAAGTAAGGAAACTGGGGAAGCACAAGGAACGTGAAGATCCTGCAGCAACCGAACCAGCCAGATGATCTCACTAGATGTTGTGGCCATGGCTCTATACTCAACTTCTGCGGAAGAACGAGAAACAACAAATTGTTTCTTAGACCTCCATGAAATGGGGAAGACCCTAGAAATATAATGTAACCCGTAATAGATCGTCGTGTGGATGGGCAGCTAGCCCAGTCTGCATGACAATATGCACGGAGTGTCAAAGAACTAGTTGCGGAAAAGAGAATCCATTGACCAAGTGCCCCCTTTAAATATCGCAACACCTGAAGAGTTGCATCAAGATGGGGCTGTCAAGGGCCATGCATGAATTGGTTGAGGACACGAATTGCATAACTAATAATTGGACGTGTAATAATAAGATAAAGCAATTTGCTAATTAATTGTCTATGCTGACCAAGATCAAAACATATAGAACCAGTGTCAGGGGTGAGTTTGTGTTGTTGGTCCATGGGCGTAAAGGATGGTTTGCTACCCAACAGATCACTCTCAGACAGTATGGCTGACTCAAAGAAACCCCAGTATTGGACCGAGCCACCTCAATGTCCAAAAAATATTTCAACTTACCAAGGTCTTTTATGTGAAACTTTTGATCCAAATATTGTTTCAATTTATGTATCATATTAGGGTCTGTACCCGTGACCACAACATCGTCGACATATATGAGAACAGCAAGAAAGGAAGCACCTTGGCAAAACGTGAACAATGAGTGATCAGCATTTGATTGTTGAAACCTAATTGCAAGCAAGGATGTGGTGAATTTGTGAAACCAGTTGTGAGAAGCTTACCGGAGACATTACAAGGACTTTCGTAATCGGCAAACACAATGCTCCCCCTTTCGGGCAATCCCTTGTGGGATTTTTATGTATACTTCTTCATGTAAATCGCCATGAAGAAATGTGTCATTAACATCCAAGTGGTGTAAAGGCCAATTATAAATTGATGCAACCGCCAATTAGCATCCGACATTGACTAACTTGGCTACCTAAGTGAATGTCTCGTGAAAGTCAATTCCTTTAATTTGGGTATAGCCTTTGGCAACCAGCCGAGCCTTGTACCACTCTATGCTTCCATCAGGGTGATACTTGATTTTATAAACCCACTTGGAGTCAATAGCTTTTTTTTCGGGAGGCAATACAACCAATGTCCAAGTTTTGTTAGCATCCAATGCCGAGATTTCCTTAGCCATGGCCTCTCTCCAATTCTTGGATTTACTGCTTGTGCAAATGATTTTGGCTCATCTATTGAAGAGATGGACATTAAGAACGCAACATGATTGTGAGAAAATTTGGTATATGAGAGACAGCGAGATAAAGGATGTACCGTGGAATTGGCTGAAGGATTGGGTGAACGCGGCAGAGAGATGGAAACGGGTAAGACAAAATCAAAATTGGAAAGCTTGCTGGAAACCTTTCTCGCGCATTTTCCCAAAATTAAGATCTCATCGAGCGATGAATTTGATTCTGGGGTTGAGTTGTTGTCTTTTGAAGCCCCAGAAATAATCTTATCTGGGTCAAAAACTGGATTGGATCATTCACTAACCTCCTTTGGTTCAGCCTGCTGCTCATTAGAATATGGTTCAGGAATTGCACAATTGGATTCACTCAATGGGACAACAATCATATAATGTCATTGGGCTTATTTCTTGCACGTACCACATCAAGTAGGCTATCCATGGTAGCATGAGGCCCAAAGGCGGAATAATTGTTGTGATTCATGATGAGCAGCAAAAGGGTTGTGCCTGGTGAATGGATAGTTCTCTTCAAAGAACCGGACATCCCGAGACATGTAGATATGTTTGTCTTCAAGATCAAAGATCAGGTACCCTTTTTTGCCATTCGGGTACCCTACAAACACTCTCGGTCAAGAACGAGAAGCAAATTTGTCCATTGGCTTACTATTCACGTGCCCATAATAAAGACAGCCAAAGCTTCTCAAGTGATCATAATTAGGTAGTTTCCCAAGCAAAGCTTCATAAGTGATATATTTTGTAAAATGGGGAGTGGCATACAGTTAACCAGATATGTAGCAATTAAAACACATTCTCCCCAAAAATGAATAGGAAGGTTTGCCTGCCTAAAATCGTAATGCCCGCGCAACCTCTAACACATGGCGATGCTTCTGTTCCACCGCCCCATTCTGCTGAGGAGTATCTGTGCAACTTGACTGTCATTCCATCTTATTCTCATGATAGTATGTTAATAATTCACTAAGATCAGACTCCAAACTGTTGTCAGTTCTCAAAATCTTTACCTTGGAATTAAATTGCGTTTGTACCCATCGAAAAAAGTACAAAAAATAATCCTTAGTTTCCGATTTAAACGTCATGAGGTATACCCAAGTAGTGCAACTAAGATCATCCACAATCGTCAAAAAATAATGACATCCAGAAAATGACTTAGTCTTGTAGGGTCCCCAAATATCGCAATGAGTCAAATCAAAAGCTTGCACACTTTTATTTGAACGGACAAGAAAAGGAACATGTGTCTATTTTGCCACAATAAGCTAGCATCACAAACCCATTGCCCTTTATTGTCTAATGAAAAAGATAAACTCGGAACCAATGTGAGATGATTCATAGGTATGTGCCCCAAACGACGGTGCCACAAAGTCGTGTTCCCTTCCGCATTTGCCATCAATATATTGCCTGCCCCCATTCGCTCTAAATAATATAAGCCATTCCGCTCTCTACCTGCTCTAATCGGCCTCATCGAGGGTAAGTCATGTATAATACACAATTCATCCCAAAAAGTCAATGCACAATTTAAATCACATGCTAACTTGCTAACTAATAGTAAATTAAAACAAAATCCTTTTACACCTAGGACTTGTTCAAGTATCAATTCCTTGCTCAATTTCTTTTTTTTTTTTTTTTTGCCGAAAGCTTGCACAGGGATACTGTCTCCATTATGAAATCTGCACAGGAGGTATATGAGAATTGGGTACCGCCCCATTTAGAGAATTTGGGTCACAGGTTATGTAACTGGTGGTGCATGTATCAATTATCCAAGGTATCATTTCCTTACCAGCAAAGTTGGCCGTCGGGTTTGGTGCGGATCCAGTATTAATGCTGCTCCCACCCAAGAGTGCAATCAACAGCTGGTATTACACTAATGTCAGCCTTGGTGTCGATGATTGATTCTGAACGTCTGGAGTATTTACGGTGGCTAGTAGAGCGACTTTGATGCCAGTGTGCGGCACATTTGCAGATCCTCCAAATCGCGCATCGCGCGTTGGCTTCTTGGTTCAGTGAGATGGGTACCCCACAAGTTGATAGCAAGTTTCCTTGGTGTGAATTATTTTGTTGCAATGCTACTGCCGTTCACCATTGTCATGGCCGCTCGTCTTCTTCCCTTTTGCTAATAATGTTGTTATTTCTATCATTGGTGTGCGAGACACTGCTACCAAATTTTGTTTTTTTTCTTGTGCAGCTATAGCATAGGATCGAGCAAGAGTGGGTAGGGGATCAACCCTCAGAATTTGTGAACGAACAATTGTCAAAGTATCATCTAGACCCATAAAAAAATCATCACTTTCTCTGCCTCCCTCATTGACTGCATTTTTCTTGTTGCCCCACAAGTACAACAGCATGAGCAAATTGGAATTGGATTTAAGGCTTGTAGGTCACCCCAAACCCCCTTTAATTTTCCATAGTATGTAGAAATAGGAGCCTTTTCTTGTTGCAAGAGTGCAATGGTTTGCTTTAATTCATATATTCTTGGTGCAATTCCTTGAATGAATCGCTCATGGAGATCTGCCACAACTCACTAGTTGTTTCAGTATGGGCTGCACTGCTTTGGATCTCCTTGACTAGAGAATTTGTAAGCCAAGATAGAACTATGACGTTACATTTCATCCGTGGTTGAAAGTCTTGAGAGTTGACATCCAGCTTAGTGACGAAATTGTCAACGAACCCCACTTTGTTTTTCGATTCAAGTGCGGTTGTCATGTTTCTTCTCCAGGTAAAGTAGTTCTCACCATTTTCTGTCAAAGGATGTGTCAAAAACACTAGGCCTAGATGATCGGAGGAATGGAGGTAGTATGGTGAATCGACCTCTATTGTTTTGCCGTAGCGAACAACTACGTTTCCCATACTGACCTGATCATCATGCTCTCCGGCCATGGCTGAAATCAAAAGAAGAAGAAAAGAATACTTATTTGCGCAAGGTTACTGTATCCTTGCTCTGGTACCATGAAGAGAGAAACTATTCTCTGACTTGATTTCATTAATGCTAGAAGAGGTTACATATATAGTACATGACTCCTACGATTAAGCTATCCTAAAAGAGTGAGTCAACTATGCAATCATGGAAAGATTAAGCTATCCTAAAAGGGTAAGTCAACTATACAATTATGGAAAGAATTAAGCTATCCTAAAAGGGTAAGTCAACTCTACAATTATGAAAATAAACTATGTCAACTATACAATCATGAAAATAAACAAAGGAAGAGGAATTTATGTAGATTGACACCAAATTTCCTCCAATAATAATGGGATAAGTCATAGCCTAAACAAAATTTTGAATCACGAGCTGTTTCGCACCGGTCTTGGGCAAAATTGACCTAGCCCAGACTTTTGTCATGTTGTGATGCAACTAGGTATGCACATTGAGCTCAACGAGACCCAATTTGCACCTACGCTGACGAACTATTGTTGACCCTTAAGTTCACACTACTAATTTTAACGACTTCAATCCATTATGATGTGAAACATGTACATTAAGAAATGATTCAAACTCCACCAAAATTGTTGCACATTTTCAAGATCGGAATATCTCGATCTCAACCATTTGAAGTTTGTGAAAGAAGTAGTGTAGATGTATCCCTTTTATTCCATTGTTATCTTCATCGAGCTCTTAAAGACTACCAGAAAAATAAAAAGTAAACAAAATCGAGAATCTTGCCTCTGGTCTCAAAAGAAAAAATTTCTTGAGGGTGATTGTTCTCATAAATAGTTTGACTATTTCATTCATGGACATTTCAAAAAAGTAACCGAAACAAACAGTCAAATTGAAAGAGTAAACACTTCAATTGATATGGAACCTTATCAAAATTGTCCAACCATTTTCATCAATCTTGGATAACTAACGAAAATAATCCAAGCGTTATTAACTGAAACAAACATTCGAACTAAAAGAGTAAACAGTTCGATTGATATTAAAACTAATCTGACCGTTTACCAAAATAGTCCAACCATTTTCATCAATACATTAGCCTTGGATAACTAACGAAAATAGTCAAAGCATTAACAAATTGTTCGAGCGTTAACAAATCGGGTTCGACCGATTGCAGATCAGTCCAACGTTTTAATCCAATTCGACTATTTTCTTGTACCCATGAAATGATCTTATAGAGAAAAATAGTTGAACAGATTTACTAATTCAACTAAAAATTTTCAGTCAAATGCATTTTTATTCTCCATTAGGTCAACTGTTTCGGGATAACAGTCCAACCGTTTTCATTTATATGATAAACAGTTCGACTAATTTGTTTTTAGTTCGACTCTTTTTTATTAATGAAGACATAGTTGAACAGTTTTCAATAATAGTTCGGCTGTTGTCTAATTAGTTCGAGTGACTTGTGAAAATTAGTTCCACTGATCATAGAAACAGTTCATCTGAATTGTAATTTGATTTTAATCCTTCTGAGAGCTTAACGATCATTTCTCCTTCTACTGTAAAGGCATTTTTTTCTTATGTGAAAAAGTCATTAATTTCTCTTTAAAAACATTTTAAACTTACTTTTCACTATGTTGCACAAAAATTCATCATATTCATTTGAGAGAGAAACATTTGGAAAGATCCATTGAGCTACTCTCTTGGCTAAGTTTGTTCCTCATTACCCACCTAAGAAATTTTAGCTCATTTTGTTACTTTCTTTGTATATCTACTCATCAAGGAGTGTACGTTATTTCATTGTTCAGTTGCAATCACATATTTCAATTGTAACTGTTTGTTAGCCTTGGATAGTCTATTCTCTATTACACTGTGGTTTGAGCTGGTACCAGAGGTTAGTCTAAATAGTAAAAGGCTCGAGAAAGTCTCCCTTTTATAGAGTGCTCGAGGATTGGGCGTAGGTAGGTGCGGCCAAATCAGCATAAATTTCTATGTATATTTTAATCTTGTTCATTTTCTTTTTGCAAAGTTTTTATTTGTATATTATTCTTTATAAACACCTATCAACAACCCCACCCCCCAGGTGTATTTAGGAACCAACAATTAAGAGGGTGTTTGGAATTGATTTTGGGATGGTCAAACCTGATTTAATCTAGATTAAACCAGATTTGTGGTTGTTTGGCAAAACAAATTAAGAAATTTAGGCTCTGTTTGACAGAGTTTTTTTTTTTTGTCTTCAGTTTTTAAAGAGCAGCTTAATTTTTTTTTTTTTACAAAAACAAGTGGGTGTTTGATAACCCTTTTTTTTTTTTGGTGTTTGGTAACCCTTTTTATTTTGACTTTTTTTTGTGGTGGTTTGCGATGGCGATGGTGGGGCGTAGTGGTGGTCGACGGTGGTGGTGGCCGGCGGTGATTGTTGCCGGCAGTGGCTATCGGCGGTGGTGGCTGGAGGTGGCTGCCGGCGGCCGGAGGTGGTGGATGCCAGCGATGGTGGTTGCCAGCGGGCGACTGTGGCTGTCGGGCGGTGGTGGCCAGAGGTGGTTGCCGCCCGGCAGTGGTTGCCGGCGGCCGGAGGTGGTGGATGCCGGCGGTGGTGGTTGCCGGCGGGCGACTGTGGCTGTCGGGCAGCGGTGACTGCCGGCGGTGGTGGCCGGGGGTGGCTGTCGGGCGGAGGTGGCTGCCGGAGGTGGCCTCCGGCCAGCGGTGGTGGCCACCGTCCACCGCCGCCCGGCGGTGGCTGCCGGCGGCCGGAGGTGGCTGTCGGTGGCTGCCGGGCAGCGGTGGGCGGTGGCTACCGGCGGTGGGTGAGTTGTGGTGGAGGTCTAAAAAAAAATTTAAGTGAAAACGAAAAGAGCTTTTTCCTCTCTTTTTTTTTACTCTACAATTTAAAAAGCCACTTTTTAAATTGAAAAAAAAAGTGGTACCAAACACTCCTATTTTTTCCAATTTTCAAAACTGAAAAAAAAGAGCAAAAAAAAATCATGTCAAACGGCCCCTTAATCTGCCCCAAAAGCTCAAAACTGATTAAATTCATAATCCTAAAAAGTGATAATTATGAAATAATCACTTTTCTGATAATCAGGTTTGACCTTATAATTTACCATATTATTCTCATATTTCTCACAAAAGAACATCTCATACCCTTTAACTAATTTGCGAAAATTATTATACTATGAGCAATAATGTGAGATTGTGGGTGTTTTCAATTTAAAGTAAAAAATAAATAACTTTTGTAGGTGGATGAAAATATCTTTTTGATAATTTATTTGTGTAATATAGTTATTTACAAATGAAAGTTATCTTAACATCACCTTTCTAAAGTGAATAAGAAATTTATTTATTAAGTGTATTGTATGTTCATTTTGTTATAATGGAACTGATTTAAGCATTTTTTATCCAAACATTTTTTAGCTTTAGGCTAGTTTACAACCACTTTTGTCAAATAGTAAAATGATTCTGTTTAAAGTAGATTAAATCTGATTTTGAAAATTTATTAAAATTTAAACAGAATTCTGTTTTTAGAATCAATCTCAAACGGACTCTAAATAGACCTTAAATCTTTCATGCTTTCCATAAGAAAGTGAAAAAGCAAAATCTTTTCTTATCGTGTTTATCCCACAAGCTTGAAATAGGCCAAAAGCCCGATCTAGATGCAAGCGCCGCCAAGCGGAGCTTGGGCATGACTTACCCAGCTTGATAAAAAGGTCTAAAGCTTCATGCTTGGCCCAATATGATTTGGGTCAAGCTTGGACAACTCTAGGCCCAACCATTAAGCCTTTAGATAAATTGAAAATGTTGAACGGACATGAACACAGAAAAAATAATGCTCAAAAGATATATTATAAAGCACACTACAATATTCTTGGCTTCTGAATGACATAAGATATCACTTAAATATTCATTCAAATACATAAATTCATTACTCTGAAGCTTATGATTCTTGGGAGAGGCAAGAGGCCTTATTATGGCAAAGCCTTTGAATTTGAATATTTGGACTTCAACTTAAAACAACACACGTACAGCCACTTTGCCACTTGTTAGTTAACATGTACACAACATGGGTCGTCTTGTTCTTATTTCAATATCATATTTCCCTCTTTTAATACTAAGTGAATTCAAAGGATGTAAAGAGAGTTTAAGTCACATAAAATGTACTAAAAATCAAGTTTGATCAACAAGAAAAAGCGTGAATCACTTTCTCTCTTTCCATTTCTTATATTTCTCCTCTCTATTCTCCCAAACTTCTCTTTCAATTTTCCCTCCAAATTCTTCACATCAATTTTGTCTCCACGATCCCAAAGCTACTTAAAGCACAATAGTAACAAACTCACGTGTTTGTTACAAGTAATGGATTGGATGGTGGTACTTGTGATGGGGGGTTTGGTGGCGGTGGTTGTGACAAAAAAAATGTGGACGAGAAAGGCGGTAGGACACAACGGCGTTACAGAGGATGGTGATCTAGACATTTAAGGCAAAGATGAGGGAAACTGATATTAGTGATGGATGCCAAAGTAGTTTCCTGCATAGGATGGGTCAGAAGTGTAGTAAGACATAAAATAAAAAAATAAAAAGCCTTTAAGAGTGCTAGTGTAAATGCCCTTTGAATTTTGGCAGTGGGGCAGGACAGGTAAGAATCAAAATAGCTAACAGAAATGACACTCTCGCACCAACAAATGATGCTAATTTAAGGTGGGTTAGTTTAATTTTAAAGTAGTTCACCAGTCTCATCCTCAAGAAGAAACTAATAATAAAAACTGAGTTGTTTAACTTTATTCAAAAATGCAACTAGCTCTAAAGTACAAATAGGATTATTAACAAAAGCAGAGAGTACATTTTACCTATAAAATAAAGCTATGCCCTTAAGAGTTAATTACATGGGGCTGGATTTACTAAATATCATCTTAATGTTTCCCTGCCACTAAAGGTGAACAGTGTTCCTAGTACACTTCTAGCAACCAATGAGTGTTGATTTTAGGGTCTTGTTTAAAAACGTTTTTGTTTTCAGTTTTTTCGTTTAACACACAATTTTATTTTTATTTTTTTCAGTTTCGAAAACCAATTTTTAAAACAGAGTTGTTTTTTAAAACTCCCATTTACTAGTTTTGGGTTTTCGGTTTTGATTTTGATTTTGATTTTGATTTTGAGACCACCACCGCCTCAGCTACCGCCGCTGGCAAGCAGTGGCCATTGCCTGCCGCCGGCGACCACCGCCACACCTCACCATCGGTACCGTAAACCACCACCAAAGAAAAAACTCAAAATAAAAACTGGGTAATCAAACACCCGTTTGTTTTTGTAAAAAATAAAAATTAAACTGGTTTTGGTTTTGGTATTTGTTTTTGTTTTTGTTTTTGTTTTTTTTGGAAACAGAAAACCAAAACTAGAAGTGATTTCAAACGCTACCTAACTATACACAAAATGTGTGTGAATTCAACTCTGGCCTTTTGGAATCGATCGTAAAAAATAAAACGGCAATCTCTTAAACTTGAACCAACAAATAAATGTCCCAAACATACAAGGGCAGCTTTTCGTCTAAGAGCTTCTTTCACAAAGCTGAGAGGCGGTTATCCGTGTGACACCCCTCGTAGTACCTCTTCTAGTCACTCACCCACCCCTTACCCCTTCTTCCTAATATACTACCTTCTTTGATCCACAGTACACAAATCTCTTTCCCCTTCTTAGCTAACCATAAACCTATGTTCACATCCTTTTATAACGAGACCAATTTTCAATCCATCATTACTTGCAAGAATCTTACACTTCTGGGCGTAGAAAGTCTATCTCAACCCATTTATGGCAAAGTCTGACTCATCCATCAACAAAGTTTCACTCCCGTTTCCCAAGATGGCAAGCCACTCTCACCCTTTACCAAAACTCCTAGCTTATCTTACCATTATTTTCTGCCCCGTACCTTGCCCTTAAAACCCTGTCTTTTTCACCTCACCTCCTCCACCCTTTTCAATGGCTCAACCTGAACCGTCTGGCATGGACACTACTAAACCTACCTTCATACGCCGTCAAAACGTCCTTTTGCAAGCACACCAGGCTCACATCTGCAAAGAACAGGAGCGCCTCCAAAAGGTTTGGTGGGATCTATCATAGATAGAAAATCTTTCAGCAAAATGGAAGTTTAGGAATCTGTTAAAAATCACTAGTCCTACTATATAGGTCTAAAGGTAACCAAGCTTGATCATGTCTTCTTATTCACTTTCCATACTATTGAGATTGCAAACGCGGTCCTCATAAACAGCCCATTGACCATTCAAGGTGCTTTGATCGTCCTAAAGCCCTCGGCGCCCCACATGATCTTTAGCCAAGTAAGTTTCCCCACTGCTAATATGTGGATTAAAATTGGTCCCATGCCCAGTGATTGTCGACTATATTCTCTTGCGGAGCAAGTGAGCGGAGTTTTAGGCTAACCCATATCAATCCCTTGGATTAGCAAACCAAATTTCAAGGAAAAAGCGGAGATGTTTCGGTTCCTCATCTATATCCCAACATCCTACCCACAAACCGAAGGCCTCTTCTTCAAGCTCCTAATGATGAGATAATATTTCTCCGATGTCATCACAAAAACATTTTCAGGGTATGTTATTGGTGTGCAGGATTATAGGTCACCCCAGAGAAGTTTCTAATGTTGATCGTCGTGTTATTTTGGAAGTTGTCTGCAAGTGTGTTAAATCCTTCCCTGGTCCTGACCTCTATCACACTTTTGTTGAGGAAGGTATACTTATGTTTGACAGAGAACACAGAGACCTACCCAATCTTGATCATATTTGATGATAGCATTTTACAGCTTCTAACTCCCCCTATGGACCGCTCCCCAAACTTGGTAACCCTTCCTTCTAATCTTTTACAGCCAGTTCTCAAGAGTACTCCAGTAAACTGCCTACCAATACATCCCTCAGAGTAACTGCAGCTTGGAGGCTTCTACTACTGTCCAACCAATGGGTTCTTTTTTTTTATGATGAAGCCACGTTTGTCTATTAAAATCCCTCTATTATCCGGCAAACAATTCGAGCATATCCTATTCACACCAATGACAAATCAAAGCCCCCCACCCCCCCCCATCCCACATTTTCCATCAAATCAAAACTTCATTGGGAAGAAACTTAGACTCATACACGATGTTATTCAAGGAGGAGCCTCTTAAAAAGAGCTCCTATGAAATCACATAATCGTGCCCCGTAAAATCGTCTATGCTCTGGCACCAAAATCTTATGAGAAAATTTTATGTGAAGTAGGGGAAGTCCTTCTTACAACAAAGTCCAAAGATGAGCTCTTATTAGTCCATGTGCCCCACTCTCACAACCCTTGTACTTACAAGACATAATACTATTTTTTTTTAAGTATGACTAACTGGCGGGTCTCTCAACAAAAAATGTCATATACAAGCCAAGAGAACTTCGCTTCCTTCTATAATCTAGCCCTCCTCAAAGCAGAGGCCAACTGGACCTTTCATAGAACTGAACACTTTTGAGGCCTAATACCACCCAAATAATGTTTTGGACTTGGAAAAGTTAGAGCTAAACTCCAAGTGGAACTGGACTGATTAAAATGCAACGGAAACTAATTGCAAGAAGAACTCTCAATTAACATCTAGTTCACCTACAAATCTTGAAGCCTGAAATCCCCCAGACAAGAACAAAGCCAAAGAGATCTGACCCCTATTGGGACGAATTGACAGAATAAGAAAAGCTCGCTCACATCTAACACGTGTTATTCCATGACCCCTTTCTTAAAGCACCAAATATTGATCAAGTTCAAAACGTCTATCAACTGCATGGAAAAATTTTCACAGCTAAGTTACAAAAGTGATCCATTGGAGGTAAAATCTTCTTAGACTTTAGAAGGCTACTCCTCTGTCTTTATGAAACTCATCCAAGTGCGTGCTCTTAAGTGCATAATAACTTATGCACTTAAGTGCCTATTTTCTAACGATAATAACTTGTTAATAGAAGAAATGAATAAGATATTAGATAATATAGATCACTTAGAAGGAACAAAAGTACTAGAAATAGAAAACCTTAGAATAAAAGAAAGTCTAGATCTAGAAGAACCCCTCTAGTTTGGGAGAAAGAACTGCTAGTCCAGCCCCACAGGTAGCTGGTAAAGACTTATCAAATCCTGAGACCCCTGTCCGTTTGGAAAAAATGGAATTAAGAAAACAAAATAAGAAAAAAGCAAACAAATGTACAGGACAAAACGCAATTGAAGCTCAAAACTCTTCACCGCCAGTACTAGTCAATCTTCCACCACCCCTATTGCCATCAATAACTAATCTTGATCCTCTCAACGGATCGGACCGCCAAAAGCCAAAAAAGCCATCACAACAACTACAAAGGACCTGTCGCGGTTGGATGAGCATGAAAAGAACCTAAAGAACTCCTAAGAATCATTTTCATCTGACTCAAAAAAATGGAAGCCAGAAACATTCGCCTTCAATTCATGTATAATTAGGAGCAAAAATCTTAAACGCATTGGTCCAAGGCCTTCGGACGCAAACTTCGAATCCTCAAGAAGCACATTGTCACAAGGTTCCTCTCGTCCCCTTCTCTACCTTATCCATTTATTCCATCTCTTTAAGGTCTTCGTTCAATTTTTGTACGGCTTTCTTGTTTACCTCATAGAATAAAACGACCTAGATTAAGATTCTCTAGAACAACCTTCAAACAAAAGACCTAAAAGATACAATCTGGTTAATAAACACTTGGCCTCTTCTAACTTAGAGTTTTAACATGTCACACCCATATCACTGTATATGTTCCTAGTTGGTGTCTGGCTCGCCAACCCTTTTTATGGGCCAATATTCTCTGTAATCTTCTCTGGTGGAACTTTGACCTTGAGATATTTATTTGCTTTCTCATTAGGGTTTCAATTGTTATCCATGCATAGCCCATTCACCCTAACTGGTATCCTTAACTTGAAATTGTTGTGATCTTGGCAAATCACGAAAAATTCTCACAGCCTCTCTTTTGGTGAAACAATTACGACAACAAAAAAATTCTTTCAAGAAACTTTGTCTGTGGGCTCTGTAGATAAAAGTTTTCATCAAAAGTTATGTCAATAGTACCAAAGTAAACTTGGTTGGTTTGATTGCAGGCCTTTGGGTAGGTTGGCCTCATTTTATATTGGCCTATCATGTGACAAGCACATCGGGTGTCTCCTTTGGGACTAGGTAAATTGGTCTATTTTGTTTTATCTATGATCACCCGTCAATTAAATGAAACCTGGACTCACATGTGCACAATCATCCTCCCAATCTTGGAGCCTCTCATCCTTTTTTGGAGACTTCAACCAAGTTTATTTTCCACACAAAAAATTGACCCCCAACAAAGCAGTATCCCTGGTCTCCCGTCCTTCCTCTTTCCTTGACTCTTTAGGCCTTATAGATATTCTTTGGGATGGACCCATCTTTACTTGGACCAATAATCGTCTGGATACAGCCTATACCATTGAAAATTTGGACAAGATCTATACTTATGTGACTTGGCTTTCGTTGTTTCTAAACTCCAAGATCACAAACCTTAGCATCCAAGTCTCTAACCACGCCTCTATTCTCCTTAACTCCAATCTCAAATGGTTATTTCCTCGGTGACCACCCATATTCAGAGCTCTTAGCAACCTCATCTTGCTGGAAATGAATTCAATAAAATGTCTTGGAGTACAGGCATTATTAGGTATCCCTTCCTCCGAGTAATGGACTAGGGAAAAGTCGTGATAAAGATTACCCCTCGCTCTAGCATGTGGAATAAGTGGGCAACATCCCAGCCGAATTCTTCTAGAAATTTCTCCTGGGCGTGGCATGGTCTACTAGGTGGCAGAAGAGCCATCAAACTTAATTTGCAGTGGAGAGTTGGTAATAGCCGAAAAATCTCCATGTGGACTAATGCATGGCTTAACACCCCCCGACGGCCCCACCCCCATCCCAAAAACAATAGAAGACTATCAGTTTATAGATTATCAACATGTCATACCAACAAAAATGGAAAGCATGTTTCCACCATGCATAACACCACACATCTAGCAACAATTTATCCCTTCCCTAGATGGCCCTGACCTCGCAATCTGGGGAGGCTCCTCTTTTGGGTATAGTATGTTCAACATATCACCTCTTATACATATAAAAAAACAAATAACTTGTCCTAAAAAACATCTATACAAACCCAACATCTAACATCCCAAAGAAAATATGAAAAAATCTATGGGCTCTTAAATTTTATATGGCAAGCCCTCTCGAATTGGCTACCCACCCTAGAGGGACTCCACTAGAGAAAGTGACCTTATCCAACACTTGTGTGATGTCAAAGCACCACCAAAAACCTAGAACATTTCTTATGGTCTTCCCCCTAAATCATCTCACTATGAACAAAATAACGTATGTTTCATGCCGTATCACAGTGGAGAAACCTCCTCTGTTGACTGGAAGGTCTGATGATTATCCCTTGAATCTAACTCATACCAAAATCAACATTCTTGGATTCATCTATTACTTATTATGTGTACTATCCGAAAATCCAAAAATAAGTTCATTGAAAATAAAACTCTCTCCGACCTGACTTAATTGGTCTCTCAAATTTCTAAGCTAATAAACATCGTGACAAATGTTAAAGTACATACACAACAAAACAAGCGGCTTAACTTTATCCCTGCAAAGGAGACTTCCAAGTGCCTTAAGTGTATATTACTTCCTATAGATTCTTATTGTGACTGTACACTGGAGGACACTAAGCTTTTCTAGATAGTGCACCACTTACACAAGGATACAAACCTGCCATAATATGTATCATTTAAGTGGAGCACAATTTTATGCAAACAGACAGTATGGTGACTACTGTTTTTGCCATAAACAATCAAGCTATTGTTGCCATATATATTTATGCTAAGGCATGTTGTTTGGCAGTGACAAAAATTACGAACACGTCATTTTTTAAACTAACTCTCAATTTCTTTGCAAATAGAAGGCAGAGACGAGTAACCCGTATTATTTAAACTATACAATCTGTTTTCAAATTGACAAAGTTTATAGGATAATCCACAATTGTTCCAGAGACAACAAAGAAACCTCTTCAACCAAGCTAGAACCATTGCAACAATAACATAATTTCTCAATTAGAGATTCACGTTGATTTTTATTTTCCTGAATAGCGGTCATTGTTGATAATGATTTATTCCAGATATAGCTTCTAGATCTAGATTTTTAAATGAATCAATTTGTTGGGCTATTCAATATGGTTGTACTTAAACTTTAGAGTTAATTACGCGGTTGACCACTGTACTATTAGGCAAATTTCACTTTGACCACTGGACATCGATTTGTGTCATAGTAACCACTAAACTTTGAAATTTGATTCAATCAGGTCACTCCGTCAATTTAAGTCTGTTTATTTAGGGGTACAACCGTCCATTCACTGTTCACATTCTTCTTTCTTCTTCTTCTTCTTCTTGGTAGGAGAGGACATCGGAGCTCAGATGCTGAAATTTGTAGCAAGGCTATATTTACTCACAATGGAGTTAATATGGTGGTAGCCCTATATCAGATAATGAAAACGTTTCTTGCATCCATCATGGGGGGTCCAGAGTTGATGCAGCAGATGAGTTGAGTGGCTGGTGGATGCCCCAAAGACTTTTGGCAGGCAAATGAGACTGGCGAGAGAAAGGAATGAGGAGCTTGTGATGAAAGTCTTTGAGAAGCTTGTCAACAGGTGGAAGTCTGGTAAGGTCTACCAAGGTCGGAGCCGATACTATCACCTAGCGGAGGAAGCAGTATGATCTGAGAGCCGAAAGACTCTATCAACTATGATGGGAAGACAAGGCAGTGACAGGGACCATCCAAAGGAAGGGGGCGGGAAAAAAGAGAGAGAGAGATGGACAGCTGCCATTACTTCTACTCTGGTATTACGAGGTTAAAGATTCTTTCTTGGACTGTTTCGGGTTTAAATGATAAATTGATGCCAATGGGGTGGTGAACGTTAAAGCTGTAATTACCAAGGAAGCAGGTTATGCTCTGTTTTTAGGAAAACAAACTGGAGTCAATCTTTCAATCTGTCATCAAAAAAATTACGGTGGACTACGTGGGTGGACTTCAAAGTTGTGGTTTCTGACTTATGGGGGGCTGAAAAATGGTCGAGAAGGTCAATGCGCTCTTCGGATGCTACATTGTCTAGCTTGTTTAGGAATGTTAAGGATGGGGCATGTGGTGCATTACCTGTGGTCCGCAGCTTGCGCGAGGATATTCAAGCAGAACTACCAATGGTGAGGCAGTGTGTGTCTGTGTGTTGTGGGTCTTTGTGTGTGTCTGTGTGTCGTGCGCGTGTCACTGTGTGAGGCAGTGTGTGTGTTTATGTGTGTGTGTGTGTGTGTGTGTGTCTTTGTGTGAGAGAGAGAGGGGTGGGGGGCAATGTGTGTGCATGGGTATGCGTATGTATGTGTGAAGGTAAAAATGTGTGTGGGTTGGGGGAGTGTCTGTGTGAGACGGAGAGGGACAGAAGAGAAAGAGAGAGAGAGGAAGGAGGGAAAAGAGAGAGAGAGGAAGGAAAATTCATAAAGACTAGCGTAAAAAGACCAATATACCCCTAAGTAACCTAACGCCGTCAAGATTAATTTGACGAAGTGACCTAATTGAAACGAATTTCAAAGTTTAGTGGTTACTATGACACAAATTGATGTCCAGTGGTCAAAGTGGAATTTGCCTAATAGTACAGTGGTCAACCGCGTAATTAACTCTAAACTTTAATAAAACCTAAAGGTCTAAATCATTGGAAAGTAAAAAACTGCTTATGTAACATGTGACCAAGTAGGGGGCGCAACCTGAGTGGGTTCGATTGGGGTGGGCTTATACCCAACCCAAGAAAGCTCATGGTGCTTTAAAAACCCAACGAGCTTTAACCCAGAAAAAGTAAATTAATTGGGTTGGGTTGGGTTGGGTTGGATACGTCTATTTGGGTTTCAATAGGTTGAGGAATTTTGTTTTTTTTAATAGAGTGGTGGTGCCCAGTAATGGCTGTCAGTGGCATTGGTGGCAGAAACAATGATTGCGGCAGTGGTGGAGGTGGCAGGCAACGTCGGTGGCATCGGACAGGGACGATAGAGCTACCGGCAGCGATGTTGACTGCTTGCAATGATGGAGGCAGGCGATGGCCAGCTGTTGCCGACAAAAGTGGATATGGCTACCGGAAACGATGGTGGAGTTGGCAAGTGACGGCAGTGCCAGCGTCGACCGGTGGCGGTAGAGCAATCAGCAAAGGTGGTGGTTGCTAGCGGCTGTGGTGATCAGAGGCAGGTGGTGGCAATGGAGGTGACTAGCCGTGCCACCCAGCAGCGGTGACGACAGCCACCGGCACTGGGGTCATCATCACGAATCGCCTTCAAATATAGAGAAGAAATGTAAAGCAGAAGTTCCAAGAACAACTAGGAAAATGGTGATGGATGGGACAGGAGCGCTTTTGAACATCACATATTACAAATGAAATGAGCTCTCCTTCTAAAGTTTGAAGTTTTGTACCTTATTATTTTGCGAAATTAGAAAGCCCATTCTTGTATAGTATAAATACTGAGGAGAGGTAGGATGGCTAGGAAAAGAGGAGAACAACAGGTCGGAAAACCAGAAAATTTACTTGGATGATTCTAATACATATTTTATGTGCCCTGGGGTTTGAGATCACAGTCGTGCTACCTTGACCCGAAATCCAAAGGAGGGTGTGTTGGTGGAGGTGACCGCCGTCGTTTGTCACAACGGCAGGAGCAAGTGGTTGCGCCGGCAGTGGTGAAGGCTACTAGTGGTGATGGAACAACAGCTGGTGGTGGCTCAAACTATGAGTTTTACTCAGAATGGGTTTTAAAAAGCCTAACCCAAGTAACTCACTAGACGTGACCTCTAATACATCCGAATCCATTTAAAATTTAGTGGGTTTAGTTAAATGAAAGCTCATATTTTATTAATTAAATTAGTTAACCTATAGAGTTCAATCGAAAGTTGCACCCCATGACCAAGCTTGATCTAAAGATCATTGGAAAGTGAAAAACTGCTCGTGTAACCAATGACCAACCTTTATTTTTATAATGCAATTTCCAAGATTAAACCAAAAAAAAAAAAACTTCGGTCCATGTAACCTTATAGGAAAACTATCCTCATCCACTTAGCGCCTCTGAGAGAGGCGATAAGGAAGATAACCTATCTCTCTCTCTCTCTCTCTCTCTCGCGCGCGCGCCACCATCACCACAAGAAAAAGAACTTTTAGTGACGGACATTTTCGTCGCTAAAAGTCTGATATCCATCGCAAATAGTTTTAGCGACAAACACCCCATCGCTAAAACTCTGTTGCCTACAACCTTGTCTCTAAAAGTTTTGCGACGGATTTTCCGTCGCTAATTTTATTTTCCATATTTTAATTTATTTTCTTTTTTCAGAAATAATTTATTACGTAAAATATTTAGCGACGAAATTTCGTCGTTAAACGTTTGTCGTTTAAAACTTTAGCGACGAAATTCCTGTCGCTAAAAGTCGTTCATTAATAGTAGTTAGACTTTTAGCAACATAATAAATTTCGTCTCTAAAAGTCAAACTAATTTTTAAAAAAATTATTTTTTTAATACCTAAACCTATAATTACAAATTCCCAACAATCACAATCCAACAATAAAATGTATACAAGATTCAGGAGGGCACGGGAGAGGGGTACATTAATAGAATAGAGGAGGGGAGTACAAGTCGGAGGGGCACGGGAGCGGGATACAAAGAGCTAGGAGAGGAAGGGTTGATCAGGGTTCGACGAGTCCCGGATCTGATGGGTCCTGCTAATCGTCCTCGTACACGGGGGCACTGTGATCTGGATCCGGCTCGGCATGTCCAGCAGTAGTGCCCTGTATGTAAAGGCACGAACGCATTAATCTCGATAGCAATCGTATGTAGTGTTCACCAATTAAACATATAGAGTGGTTGTACCTGATTATGTGTCGTTATCATCCTATAAACCTCCGTTCCAATACGACGGACCTCGTCCTCATGTAACGACGAGCGCTCCACGGTCGGTGTCTAAGTCTGTGGAGATGCAGCAGGGGGTGGGGATGCTCTTATCACGGCACGTGCAGTCATACCGGGGAGGCCGCGTACGCGGCCTAGTTAAAACTGATTAACCCTAATTAAATTCTAGTTTACAGTAATTATTCCTAATTAAACCCAACTAACTTTGATTAGCCCTAACTAACACTGATTAGCCCTAGTCACTATTTAACCCTAATTTACTGTTAATTTAATCTCTAATTAGCACTAATCACCATTGATTAACCTAATTAAACCCTGATTGTCCTGATAAATTGTAGACAAACCCTAATTAAATTCAATTAGGGTAATTAACTGTAATATGCTCTTATTAGGCTCAATTGCCCTAAGTAGCCCAGATTAATCCCTAAATAACACTAATTGAGTCTAATTAAATGCAATATCAATCCTAAATAGCTCGAACTACCCTAATTGCCCCGAATTAACGCATTAACTCTGCATGTTCACCTTAATTAGTTATTATCTATTTAAGTTATGTACAAAATCATTTGGTTTTAGTGAACTTGAGCAGAAAAAATCATCATTCCTAAATTTTTAAATATATAACGATCCACCAAATCAGGAATTTCAAGTAAACCCGGTGCTTTTGGTTGGTAAGTAATGAACTCAAAAAATTTCCCTTAGCTAGTCGTGTTGAATCATCTCCTCTAAGATCTTATCTTCTGAGACTTCATATAACACTTTTGGCTCGCAATTCTCCATGTCTGCAGAAGAGAAGACTTTCTGAAACAAAAGGTCTTTCTCAGCCTATCGCAGACATTTCTTGCCCTCCATTGTTCCTGAGGTAATTAGATGGTAAATATACACAGTTTTCTTCTGACCAATCCCGTATGCCCGACATATGGCTTGCCTTTCAACTGATGGATTGCAACCAATATCAAGCAACACAAATCTCGACGCCCCAACTAAATTTATGCCCAACATAGCTTGCCTTTCAAACCTCATTTAGCTCGAATTAGCCCTCATTAGCATTAACTCTATTTAGCTCGAATTAGCCCTAATCGGCCCTGGTTGGGGCGTCAAGAGTTGTTTTGCTTGATATTGGTTGGAACCCATCAATTGAAAGGCAAGCCATATGTTGGGCATACGGGATTGGTCAGAAGAAAACTGTGTATATTTACCATCTAATTACCTTAGGAACGATGGAGGGCAGGAAATGTCTGTGACAGGCTGAGAAATACCTTTTGTCTCAGAAAGTCTTCTCTTCTTCAGACATGGAGAGTTGGGAGCCAAAAGTGTTATCTGAAGTCTTGTAAGATAAGATCTTAGACGAGATGGTTCAACATGACGTGCTAAGGAAAAATTTTGAGTCAATAACTTATCAACCAAGAGCACCGGGTTTACTTGAGAATCCTGATTTGGTGGATCGTTAGTTATTAAAGGATTTAGGAATGATGATTTAATTTCTCTGCTCAAGTTCACTATAACTAAATGATTTTGTACCGAACCTAAATAGATAATAGCTAATTAAGGTGAAAATGTCGAGTTAATGTGTTAATTATGGGCAATTAGGGCAATTCGAGCTATTTAAGGTTGATTACAGTTAATTGCATTTAATTAAACTTAATTATTGTTATTCAAGGATTAATCCAGGCTAATTTGGGCTACTTAGGGCTAATTGAGCCTAATTAGAACATATTACAGTTAATTACCCTAATTGGGTTTAATTAGGGTTTGTCTACTATTTATCAGGACAATCAGGGTTTAATTAGGTTAATCAGCGGTGATTAGGGCTAATTAGAGATTAAATTAACAGTAAATTAGGGTTAATTATTGTTAATTAGGGTTAATCAGATTTAATTAGGACCGATTAGGGCTAATTCAAGCTAAATAGGGTTAATGCTAATGAGGGCTAATTCGACCTAAATAGGGTTAACTAGAGTTAATTGGGTTTAATTAGACTTATTTATTATTAATTAGGGCTTAAGTAAGAGATAATTAAAGTTAATTAGAGTTTATGTTTTAATTATACATGGCAAACGAGTAAAACTGTCGGGTACGGGTAAAAACGGTCCGGGTAAAATTTACCCGGTTTTTCAGGTCGAGTTTTTCAATCAATACCCATACCCTACCCTTGCAGGCGGGATATTACCCGCGGGTAAATGATTGAATTTTTATTTTTTTAATAAACAAAACTTCTATCTACTTACTTAGGCATATTTTTTTTTCTTTTTGTTTTTTTTCTTTTTTCAACTAGTATTCAGCTCTTTATTTTTAATAGTTAGAATTATTTTCAAATTCATAAAAATTAGATACAACGAACGACAAAATATATCTACTAACATGTTAAAAACATACCATAACCTATTCCCCACCCACAATCTAAAACAAAATGATTAAGTTTTACATTATTACCATCTCATTCGGCCATTCCCCACAAACAAACAATCCAAAATACAACAATTACATCCACCAATAATAAAAAAATACAACAATTAAAGATTGGTGGCAGATCTGTGGAGTAGTCGGCAGATCTGTGGTGGCCTTGAAGCGTGTAGGGTCTGAGTGGCGGTCGACTATGGCGATCGGATGCGAGGAAATCGGAGCAAGGCGCATTAGTTGCTGCCGCTTCTTCTATGGCTGTCGGCGGCTAGCGATGGTGATACTTAAGGCCTGCGGTGGAGGGTCAGTTTTGTAGTGGTGGGTTTTCAAAACGAAGTCAGGTCTCCGATGGTGACGATGGTCGGTTTCTGCGAGGTGGAGGGCTTGGTTAGGCTGGAGATGTGGTAAGCCGACGACTACAAGAGATTCGATGGACAGATCTGGTGGGCGGCTGAAAGACTCTGAGTGTGGGGAAGAGAGAGAGAGAGAAAGAGAGAGAGGTATTCTAGGGTCGGCGGCTGAGGAGAAATTGAGAAAGAGATGTGAAACCCTAAAATTGCCTTGTATATATAGTAAGTCACCGGGTAAACTGTGGGTAACCCGCACCCAACCCGGACGGGTTCTTTCAAAACAGTCTGGTCCGGGTACAGGTCAATTTTTTGCGGGTAATCAATTTTGTTACCCGTACCCGCGTTTTAGGCAGCGGTCCAGGTCTACCCGCGGGTGCGGGTAAAATTTTGCCAGGTCTAGTTTTAATTAGGGTTAATTTGGATTGAGGCACTTTAGAATTCGTTGAGTTCATTCGCAGAGTTGATATTGTCCCACCTATGATTGAGTCCAGGGTTTAAGTATATAGTTAGGGTTAGATTGTATTTAGGATAATTAGGAATATATTAATAGGTTTAATTAGAGTTTAGTTATGGTTAATTAGGGTTAATCGGAGTTAATTATGTGTACTTAGGGTTAATCAAGATTATTTAGGTTTAATAAATACTAATTAGGTTTAATTAGGGTGAATCAGAGTTAATTAGGATTAATTAGGGTTGATCGGGGTTAATTAGGTTTAATTAGGGTGAATCGGGATTAATTAGAATGAATTATAGTTAATTACTTCTGCAGAATAAAGAGAGTAAATATTGTTAAGTATTATCATTTATTGACTTTTTTAACATAAAACTTGTCGTCTTGGGACCAAAAACGTAAAAAGTATAAATCAGGATACTATAAACTCTACTTACCTCTTTGATCCTATTGAACTTGAACACGTACTAAAAACATTAAAACAATATCTTAATTGACGGAAATGATGGGAAGATCAAATTATGAGCCCTTCTTAAGCTAATTGATGTGTTTTAGACACATACATTGCAACTTCATTGCTAAGACCTCCATTGTTAGCGAGTCAAAAAGGAAAAGGTCAATTATGCAAAGATCAATAGAGCTCTAATCAAATATCATATTGCCAATGAAGTTAGCATAAAGAAAGTACAATTGATGCAAGAACAATCAAAGTTTGGTGACTAAAATGGTTCAATCGCAGAAATATACCTCATATCAAATTAAAAAATGTTAAAGCTTGATATTCAATTCAAAAAAACATTTTATGGAGAAGAATAAAGCCAACTAAGTATAAGAACCGGTCTCAATTTTCATCTATAATCCATGTGAAATTTTAAAACATGCTACCACGCATAGCATGAAATATAAAATGATCATATGGTTTAACAACGGGTTTAAGTAACATGTTACTAAAATGGTCCTATGTTTTATTGCTTCCCCTTAAACTTTGATGATGTCGCTGCCAACAATCCCCCGTCTCCGTCACCCAGTCACCAACCATTTCATCGTCGCGCAACAGCCTACCATGCACAGACCACACACCCATGGGCAGACACCCATATCCATAAACGCGAGACAAAGTTGTTAGACACACCGACGAAAGCCTCCCCTAACCCCCCAGGCCACGTCTTACCACTCTTCTACCACCGCATAGCCCCTTCTCACCCATAGACAAAGACACATACACACACAAATATACCTCATCTGTCTCCCCCCAACACAAATCCCAAAATGCACAGAGATGATCATTGTGCATATGGTATACGTTGCCAGTAGCAATCATTGCAATTGTTACATTGTGTGCCTATGGTATCCAGTAGCAGCACCACGACAATTAACCTATCACTGCCGTAAAATACCAAACCCCAAACCGAAAAACACCACCACAGACCAACATCGCCATCAACCACAATATTTATAACATGAATATCGTGACAAAATCAAAATGAATACAGAAGGATGAAGTACAGATTATGAAAAGGAAAATTCAATTTAGTGGTAGTCTGTGAGGCGACCGGTGAGCAGTGGTAGTTGAAACACTATTATATAGTATAGATAACATGTAACAATAACTACAACAATTATAATACAATGTAACAAAAATATAACAACAACATGTGATTATAATGATAAAAAAAATTAAATATGTACAAGTGGAGCAAGGGCGGTGAGCGACGGTAGTGGCAGATGACAAACGACATGAGTGGTGGTGCGGCAGTGGCAGGCCATGGTAATGGTGGCTTCTCTTTTAGGCAGTGGTGGTGTGGCCGGAGATGCTGGCGATGAGGACGGTGGCAGGGATGGGGTGGCGACGAGGACGGTGGACGGATGATGATGGCAGGGATGGGGACGATGGTCGTGGACAGAGGACAGACGATGGCACCGGCAAAAAAAGTGAGAGAGAAAAGTGAAAGCGGCGGGGAGAAAGAGAAGAAAATTAGGTTAATAGTCAGTACTTTTAGCGACAGAAACACACCATCACTAAAAATGTTGTCGTTAACAATCGTTTCTAAAATTTTTGAAATGACTTTTAGCAACGAAAAATTCTATCGCTAAACGTTTGTCACATTAAACAATAACTTTAGCGACGGAAAGATTTTGTCGCTAAAAGGTACCCTGGAATGTGTTCCGTCGCCACAACCCCGTCGTTAAATATTTTTTAAAAAACATTTAAACAATTTGATCGAAAATAGAAAATTTGGAAAAAACTTTACGACAGATATTCCGTCGGTAAAAGTCTGTCATGAATATTCGTCGCTAAATATTTTTACCAATTGATACTTTCCATCGGTAAAAACCTATACCGACGGTTCTTTCCGTCGCTAAATATACATTTTAGCGACGGATTGTTGTCTGTCGCTAAAAATCCGTCATTAAAGACTGTTTTTCTTGTAGTGCATCCCCGCGATTCCTTGCGTGCGGTGATGTGGTAGTTTAGATTGATCGTTTAGCTAGGGTTTTTGTGTGGGATCTGGGTGGTTTCGATGAGCTAACAGCCGACGACGTTTAGACAGCTTACAATCGGTCATGTGGGTTGTCCTTATTTTCCGGTGCTAGAGTAGGATTGGAGTTCGTGAGAGGTTAAGCTGTCGTCCTCGGGGTGCTTCATGAATGGGTTGTGGTGGTCTTCGGGTGGGGTTTAATTCTTCACCACCGGCATTTGTGTGTGATGGTGTCGCCTCGTGTTGGAGATAGGTAGTAAGTCTAGGGCTAGGTTTTCTTCTAGGGTTAATCTCCCCCAACCCCGCGCGCGCGTGCTGTTCCCCCTTTCTTCCTATTGCCTAAAAAGGTTTGATAGATGTGATTTAGGCTGGTTTGGCAGCTGTTGGGCCAAGATTTTTTAGTTTTGTTTGTCTTCGATGGTGAGGGGTCTTCAAATTGAAGGTGGTGAGGGGATTTTAGATTTGCAGGTGGCTCCATTTCCGATCGAAGATGGTTGTTTGAATCTCGGCCGGTGGTTGTGAAGGGTAAGGATTGGTTTTCTGAAAATGGTCGGTCTGTAATGGATGATCGCAACTTGGTCGGTGGTTGGTGATTCCGATGTGGGGTTGATTTGGTGTCTTCTAGGGATAGACAACAGCGTGATGGCCGAAGAAGGTGGAGTTTCTGGCGCCAGAGTTAATGCACGACGATCAAGGCAGGTTACTACGATAGGGCACGTGTCCTGAGTTTGGCTTGCGGCTGACAGATAGCTAGTGTCTTTTGATTGGCTACTTTTGTTAGTCTTTATCTTGTTAAGTTAATAGTAACTTGGTTTTCTTATTTAGTTTTTCTTGTTTTAGTTAAGAATTATCTAGTTGGTAAGTGGTATTTATCTTGCCTTT
The DNA here is from genome assembly GCA_033065855.1 of Escallonia rubra. NCBI lineage: Eukaryota > Viridiplantae > Streptophyta > Magnoliopsida > Escalloniales > Escalloniaceae > Escallonia > Escallonia rubra. The sequence goes on along the minus strand of JAVXUO010002228.1, from coordinate 272,821 downwards.
TTAGCTGGTTAATTTACCTTATTTTTCATCTTGTTTTTCTTTTGATTGCTCAATTGGATGGAGATGTCGTTCATTTTATTTATCTTTTACCTTTTGGCTACCGCATATATATTCCGTCTCAAAACATTTCCTTATATATATATATATATATATATATATATATATATATATATCGTGATCCATTGCTATCGCTAGCAGGTCCGCTACATAATGTAGCGGACGATAAAAAACCGTCTGCTACATTATGGAGATCTCAAAACATTTTCGTTGCTAGCACTGTTTGGCCGTCCGCTACATAATGTAGCAGACGATTTTTTATCGTCCGCTACATTATGTAGCGAACGGGTGAAAAAAATACTGGTCGTGGCGCGCGATCTGGCCGTCCATTCTCGCGCGTGGACGGTCAGATCGCGCTAGCAACTTGGGTTAAGTTGCTAGCGCTATCAGTTTTCGTGATAATGAGAAATCTCTCAGTTTTAGAAAAATGTAAATCTCGCCTACGAAGAAGGTGTCATTGCCAATGGCTACCATCACACTCTCCTGCACTCCCTCCTGCTTCTGAAACTCTGTTTCCTCGCAGGATCTTGTCACTGAAGTCCAATGCGCACTTTATACAACTCTGTCGGAGTTTCACGGGAAACATGGAGGACGAAAGTGACATGGAATGTCTTATAGAACAGCAGTTTGAAGTTTTGCAGAAGGCACTCAAGATACCCCACAAGGCATCAGAGGCTCGTACTATGGTATCAAAGAAGTTCCTTACTTTGTTTAGGACAGGTAAGCTCGGCCCGTTCATACTTGATGACGTCCCTGATACCTCTAGGGTTGTGCAATAAAATTTCCCGGCCGACATTTGTACCATGTGATCATGTAACTAGACTATATCAGTAAAGAACGTTTTTTGTTTAGGTAAAAGGGGGGCTACTTGCATCATTTTGTGATATTGGCTTCGCTGTCCATTTTTTATTCCCCTATTGTTTCATATTGGGGCCACTGCAGATGCTTTGCCTGACATGTTACCAAGTTTGCAGTTTCAATGTGATAGAAAAGAGAAACACACGCATTTAATCTGTGCGGTTAAAAATCCGATTTATTGAGCTGCCCATGCCCTTTTCAACTCTTCTTTCTCCTTTCCTATTATTTTGTCGTAAGATTGGCATTTTCCTGTATTTCCCGCTTTTTTGTGTACGTTGCGTATTTTGGCAATTGGGCAGCATCAAAGGCAGTGGTCATAATAGCAGGTTGCATCTCTACTATAAAGCATTAATTTATTAGCCAGAAATGTGATAAAAGATGACGGATCTTTGGCAGATGTAAACGGATGCATTGAGAACTCAGCATGTATGTTGAGGTGTAATTCATCATTACAAGACAAGGCATTATTATGTGACTAGCCGATTGAGAAGAGATCAAAATTGGATCACAAAATGATGGCATCGACCAAATAAGCAATCATGGTAAAAAAAAATGAAATAAGGAAAGAATTCACTTGTTTGTATCAATGAACTCTCTGTACTCTTTCTTCATTTTGACTCCTGATACAGTCCTGCAAAAACCAATGACACATTGAGCACAAAATCAGGTGATCTAGCATCCATCTTTCTTTCTCTATTTTCCTGCTTTCTTTACATATTTCTCATGGCAAATTCAATAAGATTTGTGTAAGGCATTTGTGAATAGCTCCATAGAACAAGATGCTACTGCTGAAACAAGGAAGGGCCCATGAATCTAAGAAAAATATTGTGATTTCCAGAGAATGATTTAAATTGGGGACAAAATGAGGGGAGAGCTGTATAGATGTGTCGCCATAAACACTGTCAAACTAAAAATGGTGCCTTTAAGGTCGTATCCTTATGCCAGCCTATTACGGAGGGGTTTTGCTGTTGAATAGGATGCAGCCAAAATACAGTAATTACGACAACGTTGGCCGACAAGTTATGTTAGACAAAATAAAGGGACTGGACATTTATTTAACTCTAGAGAAAATCAATATACAATATGCATGTCCAAGCAAAATGAACAATAAGGTAAAATCTACCAACCTGAGCATTTCCTTATTCTTGAAGAATTGTACACACGGAGTACCCATAATTCCAGCTGCCTCCGCAACCTCTGGATCTTCCTCAATATCAATTTCAACAAAATGTACATTTTGATCAAATTCATCTATGACCTGTCAATAAAAGAGGTCCATAAGAACTTTAGCACAAAAGTGGACAGTAATTATAGGGATGAGGAATGTCATTATTAAAGGATGAGTAATTGCCATCTTAGTGAGGACCAAATAAGACACATGAAAGGAAATGAGATATTATCATGTTGTATCAGGAGGAGGATCTTGTTTGCAAAAATTCTCGAGTCCCGGTTTTACACCTACAACATCTCTCAAGCATCTTTCTCTGAATAGAGGGGAAAAGGCAGGGCTTCTTATTTTCTAATACAGACTATGCTCATGATATCTCCGCACTCTTACCAACATAATTACTAAAAAGCATATATAAGGTGAAAATGAAGCTTTTTCAACTCAATAGATATCGTTCATCATCTCTTACATTCATGTTTATACTTGCATATTGTGTAAACTAGGTAGTTTGAAGCAATCATGTATTCAGTATTGTAGATCTTTTAAAACTGATAAAGGTCACCGTACCTTGCCAAGAATGGGCTTTAAAGTCCTACAGGGACCACATGTTGGTGCTGTATATAGCACACAAATAAGCCTTGGACTTTCATGGTACAACTTCCGAAGAGCATACTGAGTTCAGAAGAAAATCAAGATTATAGTCAAAGGCAAAACAAGCAATACACCGGAAGATTTGACAGGGGAAATGTCAGCGTAGTACTGTGACCTTTCCTGGGGGAAGAAGACATACCTGACCCCTGTGCTTCGTAAGTGTAATATCGAAACCTTCTTGTACATCTCTGCTTGTGGGCTCCTTCATAACCTCTTCTCTTTGAGGCTGTTAAGATTATTTGATCAAAACAATGGATAAGACCCATACAGAGCTATAGTTCCAACTTCAATTTAAAGACATTCCCTCAAACTACTACAAAACATCCTAACCAATTGCCACTTCCAGTGAAGATGACCACCAGATATTAATTTTGACACTTCCTAATTCCCATAGCTTAAATAATTTGTTGCTTTATAACTTCTTCAACACAATAACAATTAGTGTGACTACAGGAAGCTTATATAAAAACAATTTAGCGTAGCAGGAAGCTCGCAACAATGCTTGGCTACACCTTGAATTCTTTATACAGCCGAGCTCCTCTTTAGAAGTGAAAGCTTCGGAGTAACAGAAGGTAGGTCCGCAAGTGTCTATATTTGTCCCTAGCCAGAGCTTTTTCTTTATATTAAAGTTGGTGAAGAGGCCCGAGAAAGTTCTTGGAGGACAGAGATGGGTAATTCGCTGTCCAGGTCATCTCTGGTGTCTTGATGTTCTTCGAAATATTGGAGATCACCGTGTAATTTTTTGGTCAAAGATGTCAGCATCTCACAGTAAAAGCTTCAAAAAGAGTGACTCTGGTTAAGAATGTTTGGAAGTCAGTAACATGTGTGGGTACCAGATATCAGCTTTCTCTAGAAGTTCACTGAGCTCCTTATCTTCAGACAACAACTTTGTCAGTGTAGGGGCGAACCTAACCCTGTCTACATAGAAGACCTATGTCCTCTGGAAGGTCCCATAGCAAGGGGATTTGCAGTAACAGGAACCGAGAGTTCAGAATGGACGAAGCGCTTTGCTAGGTTCTTGATGGGTTGGTCAGGCAATTCCACCTGGTCCACCTTGTCGTCGGTGGTAATTAATGGCACAGGAAGAGGAGGAATTAATGTCTAGTGAGGACTCACATTTCAGCCCCTGGCCATGAGAGGACAAGCAACTGCTCACTGTGGTTTCCTTGAAGGGGACAGCAAATTGGATCTCAAGGTAAATATGGGATCGGAAGCAGGAGAGTAAGAAGAGCAGTTGGAGTTTGCAGGGGACTATTTTTCTCTCCCAAGATATTATTAAAGCATGATATACATTGTTGGGCCCATTCTCTAAATCCTGGTGATATAAGATGGTATAGGAGCTCTATAGAGTTCAAGTCTCTAAGCATGCATTGGGTCCAATTTCATGTTTATGCCAATTTGTCTCTTCACTTGTCATTGGTGGCAGGGGGGTAACCAGGAATGATATTTAGGGAAGGTCAAAGGAAGTTGTCAAGGGACCAAAAAGAATGGATAACAACTACTCAAAAAAGGAAGGAAAATTGTACTAATCAGAAATGACCAAAACACAACATAAAATTAACAGTAGTTGATTATAGAAACTGGAGAGGACAAAAATGAAGCACAAAGGCTTGATTCAGCAGTAGACCGTTCTAAGTTCACCTCCCCAGGCGAGTCAGAGGCAGGCCATCCAGGTCCGGCCTAAGGGATTCACAAGGAATTAATTCCTTATAGCCTTGCATCAAGGAGACTCGAACTGAAGACCTCAACCCTATATCCAGGATCTTTACCACTAGAGCTACCCATTGGGGTTCACGTGTACGGTAGATTATTAGTGAATTTGATCATTATGGTTAGAAAAAGTATTAGAAAAAGTATTCTGAAAGTCTTTTGCATTTGGTGGTTCACTAGACGTTCAAGTGGTAAACAAAATAATTCACCTAGTACAGTTGACTGTAGCGTGGAAATTTCAGGAGGGGCAACGGCATTTCACGCTAATACTTGCGACTCTTTTAGCACTTGACCAATCAGCTATTGGAGTTATAAGAATATAAGGTGGGGTCCGGGCCTGAGCCCAGCCAAACACCCGTCGGCCAGAGCCCAGCCAACCACCCGTTTCCTTTGTTCCTGATTAAGGGCTCGCGCATGAGGTCACATGTGAGGAGGAGTGTTAAAAAATGGTCTGTATTGTTGGGTAATTCTCTAACAGCTTAAGCTGTTAGATGAAATGGTAGTTAGGCCAATAATACATATCTTGGGCCCATTCTCTACCAACTTAAGCTTTTAGAGCAATTACAACATAACATGGTATCAGAGTTCTGTTTAGCAAAGGCTCTGGATTCAATTCTTTCCGCTTGTTTTTGGTCCTGCTTGCTGGTGGTGCACCTTGATTGTCCTCTAGGTTCAATTGGGAGCTAAGCAGATAATATACATGTTGGAACCGTTCTGTACAAGTTTCAGCTCTTAGAGCAGTTTGTAACTTAACAATGGTAACTTAAGAGGTTTTACCAGACCCAGCAATATGGACGGGGGCAGTTGCAGCAGGAGCATAATCACGGAGGAGATAGGATCAATTCACTTCTCCAGCTTATTGCTCTATTTGGTTGGTTGGGGAAGAAGGGGGGAATGATGGTTTAGCTAGGGAGCCTGCTCCATAGATCTCACTTCTTCTTACCTTGGAATATGGTGTCTCAGATGGAGGGCAGGCCCTTTAGCTAATCTTGGAAATAGAGGACTAATGCAATTCCAAGAAGCAGGTGTGACTGGGGAAAAAAGAGAACTGGAGCAGGGGGAGTCATAGTAAAGACAGCTTATTAGTTCATTTATTGGGTCAACATGATGGCAGGAAGGAGGAAAGGCGGGAATTGGAAGGAGGGAGGAAGGCAAACCACATAGTTTCTATCAAGTTTTTTATGATGTTGTGGGGATAAAAGAAACCGCACACAAAAATTGTCGGTCAGTCGGTGGTAAAAGATGGAGCCAAAAATCAACACACTTCCAACATGATAGTGACAATCCTATGCAGTAACAGATGGGTATACTGGTCGCTTGTCAGTGTCATGGGTCATATGGAAGGTACTCTTTTGAAGATAGCCAGAGCGTTCATAATATTGAATATTGAAGCTCACTTGCATGTTTTAGGGAGTGTACAACTTTCATGTTACAGGGGTGCTAAACGTATAGGAGCGGCAGCTCTAATGTTCTGCGAGATGGTTAGGTTGTACAACAAGAACAAGAGTCTCAAAAGTAACTAAAGAATTGATAGTGAGAGAGAGAGCCGCAGGGGGGGGGGGGGGGGGGGGGTGCATCATATAAGACAGGGTTAAACACAATTTCCCCCCTCATGTTAGTCATAAATGCCCATACTAGTTTTGGGATTTTCATGAACTCCGGGAAAGGAATGAGGTGTGGTGGCAGCCATCAAAGAATGAGGTGTCTCGGAAACTCATCAGAAAAATGTGGTCTGGATTCTCGAAGAAAGTTCTGTGGACGGGGTGGGAGTAGGGGGTGAGGTGATTGATGAAATTTTCTCATGCTAGCCCCATTGATCCCATCACAGTCACCCATTCTTCTAACCACAAATGATCACGACATCCTTCGACTCTACCCAGCCCAACCCAAACATCACAGATCTGAGAAGGAGAGAGAGGGAGACATCCTCCATAGCCACCTTTAAAATCTTCTTCAGTGTTGCTGTTGCTGTTGCCGAGATGTCAAAATCCCCCGCAAAGAGGATGACTATTTCACTGTTGTACCACCTTGCTTTTTATGTCCACAGGAAATAGCAAAGCGATAGGGAAATCCTAATTGATTGGAATCAAAGAGCCACTTAATATTGAACCACGAAATCTGGGAGGCACAACTTGGATACTACCCCGAAGGTTGATGATAGGGGCATTTTTGGACTATTTGTCAGGACAGGGGCACGATTCGTAACTACTGACACGTGAAGGACTTTGTGAAATCATATATCCGAGCAGGGCAAAGTGTTTAACCCGGAAACGTGATGAACACCTTGAAATTATTGACAGGTGAAGGAGGCGGGCAGTGAAAATATATACCGGAGGGGAACAAAGTGTTTGAGCTGGAAATGTGAGGGCAAAAGACTGTATTTACACCTATAGGATATTTGCAATAAGAACAAATTACTCAAAGCAAGAGGGAGATAGAGCACTTTCAACATACATAATCCTATTCCGGTTAAAACTGTCTCTGTCTCTGGGGTCACAAAAGCTATATACTCCCTCCGTCCCTAAAAAACTGATCATATTTTCTTTTTGGGCCGTCTCACAAAAATTCATCACTTCCAAATTAGGAAAGATTATGTAGGTATTTTTACATATTTACCCTTTTTTTATTCTATTTCTCTCACCACATTTAATTCTCTACCAACTCATTTTCTCTCTCTTGGCCCACCACTTTACACTTTTTTATTCTATTTCTCTCTCCACATTTAACACTCTACCAACCAATTTTCTCTCTCTTGGCCCACTCTCTTCCCCCCTCTCTCTAAAGGGTAAAATGGGAAAGACACACAATATATAACCTAAATCCTTAATATACGTGCAAAGTCAAATGGGTCACTCTTTTAGGGACGGAGGGAGTAGTATTTTAAATCCCATCCCTTAATCTTTCAAATGTGGAGCTACAACTGCTTTGAGAAAGAATCTACTAGTAGTTTGTCGCATCTGCTATTCTATTACAATCAGATGTTCCTTTTTTTAATTTCAAACCCTTGGAGCTTCAAGATCAGACAGAATAAAGAGCAGACAAAACTTGCTACAATCAAAACACAGTACCTGGTGAAATTCAACAAGAAGACGATTGCTTGTAAGATATCTCTCCACTGACAGAGCAGCAACACATCCAGATCCAGCTGCAGTTACGGCTTGCCTCCATTCATGGTCCTATTCAGACAACACGATGTTGTGATACACGATACAATTAAAACATTGTTATTTTCTTCCTTTCTTTTTTATCACAACAACAACATAGTTCAACTGTACAAGATCAAACAAGGAATTGTATACTATAGCAAGATGACTTATTTTTGCAGTAAAGTGCGCAAATGACTGCTGAAGCTTGTTATATATGGACCTACTTTCCCTTTGCATCAAGAATTTGATCTCATAATTATAAGCTCAATCCCAACAAACATCCTTCATGTTTTACACATGCAGTTCTACTCTTCTATACCTAACTACCTTGACAACTAACCATCAAGACCGACACCATCTCAGGGTAACCAGGCCCATCTGGCAGTTGGGAGGTTTTTCATGATAGCTGGGGACATTGGGTGATGGGCTTCTCTATCCATATTGGGCAAGCCACCAATATCGTGGCTAAAGTGTGGGCGATAAGGAAAGGGCTAGAGACAGCTTGGGAAAGAAAGCTTAACAGAGTCATTTGAGTTCAAATCCCAAATGGCCCTGGACTTGATATCCAAGGCTGGCAAAGAACACCCCCTGCAAAACATTTACAGCACATTGCCGAGCTACTTATGAAGGACTGGGAGGCGAAACTATATCATGTCTGGCTCGAAGAAATAGGGCTGCAGGTTTGCTTGCCAAGGCGGCACCTATGGTGCAAGAGGACTGACCTTTTATGACTCCCCTCCCCTGAGTTGATCAACATTGTCAGTGAGGACCTAAGGGGCATCTCTTGGCCCATGAGATTCCTAGAATGTAATTTTTCCTTCGCAGGCCCTTAGCCCTCCCAACCTACGTACCAAAAAAAAGCTTCATGGAATTCCATAGTAGAAAAAAAAAAAAGATTCTACAGACTATCCGTTATCCCTAAAGCAAATTTTTTAGTTTAACATTTGTATATAACTAGGAAAGTCATTTATCATCATTTTAATGAAACACAACATGGCTCAAAGTAGAAGGTAAAGGTTGCAAGTCTGGAACCATTTCAACTCTGAAGCAGGAAGTAGTAGAGGAAGATTTGCCATAGTTACCTGTACATCTCCAGCAGCAAATACACCTGCTACGGAAGTTTTTGCAGTACCCTCTTCAACCAACACATACCCTGAGTCGTCAAGATCAACTTGGCCTTCCAACAATTGGCTATTTGGTGAATGACCTATCCCGTAAAATAAGCCTTTAGCATCCAGCACAGATTCCTCACCAGTGTCAATTTTTCTAATCAAAATCCCAGACATCTGGCCCTTTGTGTTGCTAACAATATCCACAGTCTCGGTATTGAAGTGCAAGGTGACATTCGGATTGTTGACAACTCTGAAACATTCGCCAGAAGCAACCTGTTAAACAAACATTCAGGAAGTTGAAACTTAAAATGCAAATCATTTATTAGGAATTGAATTCACCAACAAATGTCGAAAAGGAATCCATTAGATTCATATTTTACAGACAACAAAACCACAACACCAAAGCCACTATAACAAGGACAAAATAAAGGGGCAAAAAGAGGGGAAAATAGAAGAACCATACTCAACCTAATCCTTATTAGTCCATATACCAAAGTGTCAACACCTTAGTTGCACAAAGCGGGGGCGGGGGCGGGGGCGAGAGCGGGAGCGGGGGCGGGGGAGCGTAAGCACCAAGAAGAATCTGAGGTTGGGAGCGGCTTGAATAAATAAATGCGTAAAGAGTATTATCATTTGTTTAGTATAGTTTACATAGACAGCAACAACAAACAAGGAGGCTTTAAGGACTTGAAGAAAGAGAGAAACAAGGAATTGAGTTGAAAAAGGCTTGATTTTCAGATATTCTCTCACTTGTTCCATGCATCTCTATTCAGCTAACGGGATCAAGTTCCCATATTAGCTTGGAACGAGATCCCATGGAGCTCCTAACTTGGGATCGCAAAAGCGAGTTTCCGAGAGAGAAACGTCACCATATTAGGAGTTTCCTGCAACTAAGGTCAACACAAGGAAGTATGTGAAATAAGTAAAGGGGAGAATGTGCAATTACGAACATTAAAATTCAGCAAAGCCAGCATATCACAGATTCCAGCGAATGGCGATTGGTGAATGTAAGCTAGTGTAAGGCTGTAAGCCATAAACAAAGCATCAGGGCAACAAGGCTACCCATGTGGTGCTGATAATAAAGGTAGAAAATAATGAAAATCTTTAAGAAGGGAAGTGGTAGATTACATCAAGCAAGCCTCGTATAATCTATTTCTAGACAACAAAGTTTCTTTTACAATTAACAAATGAGGATTATTCGATAAGAAATGAGTACTACATGCCTGTATACGTAACATAAGAACGAAGTGCATTTCAGTATATTCATGCACTCCTAAGTTCGTTCCTGTTTTACTGTTATGCCTTTTCCTCGACCTTCCAGTAAAATCCTCCATCTCATCAGTCAATATTTCAAATACCAGAGAACTTAACTCGGTTTTGCAAATATCTGAGGAGGCCATACAGCCTAACACTTGTACACTGGCAAGGCCTACTTGTGGGAAACTAATGAAAAATAAAGACAAATTCTAACGAGTCAAGGAAGGAATTCTTGTTAGTACACTGTTATAAGTTGGATGGTAGGAGAGTCCAATCGCAATCTCTCCCATCAGCCGAAACAAATACAGCCATGGTACCATGCCCACAGATTTGCTATGGAAAAGTACAGAGATTTTTTGAGGTGGGATAGTTTTGCTGCTGGCATCTTGAGACCTTTACCGCATATGGTCAAAGAAGGGATCAAATGTCATGTTTAGACCTTTGAGACTCCAATGTAATTACCTCTAACATACGATAAACCATTATCGGAAGAACTAAGGGAAAGGTGAAAGCATTAAACTACAAAGTACATGTGGGCAACTACAATAATAATGTCTAATGGAATTTCCAGCTTGTGTGAGACTTTCCTGACACAGATGGTTCCAAATCATATAGTATTCTCTTTTCATACCAATACATAAATCACATAAATGTATGATATACAAATGTCACTATATGGAATTCCAGTTCTAAGGCGACACCTCATCTTTCTTTTGGACAGCCATTTTCCATTCTTTTCTTATTTTTCCCCTATCTAGAACCGTCTTTTGGGTATATCATCAGAACACCTTACCTAAACCTAAAAGCTCCTCAAGACCGACATCATTGTCTCCTTTCGGTACTAAAACCATAAAGGTCTTTGAGACTTAAAAGAAGAAAAAAGCAACCTTCATGCAACATTTTGACTCTCCCTAGGTCAACTCTTACCAATCTCGTGCCTCTCTCTATCTCTCATCCATCATACTCCCTCTGTCCCTGATAATTCGATCACATTGGACTTGGCATGCATATTAAGGATTTAGGTTATATATTGTTTGTTTCCCATTTTATCCTTCAGAGAGAAGGGGGAAAAGAGTGGACCACGAGAGAGAAATTTGGTTGGTGGAGTGTTAAATGTGGAGAGAAAAATAGAATAAAAAAAAGTGTAAAAAGGGTAAATATGGAAAAACACTGAAAGAATATTTTTTAATTTGGAAAGTAAGCAATTTTTTTGGGACGGCCCAAAAAAGGAAATATGATCAATTTATGAGGGACGGAGGGAGTATCTATTATTAAGGCTTCAACTATTGCCAACATAAATTCATACTAGCTAAATCCACATGCAGCTCTCACCATGTCGACCTTGAGCAGTACAAAGTAGGAGAAAGACCTTAGATTAACCAGATATTTGTCACAAGATCCCCACCAGGTGACAAGTTTGATTTATAATCATGAGGTATTGTTTCAACCAATTCAACCTTTACCAATTAAATATGTTCATACATGTTATTCTACTATCATATATTACACGTCGTCATCGTCTTCGTCGTCATTATCATCATCATCATCAAATCCTTCGTCCCAAACTAGTTTGGGTTGGTTACATGAATCCTTTTCTTCTATTCTCCTCTAACCAAGCAAACGTTCTCAGAGCAATCAAGTCTTTTCTCACTACTTCTCCCCATGTTAGTTTCGGTCTACTCCTACTTTGTCTTAACCCATTAACTTTATAGAGGACACTTTTTTCTCACTAAGGCAACTATATGATCAAACCATCTAAAGCGATGTTCCCTTACATTTTCCCTAGTTGGTGTTATTAAACCATCTGCTCTAAAAGCTTAAGATGTTAGAGAATGGGCCGAACAACGTATATCATGCTTAATATAACTAGCCCCCCACCCTCCACCCCTTCAAGTGCAAGCCTTTAATTGCACGTGGAGAAACAAATCAAGGTGCACCACCAAGTGCACAAATAAACAGAGTGCATATAGCCCATTAACATCCAAATGCAAGCAGGAAGAATCAAAACCAAGAACATGCCAAACCAGATCGCTGATACCATGCTAGTTACTGTTAGCTCTAAAAGATTAAGCCGTTAGAGAACAGGCCCAACAATGTATCGAGCTCAATATGTAGACCTGGCAAACGGGTATACCCGTCTGGGTACGGGTAAAAACCGATCGGGTCCGGATAAAAACGGGTCGGGTAAATTTTACCCGATTTTTTCTGGGTAGACTTTTCCTGGATCCGTACCCTACCCAGGCGGGTAGGGTATTACCCGCGGGTAAAACATTAAATTTTACAATTTTTTCTTCTTAAATGTTTTCTTCTCCTTCCTTTCTTTTATTACACAAAATCAGATCTTCAACATTGCTAATTACTACAATAATCAATCTCCATTATGATCTATTACACAACAAACATAAAATCAAGATCAGGAATCATGAATATACAAATATAGGACTAGGAAAAAAATTCAAGATCAGTAGATCTAGTGGCGACGGTCAACCATAGATCGATATTGCCGATTACAATAATCGATCAATCGATCACCATTAACATCTATTACACAACGTCGATAAAATCAAGATCAGGATTCTTGAAGAAACAAAAAAAAAAACGGAAACAAATAAATACAAGGTCACGATTCTTGAATAAAGAAAATAAAACAAAAAAAAATACAAGATCAGTGATCTTGTGGAGACGATCAACACTCAACAATAGATCTGGCGAAGGAGAGAAGATCGGCGATGGAGAGAAGGTCGGCGACGGAGCACGGAGAAACGATCGGCGACGGAGCACGGAGAAACGATCGGCGACGAAGCACGGAGAAACGATCGGCGACGAAGAGACGAAGGCTTATGGTCGGTCACTCGATCGGTGGCTGCGGTATCAGATTGACGGAGTGAAGGCATGAACGGTAGTGGTGGACTGGTGGTAGATCTCGAACGAGCGGCGGCGGCAGAGAAGAACAAGCGGCGGCGGCGGCATGAGAAGTGAGAAGAAGGGTGAAGACTGAAGAAAAATGAAAGTGAGAGGCTTTAGGGCACAAATGGCTATATTTATAGTTTGAAAAACGGGCAAACCCGGGTAACCCGTAAACCGATCCGAACCGACCCGAAAATTACGGGTCGGTTCGGGTACGGGTCTGATTTTCACGGGTAGTAAATATTGGTACCCGTACCCGGGTTTTTTGCCCGGGTACGGTTCGGGTAACGGGTACGGATACTTTTTTGCCAAGTCTATCAATATGTGCCACCCCAACCTTCTAGCCGATTTCACCGAATCTAATACTATCCCTCCTTGTGTGCCTATCTTCACTCATCCTTTGTTTGACCAACATTCTTCATCATATAGCATTACTTGCCTCACCGAGTCATTGATAATTTTCCCTTGAGCACGGGAGGAATATTGCGATCGCGCGGCACTTTTGAAGCACGCCTCCACTTTACCCACCCTAATCTGATCCTATGCGCAAAGTCCTCATCAATCTCACCCTCCTTTTGAAATATTGATAAAAGATACCTAAAGGTATCGTTTTTTAGTACTTCTTTCCTTAGTTGCACAAAGCAGGGGCGGGGGCGGGAGCGGGAACGGGGGCGGGGGAGCGTAAGCACCAAGAAGAATTTGAGGTTGGGAGCGGCTTGAATAAATAAATGCGTAAAGAGTATTATCATTTGTTTAGTATAATTTACATAGCCAGCAAGAACGGATAAGGAGGCTTTAAGGACTTGAAGGAAGAGAGAAACAAGGAATTGAGTTGAAAAGGGCTTGATTTTCAGGTACTCTCTCACTTGTTCCGTGCATCTCTATCTAGCTAACGGGATCGAGTTCCCATATTAGCTTGGGACGAGATCCTATGGAGCTCCTAACTTGGGATCGCAAAAGCGAGTTTCCGAGAGAGAAACGTCACCATATTAGGAGTTTCCTGCAACTAAGCTTCTTTCCAAACCATGTTTACTTCACCCTCAGACCACCTCCTAGTCTTACTAAAGTTGAATTCAAATACATTGTCTACGTCTTAGTTCAGCCTTTGGATTTTGAAGTACTTCTTAATTCTAGTCTCATCATAAAACTCTATATCATATGCATATAAGATACACCGTGGGACCTCGTTTAAGATATTCTAAGTAAGCTCAACCATTATTGAAGTACAAAAACACGGGCTTAAGGCAGACCCTTGTAATTGAAAATTCACTAGTTAAACTATGGATCATTCGCAGACTAGTTACCAGTCCATATCGCATGTCCTTAATCACAATGACATACTTGGTGGGTACTCCTCTCTACTCTGGAACCCACCGAATGACTTACATTAGTACGCTATCATATGGTTTCTTCCAGATCTATAAAGACCGTGTGAAGGTACATTTCCTATTTTCCTCCCAAAATCTCTCCATCAACCGTCAAACCAAGAGAACAGCTTCCGTGGTGGATCTCCCAGGCAACAAACCAAACTGATATATATATATATCAATCTCCTTCCTTTGTCTAAGTTTCCCAAAGTTCCATTATGTGACTCCTAAGCTTGATCCCTTTCTTGTTATTACAACTTTGGATATCAGTTTCTTCTATATAAAGGCTTAAGTGTGTTTCGGCACTCTCTCAATACTTCAAATTTTTTTATACAACTTAGTCAGCCAACATAAGCCCACATCACCCAAGCATCTCCAAATCTCAATAGGAATACCATTCGGTCCAATACCTTCATCTTAAATAATATTACAAATCTTGCGTAAAAGCGTTTAAAGCTACAAAGATTTGATGTCCACGGCGACCAGTTGAAGTCAGTCTCAATCTTTTCGCATAATGGCATCAAGCAACTGTCCAACGTACATCAATCAGATCTGATTTTAAGAGTTTTACTCGGTCCAGTAGTTTCTTCACGTATAGGGCAATGGCTGGTCTAAAACTCACAAAAAAGACATGAAAAATGGTTGTGTGTCCATATCCTCTATGTGGACGAGCAAAAGTGCATAGCCATCAAATTTGATGTTGCTTTCATTATGCCAATAACATTAACATCAGACACCTATGTATCCAAAATGGAAGGAAATGAACGTTTCAATAACTTAAGGCTACTACATACACAATTTCACTGCAATTCTGGAAGTATTGGAGCTAAGAAGAAGTTCAGTGTACCCATTGAGTAAGCAGATTGGAAAGGGTCATAGTTGCACGAAGCAATAAGTCGAAGGACATATTTATATGGAGAACTACTAAAACATTAAATTCGATAAAACTGATAAAAAAAATTCTTTTTCGCATCAGCATTGTCTTAGTTAGAAGGTTCTGCAATTTCTCCAATTTCATGGCAACTTTAGAAAAAGTTTCCAAAATTAACAGGTGCAAGAATTCAATATTATATTTAAAAGGATGCCTCAAACCCACTTACTAAAAGTAGCTCCTTTTGTCAGCAAATTTGCAAACAACAGTATGCAAGTGAACTTGAATTTAATTCATACAGATATGACCTCTAGTCAAATTTCAAATGGTGATGATTATGGTTTTAGAAGCGACTGTGGAACTGAGGTTACTACACTTTTTTTTCTTTTGTGATACGTTATTACTCTTTGCTTTCATGGTGAAGGGTTTTAGCCAAGAGAATTACTGTATTAGGTATCATGATATTCACATACCCAGAACTTAGGTGGTTTTTAGCTGATTCATATGTCGCTTGCCTACATGCATTTGATTGCAGCCACGGAAGGTACATTTGTTTCCTTATATGCATGTATATGTATATCTACTCCAAAAGTTTCTGAAGAAAGAGTTCAACTTGAACTCTAGTAACTGAGAAAATGACTCAAAAGAAAAATCTATCAAATTATATTTGAAGCAATTGAAACAATTATAATATGCATTGGATGCTATAACAACTCAACATAAGAATAGAAGCAGTAAAAGAGAAGGGATTCATCTTAACCCACCTGTCTTGCATTGCTCTTGATGCCCTTAAGTGGTCCCTGCGTACAAGTAAGTGTACACGACGAGCATATTTTGTTAAGTATAATGCTTCCTCTGTAGCTGTATCACCTCCTCCAACCACAGCAAGAACCTGCCCCTTAAACAGTGGCGATGCTCCATCACATATTGCACAAGCACTAATTCCTCTACTCCAGAATTCTTCTTCACGAGGTAGTCGGAGCCTCCTTGCAGTCGCTCCTGTGGCAAAAATAACACTGTGGCACTTTACCTGGAAATAAAGATAACAGAAAACTTGAGACAAAAAGCACCAGATAATGATTTATAGAACCTGAAAGTGAAGACTCAACCGTAGCGTATAAGAAAGAGCTGAGGAGTAAAAGAGACCAAGGGGTGCCCATGTCTAAGTAGGACAAGAAAGCACTAAAAAAGCATCAAGGGCATCACAAAGCATAAAGATAGAAGAATTTCTGAAAACAATTCTTGAGATTTTGGTTAAGCAAGACTGCAATGGCAACAGTTCTTGTTCGTATCCATACGTAAGTATAACAACTTTGAATTTGTTGGAGCCATAGATGCCTAGAGCTAGACCTAAATTATAATTACGAAAATAAGACTGGAATATGAACATTTCCCACTACCCTATTTAGAAGATATCAGACAAAACTTATAGCCCATTGGTGTTTGGTCATAATGTGTTCGCTTAATGATACATTGTGCCATTTTCTTTATCACGTCTGTTCTAAAGTCACCTGAACAATTTGCAAGAAGTTTTTACCCATCTTTGTGTCTCTTGGACACCATCTGGACAATGTAAAAGTAGGAACAAGAACCTGGATTTTCCAATCAAATGCTACGAAGTTTGTCAGAAGTTGCACCAAGCAACCTGATGTTCAAAACACCCACCAGCACCTGAGGTTTCCAAGCTGCTGACCTGGCATTCTCTTAAAGGGTATTTGAGATCAAACACTTAAAATTTGAAAAAGAGTAAAACCTTTGTACCTGATTAGCACCTAATACAGATTATGATGAGTTGATTCAGGGAGCAAGCATACCCGAACTTGTTGAAACTTCCTGTCCTCTCTTTAAGTCTCATACCATGCAACCACTATTACCCTTGCTGCCACCACCAACTAACCCCTTCTACCTCCTTTTGCTTTTATGTTTATCATATTTTGTTTGTAACTTCTCAGGAGAACCCTATTAATGGATTGGTAGTGAGACTATCCCGTCATTCTCTGGAGAGCTCGTAAGTTAATTTTTCATGCCCCCCATTTACCATTCTTTCGTAATTGCATATAATGTAATAGTGACCATTAACACATCAACGTGGGATACTGCAAATATTTGCCAACCCACCACTACCACCTAAATCCACCTCCGTCAATCATTCCTAAATCTGCCGTCCTTACTACCTAAATCTATTCTATTCTAGATATAAAAGCACTATTGAGTCTAACACGCAAATCTTTTCTTTTCTAATTACCCCTTCAGGTACCTACAAAGATAACTATTCAAACCTGAGGAAAATTCTGGAATTCCTTATCTGAAAATGATTCAGTACAAGACCCTTATACTGGAAGGTATCGCTATTCTAAGAAGGTTTGACATATTGCTATCCTAGGAAAGTTTGACATGTTGCTAATCTAGGAAGGTTTGACTAATTTACAACTACTAATTTACAGCTAATCTCCTATACTTGAAATGTATGATCGCCCTGGCTCTGTTTGTACTTCATATTCAACATTGCTTTAGTAAATCTTCCAAACCATGCCCGAGGAGATTGTTTGAGCCCATACAATGCCTTTCTCAGTCTGCACACTTTGTTTTTACCTAGATTTATGCCAAAGCCAGGTGGAACTTCCATATAGATTTCCTCCTCAAGATCTCCATGTAAAAGGGCATTCTTCACATCGAACTGTGCTAAAGTCCAATCATAGTTTGCTGCTAGAGATAACAACACCCTAATTGTATTCATCTTCGCCACCGGAGCAAATGTCTCCTGATAATCCACCCCATAGGTTTGTGTATATCCCTTGGCTACTAGTCTCGCTTTGTACCTCTCAATGGATCCATCAGACTTATACTTCACTGTGAAGACTCATTTGCACCCTACTGGTCTCTTCCCACTTGGTAATTCCACTAGTTCCCATGTTTTATTCTTCTCCAAGGCCTCCATCTCTATTCTCATTGCATGCTTCCATTCCTCTTTACCAAGTGCCTCAGATAATGTTTGTGGGATGGCTACAGTGTTTAGATGAGCAAGGAAGCTTTTGTGTGAGGTTGATAATTTTTCAAAGGACAAAAAATTGGATAAAGGATGTTGTGTGCACTTTCTAACACCCTTTCTTGTGGCTATAGGCAGATCTAAATCAAGGATAGTAGGTGGTACCCCAGTTGAAGAACTTACCTCATTCCCAAGAGACGATTCGGTTTCTTGAACTTGCACAGGGTTGATCACGGGCTTAATTCTTCTTGAGTAGACCTTTAGTGGCATTGTAAGTGTAGGGTTTATTGGCCTGGATGGTTCTTCGGAAAGATTTGGAAATGATTTAATGGGTTCGGCTTCAAAATCCCCTCTAGATATGAGTTCCACTTCAGGAGTGGATTTAGTTTGCACAGGAGATGTTTTAACTAACATTGATGGTTCTCTCAAAAACAGATCCTTATCTTCCATAAATGATGTTTCCCCCTGAAGATAAGGACTAGAAAAGTAACTTTCTTCTTCAACAAATGTGACATCGGATGAAACATAAGTTTTACGAGTGGTAGGATTATAGCACTTATACCCTTTCTGAGTTGGTGAATATCCTATGAAGACACACTTGACAGCTCTAGGATCTAGCTTGCTCCGACCACTAGAGTGAACGTGAACAAATGAGACACATCCGAAAACTTTAGGATCTAACTTAGTTGACACATTGAAGTCTGGAAAATACTGAGAAAACACCTCCATTGGACTTTTAAAATCCAAGACTCAAGACGGGATACGATTTATTAGGTGAGCAGCAGTGAGGACAGTTTCCCCCCAAAAGATTTTTGGAACATTCTTTTGGAACAAAAGTGCACGAACAGAGGCTAAAAGATGACCATTTTTTTCTTTCGGCAACCCCATTTTGTTGGGGTGTGTCAACACATGATGATTCATGAATAATTCCCTCCTTTAGAAAGTATGGAGACAAAATTAGATTAAAGTAGTCTCTAGCATTATCTGTCCTCAACCTCTTAATTCCAACATTGAATTGAGCTTTGACCATTGTATGAAAAATAGGGAAAATGTTGCTCACATCAGATTTTTGTTTTAGCAAATAAATCCATGAAACCCGAGTGCAATCATCAATGATCGAGACAAACCAACGAGCCCCTGAAATGTTGGGGACTCGAGATGGACCCCAAATGTCACTGTGGATCAAAGAAAAAGGAACTGTAGTTCTCTTATTACTCAAAGGAAAGGAAACAAGTCGGTGTTTAGCAAATTCACAAACATTATTTACCGAAAAAAAATTCACAAACATCATAGTGAAAATCATTTGCATTGACATTTTTGAACAAATATGGAAACATGACACTAAGAATGCTAAAGGAAGGGTGTCCAAGTCTAAGATGATGAAGCCAAATTCGGTCTTTGATGGAATGAGGATTGCTGGAGAGAAACGAGAGATGTGAGTTGTTCCCATTATTCACTTGGCCACTAGGTAACTCAAGATAATAAAGACCATGTCTTACCCTAGCATGTCCAATCATCCTCCTCGTAACTTGGTCCTGAAATACACAAGTACGAGAAAACACCACACTACAGTTTAGATCATTTACAAGTTGATGTATAGACACAAGATTTGTAGATAACTTAGGTACATGTAGCACGTTTTTTGAAGGGTAATGGATGGACTTAGGACGATGTTTCCTTGGCCGGCAACAGTGGCTAGGAATCCATTAGCAATGGCTATTTTTGTGTTGAAAGGACAGGGATGGTAAGTGAGGAATTTGTGTGAAGAATGGGTCATATGATCGGTTGCCCCGGAATCAATAACCTAGGAATTTGAAAAATCAGAATTAGAGGCACTTAAAGCATACGAGGAATGAAGTTTACCTGAATGTGCCAAGGAACAAGTACACCTTTAAACTTCTCTAATGAATCAAGGAGTGATCTGAGCCTTCCTATGTCTTCTTTGTTGAATCTATTCTCCTCTCCACCGCTGGAATTTACATCACCATGTGACATGTCTTCCCTAGATTGAGTCATGTGCACCTGGCTTCGTAGTTTTTCACTTCGAGGTCCTACATTCCAGTGAGAACTTTGTGGTTTTCCATGAAGCTTCCAGCATTGCTCTCTGGTATGACGAGGCTTTTTACAGTAAGTACACCACATTTTATCCTTGCTTAACGGCCGAGACTCCATTCACCCAGCTTCTGAATTTGCAGTATGGGAGGCCGATGTTTTTTCAACATTAAACTTCGGGTTCTTATCAATAATTTTCCCTAACATTGTTGATTCTTCAACTGGTTAAGCATAAAGCATCACTCCCCTTCGACTTTCTTCAGCATTGATGATGGAGATGGTCTCATTCAATGAGGGTAACTCCTCTTTTCCCAAAATCTGAATTCTCACTTGATCAAACTCAATATTTAAACCGGCGAGAAAATCGTAAGTTTGATCCTTTTCAATGAAATTCTTTAACACAGCTGCATCATCGCTGCACTTCATCTCAATGCACCTATAATGATCCATCTCTTGCCATAGATTCTTCAAGAGATTTGCGTACTCCGTGACTGAGCGATCTCCTTGTTTGGTGTCCGAGATTTTACTCTTAATCTCAAAAACTTGAGCAGCATCCCTGACCTTAGAATAGGTCTGTTGTGCGGCTTCCCATATTTCTTTAGATGTAGGTAGAAACATAAACGTATCACTAATCTCTGGCAACATGGAATTCCATAGCCAAGACATGACCATGGAGTCCTCTTCATCCCAAGCATCAAATCTGGGATCTCCCTTCTTGGGCCCCATACCAAGGAGATGACTCAATTTTCCCTTTCCTTTCAGAAAGGTCCACACCAATTGAGACCACTTCATATAATTTTTTCCATTCAATCTGTAGGCAGATTGAATGTTCTGTAATTCTCCTACTGTTTGATTGAGTGTTACCTCTTCGGATTGGACACTGGGAGCTCTCTCAGTTGTGGAAGACATGGAAGACATGTTGAAACCCTTTTGAAATAGGAATTAAAGGGAAAAGAATATGAAGATCAATGGGAAGAAACGTTGGGCAAAGGCCTATAAAGGCAGGAGAATAAGAACGGAAATTGCTGTAAGAAATTTCAGCAATGAAGGCTGAACAAATAGTGGGCAAAAAACTCTGTTTTTGACCTGAAACAGGGTAGAAACAGAGCACAAACCAACAGCACTATGGTCTCGGCAATGAAGGTCTGTGTGTCGAGGTTTTTGATCCCAGAAAAGAGCCTAAAGCTCTGATACCATGAGGAAAATTCTGGAATTCCTTATCTGAAAATGATTTAGTACAAGATATTTATACTGGAAGGTATCGCTATTCTAAGAAGGTTTGAAATATTGCTATCCTAGGAAAGTTTGACATGTTGTTAATCTAGGAAGGTTTGACTAATTTACAGCTACTAATTTACAGCTAATCTCCTATACTTGGAAATACAAAGCTATCCCAGAAATTTTGGGATTTCCATCAATTCTGAATTTCCAACAAAACCTGTTTTGAAACTCTCCTTCTATTCCACAAGAAGCGGGATTAAGCGAGACCTCTAACCAAACATGGCAGCATATTACGTATTTGTACTTGTATACATATATCTATATAAGTATTTATGTGCGTATATATGTATAGGATTAGATTTAGCTGATTGTTGCTCAGATAAAAAAAAGTGGAAGACTAGGGCTGCAAAATGCCAAAGGAGGAGTAGGAGAAGAAGCTGATTATACATGTAAGCTGGGTGTTTCTCCAAAACTTTTTTCTTAACAATATCAAAGCATGCACAATAAAGGTTTCCCTATATCTTATTCACAAGAGGTTTTCTATTCATTTACAGGTTTGATGGATCTTTTGAGTTTCTTTCTTTTGTTTTTTCTTGGTAGAGTTTAAACTGGTTTTCATAATTTCACATGCTGATTGGTTCCTCATAGTCTTAAACCAGAGGTCAATTTTCCACGCTTTATCGTTGCCTGGTGTATTTGGTACAGAGGAGACATCAAACTAATTGAGAACACCAACTTGCTATCTTTCCCTGCACAAGTCACTCGACCTATTCACGTTATGCACCCCGATTATTCATTTGAATCATGTATGTACTCGCATTAGACCTGGTAAAGCAGGCCTCCTCGTGTTGTCATTCTTTTGCCAAGTATGTTAAGACATCATTCGAGACGGACACTTGATGCTAATTTGATTACTTGTACTTCTTTAGTCCTTAAAAAAGATCCCTTTGACTTCTGGGCAAGTCTAAGACAGCATTTTAGTACATTAAAGGTTGTCTAGAAATTCATTCTGCATTTAAATAACTTGCCAAGTAATCTTTCTGTAGTTTGTACTTATCTTTGGAGGAAAATGCATCTCTCACACTTTCAAGTTATCCTAGATTTCGCCAAAAAAAACCAAAAGCGTACTTTTTAGGAGCAAAGGAAGTATATGATATGCATGACTTGCCAAAGATGTATTAATGGCTTGGTGACAAATTAATTTAATCCAGTAAAATATCAACACATTAGCAAATTTACTTTAAAAGTGGCCCTTCTCCTCAAAACTTCAATGAGATTAAAACTTCGCAAAAAGGTATATACGTTGAGCACCTTGAGCCGCCTAAAATACTTTGGCAGATCCCTTCCTCGTATAGTAACATTTCTTTTCTCAATCCATATTGATATGCCCAAAAGAGGTTACATTGTAAATTTGAGTCCACCGAAGATTCACTATCACAAGTGGGAAGCACATGCACTTCACTAGTCCGCTCAAACACACCTTTTTATCCGTTAGTAAATGCTCCATTTACTCTTTTTCCAGTAGCCTCGATGAATAACTGAGAAAATGCGCCACGGAATGGCAATCAAGCGCTACCAATGGCAAGACTTGACTACGCTGCTTCAGACAGAAATTATGGGTTTGGACCGTTCGGGCTTAAAAGCTACGACACAGCATAAATTGAGGTCATAGAATCGAAGGCCAGGGACAGGGTTTAAGGAGAACTCCGCTAAACAAAGTGTTGTAGACTCTCTGATGAAGGGTGCTTGATTGGGGTAGAGAGTTTGATTGTCTTTCCAATACATTGGGTGGTTATTTATGAAACAACAATGGGCTAAAATCAGTTGCAAACTTCAAAACCACTGTAGGAGAGTGCCATGTCAGCAACTCCGTTAGAGCTAATGGACGGACTTTGTTTGTAGGTAACCAAAGTATAAATTGAATCTTAGAGGCGCAGCTGACAACGACATCAAAATGCTAGCTGCAAGGTATTTGGTAAATCTTTTCAAAGTGGATAGTCAAAGAGCATAACTATCTGAAAAAAAATGGAAGAGAGACATCGCATAATTCAAAGAAGATGTACTTATAAAAGATAATTAATTTAAATTCTACGTGTCAAAGAACAGATGGTGTGCAAACGCATGTTGCATGTACGGACTGAGGCAGGTGAGACATGCAACCATTCGTTCTTTCATACTAACCTTGGCATATGTTCGTACGAGATGTTTTTCCTTGTTTACAAGAAACAGCCGAAGGCACTACCCGGGCCAACTACAAAAAGTGCTTGTTAGTCATCGCTTTACCTAGTTGCTTAACACCATGAACTACAGGAGTTGAAAGCCCTGCACTTCCACATGGAGCAACTTAAATCTTGAACTCAATTCGTAGTTCATCAGGAAAGCTTTACATGTTACTCCCGGTGGAAGGTCAGGGTTTAACCTGCCAGAAGTTGAAAACCTCAAGTTTTAGAAGTCTTAATTGCAATCAAGCTCATTATAAACCTGAAGTTCATTACTTGCACTACTAAGTTCATTACTTGCACTCTATGTTCGCCCATTGGGTGATTGGGTGACCGATAACTTAATTAGCAATAGTTTTCAGTAAATTAGATTCAGTAAAATTTTGCCATCTTTAGTGCCTCTAGAAGCACAATAGGTGCAGCTGAAGGTGGATTTTTTAGCGCTAATTTACAACAAAGTGGCTAAAAGGGGCAAGATTGCCGCTAAGGAACTTTTAGCGGCAGCAAACTATCGCCACCGATTGGGATGGACTAGTTATTGAACTCAATTCTTCAAATAATTGACATTCAAGGTCTAAACTGACAAGAAAAAAACTATTAGGGTTATATGTGCCACAGGTGGTAAATTGAGTAGAGCAAAGTAAATTCAACCCTTATAAGTGATAAGAATAGGTAAGGAAGGCACACGCTAGGACCGAAACTGTCTTGCTGAAGAAATATTTAGTGTTACAATCATCAAAAGAATCATATTCACTCTGACAACACTATGCGTCTATCTCGGGCATATTGAAAATAATTTATCAAGTCAAAATTATATAGGTAGATGTTATGGTGCCAAAATAAGATTATACTTGATTAGTACTTTAATAGATGTGTAAATTATACCATTAACATGAAACATCACCTTGCGATCACTACTTTGCACAGTAAAGGGACTGTTCTTAACATCAACGAATTCCACATCTTCTTGGAATAGCTCTGCCCCCCACCGCTCAGCTTGTCGTCGCATCCTGATTAAACCAAAGAACATCAAGATTCTAACCTTCTCTAACTTAAATTTTAGCAACTAAACAGAAAATTGATACATGGGGATAAGAGAATGCCTAAAGAAGTCTTAAAAAGGTTCACTAACCGATCCATTAAATCTGGACCAGTTATTCCATCTGGAAAACCTGGAAAGTTCTCCACTTCAGTGGTAGTCATCAATTGTCCCCCAGGGACACCACCAATCTGATATCCCTCAAACACTAGAGGCTTCAAGTTGGCACGAGCTGCGTAAATTGCTGCTGTGTATCCAGCAGGTCCGGAACCAATGATTACCAAATTCTCGATACCTTGGGCCAGAAGAAGGAGAAACATTCTGACTACAGAGACAAGAATAACTAAAAGCATTGCATGGAAAAATAATATGATGCAAATGCACAGAATCAAATGGAGATTTGGCCCAGTGATGCACCTGCTTTTAATCTATTCCTGTAAAACTAATACAAATAGGTCTATTAATTTTTTTCGCTCACAGAGAACCATTCCAAATATATAGTACTTAGTGTAAAAATCGAAGCAAAATATTAAAAAGCCAAGTTCAACCAAAATTGACTTCTCCAGTTTGGAATGAATGAATACAGCAGTAGGTCCATGTCAGAGAAACCTCAGCCTAGAGTTTAGATATCACTTTCGACGAGCCATGGTCAATGGTATTCCTCGCAAATTTTTCCAGATTTCTTCGCTTCCTTGTCTAGGACATGATAATATATGAAAAAGGGCATACTAACTTCTTATATGTCTTGCACATCCTTCCACCTTTAAGTTGTTCCTTGCTGATTGCTCAAGTGAGTGATAAGTTTCCAAGCCCATCGACATCTTCACATACTGATATCACGTCGCAGAAAATATGCGCAAGATCTACATACGAGAACCCCTTAACAATCCCCGGAGGTGAACCAGAGCGAGGCGGCCCTCGTACACGATTCAGTTAGTGTTCAGTGTCTCCGTGGGAGCAGGGAAGCTCTGTTTTATCTACATGGGTTATTCACACATATTCCCTAATTCTGCCAATGAGATTCTCGTTGCATAAACTCTACCAAAACAAGATTATGTTTCTTCTCCTATCAAAAAACATGAGTTCTGCGGCTTTTGAGGGAAAGTGAGAAGAGACAATGGGGCTCTCAATTATAAGAACAAGGACTTTCAGCACCATCGTAAATCAAATGCTGGATGAGCCTCCAATCATCATTATATTTACGTGTATGCAGCCAAGTTTTTAACTTACCATTAATGGTTATCCAGGTATTCAATTTATATTGGCGGTGAATCGACATAACCTTCACGTTGCGCCTCCTTCAAAGACTATTCTCCGTAGACGGAGGTTCGCTTCTTTGATATCCTCTTTCTTCGTACTGTTCCAGCAAATCATCCATGGGAATGGGCGCTGGTCAGGCTGTAGCAAACCTACATAAAAGCTTGAAAAATCCTTTTCATGACACTGTCCTCATCTCAGATGCTATCTTGGGAAGATTCTGGGTTTTGTCCAACACACTCGAGTAAATTAAATTTATTTTGCTTCCTTCACTGTTTAAACTAAGTGCTCGCACCAATCAACGGCCAAGTTTAAGTTCCTCACTAGGCCTATGTCCACAAAGGGATTGAGTACTCCGAGTTTGATCTCTTCTTCATCCTTTACTTCAAATTATGCCGCAAGGTTCAATTACCCTCATATAAATGTTCCCACTAGTAGAGTATAAATAGTCCATGACAAATCTCCGACTAGGGGCCTTATCTCCAATATCTTTGCAGCTGCCTTGTTGT
The DNA here is from genome assembly GCA_033065855.1 of Escallonia rubra. Taxonomy (NCBI): domain Eukaryota; kingdom Viridiplantae; phylum Streptophyta; class Magnoliopsida; order Escalloniales; family Escalloniaceae; genus Escallonia; species Escallonia rubra. Next base: position 246,434 of record JAVXUO010002228.1, on the reverse strand, counting down.
CCTCTCCTCTTCCTCTGTAGTGATATTAACGAAGTATGCAGCTCCCTTTTCGATTTTGGATCCTTCAGAAGCCACTAGGGCCTGGCTACACAATGGGGGTAGCCATCCCCCTCCGTTAAACCCTCTGCCGTCCCCCTCCTTAAACCCCCATCCGGAGGAGGGCGGAATTGATTCCAAAACTCTTGGAACATAGCCAGGAGACTTGATTCGCTTTAGTAGTAGTCACCCAAAATTTCTGAGCACTAAATCACCACCACTTTGTGCTTAGTTAATTCCAACAATCATAATTAGGGAGTATCCTTTTTAGAAGCATAATAAAAATAGAAATGCATCAGTTCACATTGGTGCAGCCCACAGCTTAACTATCTATCCAAATCTCGACAGGCCACTTCTTATTTGATCCTTAAAGTATATACGTCATTCAATAGGGAACTGAAGCGATCTTTCACTAAATCGAGGATGCTGTACCCATTACAACGACAGAACACACACGAACAAATATTACTCTCTCTCCGCTTAGTATTTTCTTCTTCTTTGACTTATTCGTGAAACCGTACGATAGAGTTCGAACACGTAAACATAACTTTAATCAATTGTTGCTACCCTAGTTCTGACTTGCCAGCATTACTTATTTATTCTGTAACCAGATGTTCAAATTCTATCCAAGAAATGCTCACAAAGTTGCACGGAACATGAATTGTGCAACAGAGAGTATATAACCATAATGACGCGCATCGCATACATAAACACGTATAGAACCACTCTATCGGAAGAGTGTGCGCATGTGTCAAAAGAGAGGGAACAAAGAACTGAGATGTAACCTGAAGAAGAGACGGGCTGGTCAGCGGAGGAAGCGCAAGCCCTAACCCGAGCCGACGAGGAGGCGACTCGGTGGCGGACCGAGTCGAAGCGGACGCCGCGGCGGCGAGTCAGCACCCCCCTGGCGAAGACGACGGCGTTGGGAGCCGGAAGGGAGTTGGAGAGGGTGGAGGGGGTGGACATGGCGGAAGCGGCGGCTCGGCGAGTGACGCCGCCGGTGTTGGTGCCGATCCAGATGGATGCGACGCCGTTTGTTATCTTGGGAGTGGTGGGCATGATGGTTTTCGGACCATACAATATCCAGAAGCCAACTAACCACACTCTCTGCAGTTGTTGTTGTTTTCTTGCGGGGCTTCTTTGTGCTCTCTCACGTCCACCGTGGTCTATCCTAGATTCCCGAACGTGCATAATTAACCATACTTTTCATTTAAACTCATGGGTTAATACCATTTTATCGCTTTCTTTTTTAAGTTAATGCAAGAATAATTTATATCGATAAATAGTCTGTGTTATCAGTTACACGAATAGTTAGCCTACTGTCAAGAAACAAGAAGATGTAACAATAAAGTTACAACCGGTCAAAAGGATGGTTAAAGACGAGAAGATGGTGCCTTATACATTACAATGACACGATACACAAATAAAAATAATCAAAGGTGATTTGATTCTCAAGTAGTGATGTTCTTGTCCTCTTTCATTGGCCTTTTCAGGTGTTGATGTACCTAGAAGATATGATATTGTTTGAGTGTAAAATGAATATCGTATACTATTCCAACATTTTTCAAGTTTACTGTGCTAGGTCATCATATATAAGATGATGATAAACATCATTAGTGCAGATATAAGCATGTGTAAATCCTAAAGTAGATACCCTAAAAATTCCAAGCCTTTTAATTAAGTTTCCCTCAAGCTTATCTATCCAACGCTCTCCATTTCGCACTATAGGCAGAAATATGAAGTCTGAATTGTTTCCATTCCCAATCAAAGCAACACCCCAAGAAAATTGAGACAAATCCTCCTTCTGGGCAAAAGCATTCAGAAGTAGAAGTGAATGTAAGGCTTTCTTTTTTTGGTTTTTTATTGGCCTGTTTTGTGAGGCCAATAGGTTTTATTCGTGAGTATTTGTTTGAAATTGGTACAATATGAGGGAGTCGACTGAAGTCCATAAGAGACGATTCTAATCGAATCCCAGATAAAGGAGCTATTGAAGACATGTGATTTCCCATTTTCCATACGAGCCAAAGGGATAGAAGAATTATACTACAAATTGATGTCAAGCGAGAAGCATTAAGGATAGTAATACAGACTATGAGCCATTCTTTGAAAGATTAGTAGTCCAGATTATGAGATATACTCACTTTGAAAGAACTCCAAATTGTATTAATTCTAAGGCACTTCAGGAACAAATGGATGATGGATTCATCTAAAGTATTGAAGACGATGCAAATGGTTGTAGTTATACCTATCCGACAGAAATAGTTTGGATTGGGATTCTATTAATAAGCAATTGCCAAAGCAAAAATGAGACTTTCTGTGATAAGTTAAGACTCCACCCCGATTTTCAGACTTGTGATTTCATATCGTAGCTCCCAATGAGTGTGAACTTTAGTTTTGCCGTATTTTTTTTTTTTCCGAGTAAAGTAGGTTATAGGCTTATGAAACTGAAAAAACACCTATGCGTGTGGAGTCCATACAACCTTGTCTTTAAAACCTTTGATAGAAATATGAATTCCTTTAACCACTTCAACTATGTAACTTGGAAAGGGCGATTGAAGAGCCTCAACATTTCTATCACCATCTTGAATTGGATCAGCAGCTGAGGTTTGATCTTGTCCAGTCTATCAAAATTGCGCAAGGGCTGATTGTAGATAGTGAGGTTTCCATAACCCTTTCCATATTCTAAAGACTTACCGTGACCAACGTGCCACATAACACCTTTTAGTAAGCTGGACATGCTTACCTTGATTGCCCTCCGTGCCCAAGAATGTAGGAAGAACATAATAGGGGCGCAATTTGCAGTAATCGACGTGAAAACTCTTACAAGCTATCAGGAAATTGCAATATCTTTGAGCTTGTTTTAACGAGAGATCCAAAAACTTAACATCACATAAACTTCATCTGCCATTTCAATAAGGCTAGCTGATTAACCAAGTGCAGACCCCTTTTAGAATCGTAGAAGGGTCACCGGTCCAAGAAAATCGAATAAAAATCATGTTTAATTTCTCGCAAGCATAAATAGGAAAAAGAAAAGATTGCATAACGTAAACAAGAAGTCTTGAGAGAACAAATGAAATAGATTAGTGTTGGCTGTTTAGTTGAGAAGGAAGCCTTTCCACCCTGGGCATTCATTAATGACCGAAAGAAATCTTTTCTGTTGGTCACTATGTCCTAAGTTGTTCCAATATATTGACCGAAATAACTTGATACTTGGGATGTTGTAGCATGTAGTCACATAGAGTACATTTAATCACATAGAGCAGCATCTAAGGACTAATTAATGACTTGTCCAGAGATTGTACAGTATGATCTTTTTTTAAAAAAGTTTGTCAGTCGTCTGCTATACATCCGCTATACAGTATTGTGGACGGAATTTTTTTTATCAAATTGCCCATCCCACGTCGTCCACTACACAGTCTGGCGGACGACTTTTTTGACCCTGATAACCGTTAGGCAAAAAGTAGTTTGCTGCACTGTGTAGCGGATGACTTTTTGCCTGACGGTTGTCACATCCTGTCCACATGTCACATCGAATATCGTCTGCTATACAGTGTAGCGGATTACTTGGCAGATATACCAAAAAAGTGCCCTAATTCCCATCTCTTTTTCCATTCTCATCTACTTGAAATCCACTTGCTTCCATTTTCAACTTCATTCAAGTTTCAAGTAACACTTGCTTCAAGTTTCACTCAAGCAAGGTAAATTTGTGAATGGTGAAATTTTCTTTATGGGTTGAATGATTCGGGTCTGTTTGGTAAGACTTTCAGTTTTCCGTTTTTTTTCTAAATATAAAGATAAGAGTGATGGTTTTTTTTTTACCAGGTTGAAAAACTGGCGGCTGTTGGATAGAGGTTATTTTTTTAAAAACAGAAAAGTGCAAGCGTTTGATAGGAAAGCTCTTTTTGCTTTTTTTTTTTAACATAATTAAGCATAATTTACAATGTCTTACACATAATTAAACATAATTCTCCAAATGTCTTACAAATAATTAAACAAATACATTACAACGATGTCTTACACACAATTAAACATAAGTAAACAAAAATATTACAATGGTTTACATTCCTAGTTCTTGATTCAAGTGGTATAAACCGAGGAATCTCAACAGTAAAAATCAACGTCTGCGGCTCCAAATTTTTTCAGCAATGCGGTTTCTAACTTCCGCCATTCTCTTTTGCAGTTGAGGGTTACTTAAATACATTTGATTTTGAGCTTTGACCCGCCGATCTGAGGGTCGTCAACAATCATATCTTCCCTCGCAAAATCCAGAAAATCCAGATCACCTCGATCTTGTCGTCTAATAAAGTTGTGGATAACGCAACAAGCAATTGGTATGTAACTTTGAGTTTTAATCGAAAAAGATGGCATCTTACTCAGAATTGGAAAGCGTTTCTTTAGAACGCCAAAGGACCTTTCAATGACATTTCGTAGTGACGAATGCCTGTAATTGTGTAATTGTACAATTCTATGATACCTGTTGGTGGCCCGGTTCGTTCAAACTTTTCTTGATTACAGTATCTCATCAAACTTGTGATCATTGAAAGCAACCAGAAAGACATTTGCTTTCTCACCTCAGCAATCTATTTTCAGGTTATTTTACTTTAATTTTCTACTTGATCTTAATGTACATATGAGATATGATAAAAATCACCATGCTTGTGGAGTTATATACTAAAAGTAGAAGAGACTGTTAGCATTACAATATGATAAAATGATACATAAAGGACTAACCAAGAAAAAAGACTGAAAATTTCAGATCATCCCCAGCACAATTCTCTCAACCTAGCCCCGTACGCTTATCATATTTGTTTTCTGTTTTCATTTTCTGTTTTCATTTTCACGATTTTCATATTCAATTTGAAAATCCGTTCCTGCACTTTTATCATTTTCACAAAAAAAAATAACTATTTTTTCTTATATTGGGTTAAGTTTTAGTGAAAAAAACTGAACACACCTTTTAGGTGTTTTCAGTTTTTTGGTACTATTTGAGTAATTTTATCCAAAACGAAAACAGAAAATGGTAAAAGTACGCAAAAAAAGAATCTTTTTCATCATCATTGCTAAAAATAGAAAACGAATATGGTAAGCGTACGGCCTTTTAAGTATCCGGTAAAATCACCTTTCTTCTGCTCCTATGTGTAAGTAAGAAGGAGAGCCCGACCATCGGAGTAATGGACTGAGCTGAACTGAAGAAAGAGTGACGTTGAAAACCTCCCTAAGCTTCGTTCAACCTAAGGCCAAACTCTGCTGCAAGAGCTTAAAGATTCTTCTAAAATCTGTACTCGCTGAAGGAATAGCAGCACTTTTCAGTTATGGCTGCTTGCTTTTTGCAGGTCAAGATCAATTTTTCAGAGTTGGGTGTTTCTCACTGAAGCAGGTGCAGAGGGATTTTGGGTACAGAGGTCTGTGGGAATTCGAAGTCAATCAAGGCCAATAGTACAGTAGACACAACATACCAATCATTTATCAACTTCACATATGGAGACAGCTTGAATTCCCAAACAGAACAGGTTTTCAAACTTTGAAACTGCTCCACTTTTAAATAGTATCAATATACAATATACATTTGTAATAATGACCTGCAATAGTACATTCAAAGGACTAGCTCTTGTTCTTTTTGGTTATGGTTTAAAGAACTAGGATTAGTTGGACACCACTATTAGCCTTACAGACAGACCAAATGTAAAACTAGAGTTGCTATCTCTAAGGCCGAAGTACCTTCTAATTTTTTGTGCTTTGCAACAAATTAAATAGAGCATACAACCACACATTAATTTTAAACTCTTCTTGCATTTGAAGCGAGACAATAACATGGCAACCAACCTCAGACCAAATATAGCCATAAAATGACCAACTATAAAACTAAAATTGAACCAAAATAGGAAGACCAAAAAAATCAAAGTTCTGCTAGCTTACAACCAAGTCACTTCCAATCTGAATTTAAAATTACAATTTTCTTTAAAGCTAGTTAACCTACTTGAACCATTCCTCAAGCAAAGCTATGCAAAACTGAAGATTTCTAATTTTTTGAACTAACCATAGGAAATAAGAATCTCCTAGCAGAATCGCATCAAGATCAACCAATTTTCAATGAGTTAAATCAACTCAAAGCTAGGTTTTACAAGCACTACCTTTCACATTCACGGCATCAAGCAGACTAAACACTAGACACAAAAATCCATTTATTTCCAAATCACCCAACTGTACAATCTCAAATTCCAAGCTGGGTTTTTCAAGAAACTGTATTTTCATTTATATTAACCATCAAGCCAACCGAAATCCAAGACAAAACATATAATAGAGATACTGTAATCAAGCAAAAGGGAGAGATTTCAAACATATAATAGCCAACTGAAACAAACTCTTGGAGATTTCAAACAGAACAACATTTTCTAATTACAACTAAAAAAACAAAAACACATCATATGGAACAGAAAACAAGTAAAAGGGAGAGATACCCGGTTCAGATGGAGGCGGTGGGTGTGGTGAGAGATGAGATGCGATCCAAAAATTTCGAGCAGAGCGGTGGCTGTGGACTCCTCAGATGCGATTCAGCCAAAGAGAAGAGAACCCTAATGTTTTCTTTGATTTGACAAATCTTTTATTTTCTGTTACTAGGAAGACTCGAAGGCCAGACCACATAAGTGAAGCCATCTTGGCCGCGTGAAAAGAGGTTTCAAAAAGAGCTAAAAGCTCTTTTGGAAAACAGGCTTCCTCTTTTTAAAGACTTGGGCTTCTTTAAAAATTAATGTCACTACCAAACACCCCAATTTTTTGGGCTTATCTCCAAATTTTAAAATTGGGCCAAAAAAGAGGTGAAGAAATGCATGTCAAAAGGCCCCGAAGTTTCTTTTTTTTTTTTTTGCGGATATATAGATTTTTTTGGGTTTATGTTTGTAGTATTTATCAATCTATTTATTCATCAAAGTAATTTTAATATGTGATATTTAAGAAATTAATTTGTTAACTTCAAAAAATTTATTATAGTTAAATTCGAATTTTTTGAGATTATGTTTGTTGTATTTTGGCATGCTAAATTTGTCTATTCATCTTAGTAATTTTAACTAGTTATGATTGAGAAATTAATAATTGTCAAATTGGAGATCCTTTTGAGACTATGTTTAGTATATTTGTAATGCTAAATTGGTCTATTCATCAAGGTAATTTTGATTTAATATGTTCAAGAAACGTCATTTCATAGTTAAGCGTAATCTATTTTTACATAGGTTTTGTTTCACAATGTCTGATTTCGTTTCAAGCTCCAACACTCCAGTAGATGCTAGTGATCCGTATCTAGGACGAACGTTTCAAACATTGGAGGAAGCCGAAGGATGTTTTTTAGCGAATTCGTTGAGGGTTGGATTTGACATTAGAATAAAGACTACAAGAACAAACAACATAACAAAAAAAATATGCTCTCACTTATATAAGTGTCATAGAAGCAGACACCCACTGCAAAATGAGACACACGTCGGTAATGATGACAGTGATGACGAAATAGGATATGCACGGAGAAGACATGACTACTTTGCGCACACGAATTGTCAGGTCAAGATGTTCGTAAGCCATAAACCCAAGCAAGATCATTGGCTTATTACTAGCTTGGAATTGGCACACAATCACCCGTTAATAACCCTTTCTAAGGTAAGTTGGATGCATCAATACAAGAAGATGGGTAAGGTCGCAAGGAGCCTGATTCACACAATGAGCAATGCGCGGATAGGACCTACCGACATTGTTAATGTTTTTGCTGAACAGGCTGGGGGAATTCAGAATCTAAACTTTAACACGACAGATGTTCGTAACGCGGTCCGAACCCAAAGACGAGCCACGTATGACATCAATGATGCTCAATCCACAATGAGCCTATTAAAGCGGATGCAGATGGAAGACCCGCGGTTTACCTTCGATTATAAACTTGACGACGAGCATCGAGTTTCCACAATTTTTTGGTTCAACGGTCGTTCGAGGCTTGCTTATAAGCATTTTGGGGATGTCGTGACTTTCCACACCACATACCATACTAACAAGTACTCGATGTCGTTCGCTCCTTTCTATAGGCGTCAATCATCATTACCACTCCATCCTGTTTAGGTTCGCTTTGTTAAGGGACGAGAGCGAGAGTTCTTTTGTATGGTTGTTTAGGGCATGGCTGGAAGCAATGAACTTCAAAGCACCTAAAGTTATCATCACCGATCAAGATTTAGCAATGAAGAAGGCTATTGCTACCATCTTCCCAGATACTCGACACAACTTGTGCACTTGGCACATAAGTAACAAATACCCTGAACGTCTGCATCACGTGTATCCAACGTATCCAGACTTTAAACAGGATTTTGACAAGTGCGTTAACAAGTCGTTAACGATTGATGATTTTGAGAAGAGGTGGGAAAAGCTTGTTGAGTAATCCACGAGTGGCTCCAACACTTGTATGAGCTCAAAGAGCAATGGATTAACGTTTACACGAGAAGATTTTTTTCTGCGGGCATGAAAGCAACGGGCATGAGTGAATCTATGAATGCCTGGTTCAATAGTTATGTGGGTACAACTACCAATTTGAAGTGTTTTGTCAAGTCCGCCCAAAAAGCGGTTGCCTCGTTATTCATGAAAAAAATGGCTGCAGACTTTGCAAGCACGTACCCAAAAACCCGGGGTATTACATTTATGGATTCCAAAATAGCGGTTTTTTAGGGCGTCAAATTTTGAATTTTTAATGATTTTCAAAATTAGATTTTATTAGGGCTTCGAAATTGGCGGTTTATTCGGGCTTCGAAATTAGGATTTTAGGATTACGTGTTCTCATTTAGTTTTGGAATGTAAATATTATGGACGCTAATTTGGTTTACGATTATATTTTCTTCTTAGAGATATGACTTTCAACCCCGGACCTCATGATCCATCAATCCTATACGATGACGATGACGATGACCACGTCGTGAGGCACGTATTTGACAGTGTCGATATGGGTGTTTTGGAAAAAATTCAAAGCACAAGTCACCTCGAAGAGTGGTTACTAAACGAGGAACAAATACAAATATTACACCGTCAAAATTTATCTATGTTCACCGATCTTCATCATTGGTCTTGGCACGATGATTGCCTTATATCCGCTCTAGTTGAACGATGGAGGAGCGAGACGAACTCATTTCACTTCCGGTTTGGTGAAATGACTATTACATTAGACGACGTCGGATTTATACTTGGAATCCCATGTCATGGCAGACCCATTACTTTGAGCAAAACGTCTGCATCCATAGCAAAGATGGCTAGGCAGTATTTTCCGGGAATTCCGAGCGAATCTCTTACAACAAACGGCATCAAACTTAAATGGCTGAGAGAGAAGTATGGCGTGCTACCGGATGAATACACTCCTCACGATTTGGTGACGTATACGAAGGCATTCCGTTTGTATATTATTGGAGCTATATTACTTCCGATGCGGTAAAAAAACACGGTACATCCAAAATATATGATGTTCTTGGAGGATCTTGATGAGGTATAATCGTATTCGTAGGGTTCAGCTGTCCTTGCGCACCTATATCGAGCACTGCACATAGCTACAAGAAAGGGTGCCAAGTCCATTTCTGCCTGCCTCACTCTATTGCAGGTCGAGCATTTTTTTGATTGGTTGACGTGTCAATATATTTGTGATTAATTACTAATTTCATATAATGTTTGCATTCACAGATTTGGTCTTACGAGAGGCTACCCACGGGTCGTCCACAGCCACGGGTAGATTATGATGAGATGTGGCCTAGGGTGTGGGCCTGGGGGCCTACGCCCAACCGGAGGATACTGGTCGACCATCACCACCATCTAAAGTTCTATCGGGGGGAACTAGAGATACTGGATGCATCACAGGTGACGTGGAAGCCATATTGCAAGGTGATGCATCGGTTGGATGAGTGGTGTTGGCAACTTCCGGTGTCGTACGTGCTGGCAGGTTTGGTTCGGGTGCCGCTTATTCACTTCGAAGTATGTGAGTTTCAGATGCCCGATCGAGCTATGAGGCAAGTTGGCTGTCTACAAGGAATACCAAAACCCGCTGTAGACATGCGGCCATACAGGAAGGGTCGAGGGCCGAACTTCAAGGTTCCTGATGCCTTGAATTTATTGAGCGACGAGGTGCAACAGTGGAATACCTGGCAAGAAATGTATGATAGTCTTGTATCGCTGAAGAACGACGACATCAATATTGAGGAGTATCTGCAATGGTTTCTGAAGGTGATGCGCACGAGGGTGAATCGCCCTTCCAAGGCGAAAAAGACATCGTATGCGCCACGTGAGTTCATCGATCTGTTCTGGGCAATGAACATTGTAAGTCATTTACTTCTGATTCTATTTATACTTGTGCGCCTTATTGACCGATCGTGAAATGATTAACCATATTTTCCGTGCATGTTTTTTAGGTTGACATGGGCAGTGAGGTGTTCAAGTAGCTGGAGGGATTTGACTGGTTTGTCGCGCATGCTCTTGACAGTCTCAGGATGTCCATCGACATGTACAAGACTGAAGTTCACAACTTCAGTAATGCGTACTGGGGTTACCAAGGAGAGCCGTCTAGTTGCTTGCCTCCTGATGCGTACGACTCTCAGCCTCAGGGTCAGGTGACCCAAGTAACTCCCCAGGGGTGCCCAAGCATACGGTCGGATAAAGGACAACCGACGAAGCCATTGAGTCCGGCCAAACGGGATTGGATCGACGGGCACTACTTCGGGCCTGAGCCAATCGCTAAAGCAGACTTTCTTGTTTCGGGATTCCTAGGTCACTCTAATCTAAGACTGTTGGCGCCGAAAACATATATTTCAAATTGGGACCTGGACGCTTATATAGATCTGCTCCGTGTTAGAGAGCTAAAATATAACCCCTGCCAAACTTTGAGGCTCAACATGTATGCCTCTTTTGTTATCCTCGTCATGGTGAACAGCATGAAGGAGTTCACAGAATGGTGGAGGAGGCTCAGGACAAGCAAGGGGGAATGGAGACCATATGCAAACGTGCTTTCCTACTTGAACGTGAACTATCAATGTCACACGTCTGAGGCGAACCTAATCATGCTACCTGCTCTTCATGCAAACCACTTCTTCTTATTAGTTCTCTTTCCAGAGAATAAAGTGGTCCACATATACGATAGCCTAAGGAAGGACGGACCTGGTCGGCAACTGGCACAGATGTACTCCACGTACATCAATGCGGTGGTTAGTTTATATTTCTTGGCCTTCGCACATAGTCTATTCTTCTTGTTACATAGGCTTGATAACCTTTTTTATTGTTGGATGCAGACTACTATCATTCCGCTAGCGTGCCGACATTTTAAGGGGGAAGCCATCACGAGCAAAACAATTATAGAGCCTTGGACGGTCGTGATGATACAAAACCGACCAAAGCAACATAACAGTCATGATTACGGGATTTACGTCCTCAAGTACATGGACTACATAGCTCGCTCGGATGTGCTCAAATCTACGTCGTGGTCTCGAAGGGATGTCTTGACGTTTAGATATAGGATAGCCTGGGAGCTGAAAAAAGGTGAAGCTAGACGTCTTCCTTACTATTATCCTGAGATGTAATAGACGTTCGTATGGATTTTGAATATTACGGTTTGAAATTGAATTAGCCTTATTATTACTATTGTTTGAATTTGGATAATGGGCTAACTAGCCTGCCTAAGGTGCAATGAGAAAAAAAAAGTGAAAAAACCGTGCCTAAAATGGGCGCTAAAATGTGCGTGAATAAGCCCTTCATAGGAAAATCAAAAAAACATTTGTCTCGATTTTCACCAAAATTCATAGAATTTGGCTAACTAGCGTGCCTAAGGTGCAATGAGCAAAAAAAAGTGACAAAAAAAATTACAAATTTTTTCAGGAGTTATAAATTGGGCGCTAAAATGTGCGTGAATAAGCCCTTCATAGGAAAATCAAAAAAATAATTTGTCTGGAGTTTTGCCGAAATTCATAGAATTTGGCTAACTAGCGTGCCTAAGGTGCAATGAGCAAAAAAAAGTGACAAAAAAATTGCATATTTTTTCTGAAGCTATGAATTGGACGCTAAAGTGTGCGCGAATAGGCCCTTCATAGGAAAACCAAAAAAATTATTTGTCTTGATTTTCGCCGAAATTCATAGAATTAGGCTAACTAGCGTGCCTAAGGTGCAATGAGCAAAAAAAAGTGACAAAAAAAATACATATTTTTTCAGAAACTATTAATTGGGCGCTAAAGTGTGCGCGAATAGGCCCTTCATAGGAAAATCAAAAAAATTATTTGTCTTGATTTTTGCCGAAATTCATAGAATTGGGCTAATTAGCGTTCCTAAGGTGCAATGAGAAAAAAAATAGTGACAACAAAAATTATATATTTTTTCAGAAGCTATAAATTGGGCGCTAAAGTATGCGCGAATAGGCCCTTCATAGGAAAATTAAAAAAACATTTGTCTCGATTTTCACCAAAATTCATAGAATTGGGCTAACTAGCATGCCTAAGGTGCAATGAGCAAAACAAAAGTGAAAAAAAAATTACAAAATTTTTCGGAAGCTATGAATTGGGCGCTAAAGTGTGCGCGAATAGGCCCTTCCAAAAATATCAAGATTCCACAAACCAAATCACAAATTAAAGATTCCACAAATGAAATCACAAATTTAAACATTATAAAAGTTCAATTTAAACAACTGAAACATTAACCCTAACACTCTTCCTCATCATCGTCCTCCTCGACCATACTGCCAGGTTCGATACCTAGCACTTTATAATGGTTTCTCTTGTCATGATCAGTCATCTTATTACACAACGCACACTTTCACAATTTTTTTTGACCCGTTGCTTCTTCAATCGGACTCTTTGTATGTATTGCACGTTTTCACCCTTTTGTTTGAAAAAGAATTGGATCAAAAATATCGTCATCCTCACCTTGCAGGCTAGTGCTGTCAATGACTGGCTGTGAAGCTCGATTGAATCTACCAGCTGGAGTCGTCCGAGTAGTCGGAGTGTCCCGTCTTTCTGGTAATGCCATCCTAAATTGTGCAAGGTTAGCCTTATCCCGTGCGGCTGCTTCAACTTGATACATGTACCCATCAAATGTTGACGCTGCATCCAATGATAAACCGTGCATGATGTTACAAAGGTGATTATATCGCAGTGTCTCAGATTGCTCGAAATCAACTGAAACATTGGGCACGTAAGGAATGTGACCGTGTACTCTATTGGCTTCCTTCGTCCACCGATCCAAGATATACTCTGGAGGGATTTCATGAGCATTCTTGGCGCTAAAAAACCTCAACGTGTGTCAACAGAGTATACCTTTATGCTCAAATAGTTAACAATTGCAATTAACAAACCCGGTCTCCATACAAACTGCTACGGTAAAATGTCTTATGTTCTTCGGAGCCGACGAAGAGCACGGATTGGCAAAATTCGTCACATTTGTCAAAGCATAAACCTTGAGATCTCTGGTGCATAGCTCGTGCAACTTTGTCATGCTATATTGATTCGACTTTAGTAGTTCCTCTTGAAACTGTCTAAACATTTCCTTGGTATAGACTTGAGCCGCATGAGCCTCTAAAGGTGAAAAAACTAATATGGCCTTTTCTCTGTAAACTGTAGCCTCGTCGGCTTCTCTCTCAAGAAAAAATTGCTTGTCAAGGGTTTTCTACATCTCTAGTACGAATTTTTTTATACTTGAATAATGGCCTTCGTACCCATCAAAGAACGCATTCATACCTTCGCTTCTCAAGGTCGTAGTTATTCCGCTTGCAAAAAACTTTTTGGTGTCGGCACTGACCCACTGTGTTTTGTTCTCATACAACGCTTGCAACCATTCATGATTGTGCAAATAATAGTCATCCATTAACTTGGCCAACCTCTCCTTGCACACGTCTACCGTCACCGATTTCTTCACACATGTATTAAAGTCACTATTGAATGTTGGATGGTTTGCATATACATTGTGAAGCCGTTCGGGATATTTGTTGCTTATGTGCCATGTGCACAGGCCATGGTGAGTATCTGGAAGGACCTTAGCGATTGCATTTTTCATTGCCAGATCTTGGTCGGTGATGATGGTCTTTGGAGGAATATGATACATTGCTTCAAGCCACGTTTCAAATAACCACGTAAATGACTCATCCATCTCATCCCTAAGTAGGGCAAAGCCAAACAAGATTGACTGATAGTGGTGGTTCACCCCGGTGAACGGAGCAAAAGGCATAGAGTACTTATTTGTGCGGTATGTGGTGTCAAACGTCACAACATCGCCAAAATTTTGGTAAGCAGCTCTAGAACGGGCATCCGCCCAAAATATAGTACTAATGCGGTTCTCATCATCCAGTTGGAGACTATAGAAAAAGCCAGAATTCTCACTCTGAAGGCGCCTGAAGATATCAAGTGTAGCTTGAGAATCACTCTTACTGAAAGACTCTCTCCTCTGAGCACGAAGTTCATTTCGAAGGTCTACTTCGTTGAAGCTCAACTTGTCAATCCCCCCAGCCTGGCTTGAGAAAACCCCCATCATTCTAGAAGGTGGAATTTTAGCCTCAGCCATTGTAAATATCAATTGTCTGTGTGCCGCGCTTATTTGTCGGTGCTGATGAATTTGACCAATCTTACTAGGGGTCATCAACTGATGATTATGGCTCAACTCCACTCCCGTCACAACCCAATGGTTTTCATTTTTTCGGTGTACTGCATACACATGGGCCTTGCAGCCGGTACCCGGAAATGTGTCCCTTTTTCTTTGTCTTGTTGGCCCTTCGTCACTGATCCGAACAACCGGGGGTACATGCGGTGCTCCTCTATGACACTCAAATAGTCGGGAACAAATTTGGTCTGTATTCGCCCGTTTTCTAGTCGTCTGAATTCTAACACCGAAACCTAGTGTTTTCGAATATGCTCTATAGTATGCTTCAACTTCGTCCAGTGTTTGAAAAACTTGACCTTTGTAAGGTGGATCAGAATCTTCACAAAAATTATTTCCTCCAGTTGCATCCATATTTATATTGAAATCTAAAAAAAATTATATAAATTCTCAATGAGTCATAGAATTAAATGAAATTTTTTGTAAAGAAACAGAAATAAAATGGAATGAAATGAAATCGAATAAAATGAAATGAAAAGGCTAAAGTTACAATGTAGTATTATTGCTTTCAATTGCCTCCTACTTCAAGATAATTGCTTCAATCCTTCCACTTCGAGATAATATCACCAAAGTTGGATAAACTAACTTCAAGATAGTGCAAGTAAACACTAAAATTTTGATAGTGAGTAAGTGGGGAGGAAAAAGAAAGAGAGAGAGATATAGTCAGAATGAGAAAGTCTGAATGCGTGTGAAAAGAGAGAGAGAGCGAGAGAGAGACTCGTTAAATAGAGGGGAAATCCCCCAACCGCTACTCTTTCTAGCGGTTGGGGGCAGCTTTAGGGTTTTTAAATGCATTTGTGGGGTAGCTGGGTTTATTTAGGGTTTTTAATGGGCTCGTGGGGTAGCTGGGGTTTTTTAAGGGTTCTTTAACGCAGGTTGGGGATGCTGACATTTTTGGAAAAAGATTGGACATGACAAGGCATTATGAAAAAAGACATGACATGACATGACAAGGCAAAAACAAAGAGGGCATGATGCCAGTGGCGGTTGGGGAGTGTTCACTCCAAAAGCTCCAAAAAGGCCAATTTTGAATCTGAAAAAAAATGGGGCCCTCATGCCAACCGATTACCAATAGCCACAAAGTGTAGCAATTGGCAATGATTACTTGTAATATCCCACATCGGTTGTGGGAGAGTTTATAATTGGCCTTATAAGACCCTGCCTATGAACTCATAAGTACCTACTTGGCTAGCCCTTTTGAGGGAGGCAATGCCCTGTGGTGGGGCCGTGGACCAGGTCGTTACAAATGGTATCAGAGCCAACTCTCGAAAGCTAGGGCTGGGCTATCCAGTTGGGTTGCCGATGGTTGGGGGAAACGAAGGCAAGCCCGGGTATATCCCACATCAAGAGGATGGTTGGGGCAACGAAGGGTGAGCTGGGTATATCCCACATTGGCTAGAGAGGAAGATTCTGGGCTATGTGTGATCGAGCCTTAGCGAGGACGCTAAGGAATAAGGTGGGGAGATTGTAATATCCCACATCGGTTGTGGGAGAGTTTATAATTGGCCTTATAAGACCCTGCCTATGAACTCATAAGTACCTACTTGGCTAGCCCTTTTGAGGGAGGCAATGCCCTGTGGTGGGGCCGTGGACCGGGTCGTTACATCACTGATATAGCGAAATATGTCCATCCTGCTGAATGTGACACGTGGCGTGGTCGACTTCGAGTCGACTAAGGTGACTGTATCAAGACAGGTTCTGAAGGGAATGATAGAAATCTTGTAGGACTAAACTACTGAAAGAAGAGTCCTAACAAGTTCTAATACGTTGAGGACCTATCAGAGAAGAGTCCCAAATGAGGGAAGAGTCTTAGAAGAGCCTATATTATACGCGAGGCCTCACGTACACGACTAAGTTGACACGCACGCCTAGTGCATTTTGGCTATTCAGAATTCTATCCTTATATAAACGTTCTGACTTTAGCATCGGAGCCTCCTCCACCGGAATACCCCGGTGGTCACTCTGTACTCTATTTTGCAGGTTTATTTTCTAGTCGTGGTTCCCGATCAAGATTTAAGTAGTAACAATTACCAATAGCCACACTTTGTGGCTATTGGTAATCATACCAATAGCCACAAAGTGTAGCAATTGGGTGTCCTCCCAATCGCTATACTTTGTAGCGTTTGGGAGGAAATTCGTGGGCCCCCAACCGCTACTCTTTCTTGCAGTTGGAGTTTTTTCAGTTTTTCGGGGCATTTTTGTCAAATTTTCCAACCGCCACTCTTTCAGGCGGTTTCAACCTTTTCAAAAAAATAAAAAATTTTCTGGGCCATCCACGAGTACACGTGGACGACTAGATTTATGGTGGAGAAATTGTTATTTCTCCACCGGTGGGTGAGGATCGGCTCCCATATACATATAGACACACACATGGGAGCCGATCCCTATCTACCGGTGGAGAAATAGTTCTCCCCCAGATCTGAGACCATCCACGTCGCACAATAATCGGTTCAGATCAATTGTTCTCTTACAAATTTTTGCCTAACCGCCCATCTTAGGAGCGGTTAGTCACTTTTCCAAATCTGCCCTTTAATCCCTATCATTTTCGAGATTTGCTTTCTATTTTTCTCCGCCCACCGCCCAGAGCTCTCTGTCTTTCTGTCTCTCATCTCCTCACTTTCTCTGTGGCTCTTCGTTTTGAGGCTTCGATCCAAGACTCCGGCCAATGACACCACCACAGTCCGATGATACCACCGCTGCCATCACGTCACCATTACTGTCGCATCTCATCGTCAATGTCACCGTCGTTACATTTCCTCGCTTATTCCATCGTCGTCGCATCTCATCGTCGATGCCACCGACGTCGCATCTTATCTCCGATGTCACCGCCATAGCCGTCACATCTGCCCATCCCACATGCCACCGCTGTCGCCACCACATCTTTCCTTCGCCCATATCTCCACCGGATCTGGCGATAGCCACCACATCGCCATCTCCGACCTCCACCTCCTACCGCCTCATCGACCGTTCATATTGCTCGAGTTAAAGATACACTTATTTATTTATTTATTCTTTTCTTTTTTCTTTTTTTTCAGATCTATTTCAATGTTCCAATTTGTATCATTATTCAGTTTTGAATTAAATTGTTATGTATTTTTTGGTGTAATTGACATGTAATTTGGTTTGATTTTGATTGGTATGAATTTTTTTGGTGTTATAGACATGTAATTAGGTTTGATTTTGATTGGTACTGTTTTTGAGTTTGAATTGCACAGAGGGATAGATCGAGAGTTTGAGTTTTAGACAAAGGGTTTTTATTTGGTACTGATTTTGAGTTTTGAATTGCTAGAGAGAGACGAAGAGATAAAATGAAATGATGTTCTACTAACCGTTACAAATTATAGCGGTTAGACAATATATGTTGTCTTGGGAGGCGTGCGAGGGAGTCTTTGGGGGGCGCGTGAGGGACATTTTGGGTATAATTCCTAACCGTTACAAAGAGTAGCGATTAGGCTAGTTAGAGTAAAAAAAGAAGTAATATGTGTCGTCCACTTTCACACGTGGACGGTCTCAGATTTGGTGGAAAAATAGTCATTTCTCCACCGGTAGATAGGGATCGGCTCCATATGTGTGTGTGTGTGTGTGTGGGAGCTGATCCGTTGATAGCGCTAGCAACTTGGGTTAAGTTGCTAGTGCGATGTGGCCGTCCACGCGTGATCTGTGGACGGTCCAAATTTTTTTTTATGTTTTTTTAAGTACGTCCGCTACATTATGTAGCGGACAATTTTTTGACAAAAGTACCCTCGAGCTACTTAACGAGGTATGACTTTTTCCATGTCATTAATGTGTTCGCTACATTATGTAGCGGACTAGTCTTCTATTTTTCTCTCCCTTCTCTCATTCTGACTTTTTCTCTTTCTCTCTCTTCTTACGTTGATCCTGATGAACAAATCTTCATGAAGTTCGCTGGCAACATATTGCCATTGCTAAAAAAGACTCCAAAACGAGCACATCTAACTGGAGGCTCGAACCATTCATGAACTTTGCTGGCTACAGATTGCCATTTTGTTCTAGGGTTTTCAACCTCCTCCATTTCTATCACCATATATCAAAAACGAAAAGATAAAAAAAAAAACCTAATTTCTCAAACCCATGACAACCAAATCAAAGCACACCATAACTATTTGAAGCGGCAAGATAGAAAGAGAAGGAAGAGTTTTCAAATCATTAATAGTTTATTGTTCCGACACAGATTTGTTGTGATCTTTATAGGACGTCCCCTGTTCTATGTGGACTTCGCCAGAGCCACCAGAGGCGCAGGCAGGCACGGCCAGGCCGGTGCGAAGCCGATGGGCACAGCGGCGGGGGAGGAGGAAGACAGTGGCATGATCGGTGACCCACATTTTCTTTTGCTAGGCCCATAGCCACGAAACCGGACAAAGAACAAGGAACCCTTTTGGAAGGTTGGAGCAAGAAAAACATTGCTTAGCTGCCTCCGCCGTCCTACATAGCTGCCGCCAAAGAGAGAGATGAAGGAAGTCTTACCCAGATCTGAAAGTGAAAAGAGTCTGCTCTTCTTTATATTATGTCCGCTACATTATGTAGCGGACAAAGTAAAGTCCACAATGAATTGAACGGGTAAGGGGTATTTTCGTCAAAAAATTGTCCGCTAAATAATGCGGCAGACAGACTTAAAAAAATCGTAAAAAAAAAGATTTGGACCGTCCACAAATCGTGCATGGACGGCCAGATCGCGCTAGCAACTTAACCCAAGTTGCTAGCGCTTTTAACGGATCAGCTCCATATATATATATATATATATATATATATATATATATATATATATATATATCTGTGTGTGTATATGTGTGTGTGTGAGTGTATATATATGTGTGAATATATATATATATATATATATTCACACATATATATACACTCACACACACACATATACACACACAGATATATATATATATATATATATGTGTGTGTGTGTGTGTGTGTGTGTGTGTGTGTGTGTGTGGCTACAACATACGGCCGACCCTGATATTTTCTCTGGTATTTCGATAAACGGCAGAGGGAGAAGGGGCGTGAAACGGAGGCAGAGAGAAAGAACCATGAAGGTTTCTTCCGGCGAGTTTTCAGGTAAGCTTACTTGATCTATACAGATGTTATATACGAATGTAAATACATCTACAGATATATTGATGTGGAGGGTTGGACAGTCATGCGAGGCTGTATCTAAGCGGGTACAGCGTAATGGGTCTTCGGTGAGGGGCTATTTACACAGAAGAGAGACGACAGCAGCCAAGTTGCGTGATGGGTTGTGGGGAGGCAGCCATGGCTGCCGTGGAATGGTGTACTGTGAGGGTGCTTGAGGTGGAAAGGGTGGTCGTGATTGAAGGCTACCGAATGAGGGATGCTTACGCCTTATGATGTGAGGTTGTGGCAGCCATGGCTGCCGAGGGAAGAGAAACGGTTGCCGCCGACGGAAGTGGGGTGGTTTGGAGGAGAAGAAAAGGGTGTAAACCATGTATATATATATATATGTGTGTGTGTGTTATTCTAATGAAATGAGCTTGTGAGAATGGGTTGGAGAAAATGGTAATGATGTGTGTGTTTAGGAGTTGAAGAAAAGAGAAGAAGGATATGGAAGGCAACTATGAGTGCACTGTGTGAGCTGGGTGTGCCCATGAATGGATTGGGCAAGAAGATGAAGTGAGGCAGTATCTTTGAAGGGGGGTTTTTTTTTTGGGAGTTTTTTTTATGTATTATATAGATGGGTGAGGGCAAAGAAATGGGTATTGTGTGTGAGGTGGTTTCGGGTAAAAATGATGTTGGGTTTATACGAAGAAGAAGAGATTGCATAGAGAGAGGGAAGAACCCTTGTTTTAAAATTTTAACTTAAAAGTTTCGCTAAAGAATTTTTTTAAGCAATTTCTTTCCTAAATTTTTGATAAATCTAGGAACTCATTTGGATGAAGTTCAAAAGAGTAACTTATATTATTTTTGCAAGATTTAAACACTGATTTTTTTCTGAGTTTGGAAAGCGTGCTAACTAATTTTATCAGAACAAGAAATTTTGGGATATTTTAAAGTAGTAAAATAAGCTATTAAATTCTGAAAATTTTACAATAATCATGTGTAGCTAAGATAGTATGTTTTCCAAAGTTTCAAAAGTTTTTAAAATCGTTTGCTGTTTTTAACGTTGTTAACGGCGTAGCGCTCGATCGGATATCGCGTAGAACGTTACTATTACAACAGTTTACTAAGTTATTTTTAAAGACCTGTTCAAAATAGATTTAGGCAAAGTGAAAAACTAAAACTCACATTATTTTGGGGAGACCCTCGACGTGAAATTTTCTGGAATTGTTCCGGGCATGGGAAAGGTCTCAAATGATTTTATCTTTGAAAATAGGTTTTAAAATTATTTGGTATAGTGAACAAAATTATTTTTAGGCTAAAATTTTACAGTGATCTAAAATTACTGTGAAGCTTGAGTGTCTAAAATTTTGTGGCATTCTGGTGCCATTTGATATATTTTTGAAACAGGGATATTAGCACTCAAATTAAGAAGCGATTTAGGGTACTGAGCGAAAAATTCCCCGAAAGGCCATTCTTGTCCGAAAAACCCACCTAATTGTTTAAAAAGATTCTTTTGGGTTATATCTAGGTGTGTAATGGTACGTTAGGCGTTAGGGGGTAAATAGGTAATTTTACAGAAGTCTAAGGCAGTTTGGTAATTTTAGTCACTTGAGAGAAACTTAATTGTCACGGTCCAAACTCATGGGTAGGCCTGTGAGCTAGATCCGTGACTGGCCGCAGACCAATTCGAACATCCATACAGGGCTCTGCCAGGCCTTATTAAAACCAATATACAAATCTAGAGCCATGCATTTAACTGACATCTTATTAAGACTTCTAAAATGGTATTTAAAAATCTTTCCAAAAATTATCTCTACTAAATTTCTCCATAAATGACTAACAAATCATCAAAAAACTCATGGAGATCTAAGCTCCAAACAATTCTCAAAACATAAACAAAGTAGTACTACAATTTCTCAAAAGGCTTAAATTAATTCCCTAGGAAGCATCTTCTGCGACTCCATCTTCGTTACCCTCATAGCACTCCGGTTCATCTAAGTGATCACCTAAAAACATTTATAAAATGGTGAGCTGGGACCCAGTAAGTACACATACCATATCCCTAAAATAGGTTTTAAAGTTTCAAGCATGCCATGGTTCTCCTTTTCAAAATCAGGAATTCAATGTCACCAGAATAAATTTTTTACTCAACATATCTACATACATATATGCACTTGCAGCAAAACAAATCTCGAAATGGAATATATGGTGTATACTTGACCAAACAAGTCCCCTGGGTTATGTGCCAAATACTTATACATGGACTGAGCAGATATCATTTTCATTTCAGCTTGCTCACCACCCCTAAACAAGGTGATTTCCCTTCTTTTCACTGAGAGAGTCAAAGTCATGTCTTGAAAATCAAATCTTACCTATCCCAAGCTCTTTAGCCACTGCAATCCCAGCACACAATCACATCTGCCCAATGGTAATACCATCATATTTGCCTTGAACTCATGCCCTTGCATACTCCACTTAAATTGATCACACACATATTCATTGCATAGTCTGTTCCCATCAGCCACCGTAACTGTCATTGGTTGAGTTGGTATGACAATGCACCTCAGCCTTGCTGCTGTAGCTGGGTCCATGAAATTATGGGTGGACCCAATATCCATTAATATGGAAATTTTTTTGCCTCCTGTCTTACCCCACAACTTGAAAGTAGATTGACTTTGGTTACCTCTCATGGCAATTACCGTTATTACCATGTCATTTTGCTCTTTAATAGATGGAGTTGCTTAGTGCTGACCTTCTATATCCTGCACTTCTTCATCATAGATAGGGGGTGATTCTTCCTCCACTCCTTCCTCTACTATCAACATAGACACTTGTTTTTGCTTACAGTTATGAGCATGTGTAAATGTCTCTTCACACCAATAGCACAATCCCCTCTTCCTCCTGTCATCAAAATATTCCCTGCTTAGTTTCTGATAAGGTGGGTTAATTGGAGTGAGTAGTAATGCCTTGTTTATATTTTGAGCTGGTAATAGGTTGGTGGGTTGTGCATGAGTAGGAAAGTTAGGTTTAGGTTTGGTTGGTAATTGAGAAGGAAGAATTTTGTTGGTTACTGGTGTAGTATATGATGTAGGCTGGTTACTTCTTTGGTTTGACCTAGGTGAGTGCAAATTACTACTCAATGCTGCCTCTTGCTTCCTGGCTAAATATATAGCTCTAGATAGATCAATTAACTCAAACTTTTCAATTTCCAATCTAATTTCATCTCTTAGACCACTGACAAAACTTTGCACATAGTAGCTTTCATCAAATCTATATCCTTCATTTACCAACACTGATATGAGGGTTTCAAATTCATTGTAATATTGTTCCATACTTCCCAATTGTCTAAGTTTGTGAAACTCTCCAATGACACTTTCCTTAAAGAGTTTAGCAAATCTGGAGTTTAGGTCCTTCACAAATTCCCCCCAATGCACTCTACCCTTAGCTTTTATGTATGTGCCAAACCAGTGTTCTGCTTGTCCCTCAAAATGCAAAGATGCATAATTTACTTTATTTGTTTCCTCAATTGGATAAACTCAAAGTATCTCTCTGCCTTACATACCCAACCATACGAATCTTCCCCACAAAATTTCAGAAATTCTAGTTTAGGTAGCTTAGGAAAAAGATTACCATTTGTAAATTGAAAGTATTCCTTATGGTTATTGTCTCCACTCTGAGTGCTTCTGTTATGCTTGGAATTTGACACTTCAGCTCCATCGTTCCCTATGATGTAGAGTAATTGTTGCATCATGCCTTGTAAGTCAGTACATACTTGCCTCATAGCTGTAACTTCCTCCTTTAACTGGTCCACGGATGACTTTAAAACAGGTAGTTCATCCACACTTTGCTTTAGCTCTGTCAATTAATCATCCAACACACCAAAATGGTCCGAGAATTGAGCTTCCATCAAGCTCACGTGTTCCTCCAATTGTTGTTTGTTCTTGTTTCCATAACACATGGTGCTTAATTTGTCTCGCAGCACCAGGAATCTGCTCTGAATACCAATTGTTGTAATCTCAATTACAACTATAAGAAATTCATACAAAAATTAACAGAGAATCCAGATAACTGGCCAAATTTGAAAGGGGAAGAATGTAACGCCCCGGGTTTATTTCCGGAGCGTTAATGCCGAATACACAGAGATCAGATAAAATCCTATAATTTTCATAAAAACTCCAAAATGGTAAATCAGAGCATATACTAATAATTCCAAAAATACATCAATGTCTAACAAAATGACCCCAAAGCTTTTATACAAATCATGTTCTCCGACACGGAGTTTCCAAAAATATACTTAAGTAGCGTCAGAACTAACATCTGAGACAAAACAGCTAACTCTTGATCGCTCAGCTAGCCCTCCAATCCAAGGTCCCACCTACTGGTCTCCTGAAAGGAACAACAATAAGGGGATGAGCCAAATGCCCAGTAAGGTCGCTCAAAGGACCAATCAAACAGAAATGAAAATTTCAGAAGCACAAAGAGTCTCAACAGAACGGACAATCAAACCAGATTTTGAATGTCAAAACATATCTGAATAAAGAAACAGACACTAGAAAGAGCCATTTAGAAAGTGGTCACATACGTCATCACTGACATACTAGGGATGGCAATAAGACCCGCAACCGGCGGATCCCCGCCCCGCTCCTATAAAAGCGGGTCTTTTTTACTTTGACCGGGCCACGAGGCGGGTTTGATTTTTTTTTAAAAAAAATCCGCAGCGGGTTAGAGGCGTGTATGGTATTTAGTCCAAACCGCTCCGCCCCACGACCCGCTTCCGCTCCGGTATTTAACCCTATTCATCTTTAATCCTAGCCGTCCATCTCACACCTATATAATATGTCCTTACTCCTTATCATCCCCATTCCCCAACCCTAATTCCCAATCAATCTCTCTCACTCTCTGCCGTCGACAACAAAGGTCTCACACTCTCACTCTCTGCCGACAACAAAGGTGTCGCGGCGCCGCACCAACCCTAATTTTCATCTGCCGACAAAGGTGCCGCGCCGCCGTCGCGCCTCCTTCTTCTCTCCCGGCCTCTCCTTCGCACAGTCGGCGACTGACCATTTACTGATCTAAGGCACCGTCGGCGACTAACGCAACAACGAGCCATCAGACACCAAGCTGTCGCTGCCGCCTGTGATCATCAACAATCCGTCGTTGCCGTCGCTACCGCCTGTGATCATCAGCAATCCGTCGCTGCCGTGATCGCTGCCATCTCAGTATATTGGGCTACCGTGATCTACTGCCATGATTGCTGCCATCTGATCACTGCCGTGATCTACTGCCAATTTCGAAGGGCATAAGGACATGGCGAGGCGGGGCGGGGAAGGGTTTTCTAAAACATTTCAGGGTCGGATATGGACTTGAGGGTATATAACCCGGTGCGGGGCGGGTGCGGGGCGAGGTGGGATTTCAAGGGTAGCGGGTGCGGATCTTATAAGATCCGCATCCGACCCGCCCCATTGCCATCCCTACTGACATATGAGGCCGGTTCAAAAAATAAGATCACGACCTCTAGCTCAACTCCCCTGAGCTAGCCCACGTTTCAATCCACGTGAATAAGTCAGACATAAGTCACATACACTGTAACATGGCTCATAGAGTTATCAAAATAAAGAATTCAATTTAACAAAATCAAATATCAGACATGTCAAACAATATACGAAGTTTATGAAATACTGATAATCTCCAAAACGAACGATATCAACATCGCAAATTCTAAGATCAAACAAATTCGATAGAAATTGAATTTCACAAGTCATAGCATTTAGAACAAGTTATTCATAGTAAAGCTCAAAGCAAAGAAGAGAAGAAGAATCACTAAACTCAATTCGAAGAAATTCGAATTTCAAAAAGAAACTAAGGATTTACAAGAGCGATTGGTCCATCGCTGATTTATATTTCGAAAATAACCCTTACCTTAGCCAAGAATTTTTGAAAAGCAAATCCTTAAGCTTCACCACCTTAGAACTTCCAAACTTCCAAAGTCTTCTCACTCTCTCTTTCTCTCTCTCTCTCTCGCAAATGAGGAAGAAATAGAGAACCCCAAAAAAGGCTAGAGAATTAAATAAGACACTATTTATATGGTGGGACGAAAATGAGTTTTAATTCGACTTAAAAGATTTAAGTCGGATGAAAATACTTTTAGTCGACTAAAAACTTTATAGAATTTTTTTTAAGTCGACTAAAGCACTTTTAGTCGACCGAAAACTTTTTTAGTCGACTAAAAACTTTTTAATTCGACTAAAAATTTTAGAAATTAATTTTACACAATTTAAATACTTTTTAGTCGACTGAAAACTATTTTAGTCGACTGAATCCTTTAGAAACTTTCTTATCAAAATTTTTGAACACTTTTCATTTGACTAAAAACTTTTGAGTCGACTGAAAACTATTTTCAGTCGACCGAATCCTTCAGAAACTTTCTTATCAAAATTTTGAACACTTTTTATTCGACTAAAAACTTTTGAGTTGATTGAAAACTATTTTCAGTCGATCGAATCCTTCAGACTCCAAAACTTTAACATCAAAAAGTTTTGAGTCGATTAAAACCACTTCCATTCGACCGAAAATTTCAGAAATGATAAAAATCATTTTCCCAATATTCTCAAAAAAACCACAAGCTTATTTACTTAAAATAAAATTTTCGCACACAGAAAAAAAAGAAAATTTTCGGGATATTACAAAGAAGGACTTATATTGATTTTCGAGTATATATATATATCCATCTTAATTCTGCTTCTCCCTTATATATCCTGCAAAACTTTGTCCCCGAGACAAGATCACTTAAAGAAAATAAAATGGAAATGAAAAAGAAACAGAAATGAAAACAGAAAACAAAACCATAACTGTGTTTGGATGATACTGAAAGTCCTTGATGATGGTATTTAAACTTTAGCGGAGATGCTTACCGGAAAAAGAGTTGTAACTATTAGATTTGTTACCTAAGCAATTAAGTTTTTGTATGTGCGCTACTAGACTTATTGAGTTCATTTGATTCTTCGTATTAAAGATGCGAAATTCAAGCTCCTAACTCGTATTACATTTATTAAAACTAACTCTTTATCATCAAATACTTTACTTTCTACAATTCTTTTTGGGGTACAAATTTTGAACTTTTGTTAATATCAGTTAGGTAACTCAAAAATCTTCTCAGTTTTATTTTCTATACTTCTATACGTGCCATAAAATATATTAGAATGAATTGGATAACTCCAATATATACACTTCACATTACCTACGTCAAATTGTCTATACAACACTTTCTTCACTTTTAATACTGAAATGCCAAACTCGTAGCGTTTGGTGTGAATTAACTATACGTAGAATATGTTTGAAATACCTTGGGTAACAAGATATAAGACATAACATATAATTTTCTTTTTAGGGGCGACTTGACGTGACAAAAGAAACAAGAATGATAAAAAGTGACAAATAATAGTAGTAATTGACATTAACTCACATTTAAGAGAAAGACTCTTCTTGTGCAATGAACTTTCCACACGTTGAGGTGATGGTTTAGTTAAGATATTAGTAGTAATTAAGTTTAATTATGTTTTTCACTAAGGTCTATGACATTTTTATTTTAAATCATTATTTGGCGTGCATGACACGCGATCTTTATTACAAAAGGAGAATTGGTATAAAATTTTAGAGAGTTTGATTATTAGTTAAAAGGGTACATTTGGTAGGCTACAAAGTGACTGCAATCAATGTGGAAAATTGGGTTCAAATCCAAAGTTCAAACCATCTCAAAATATATATTAGGGTAACAACGTAGTCGAGTATCACACCTTAACAAGTTCTGTCAGGACACTCCTCGGCATGAACCTTGGAGTAGTTGTTACTTAACAATGAAGCTCTAATAATAAATTGTTGACGAGACAAATTAAAGTTGTTACAATTGGACTGATCACTAAACATTTACCGATGTTGGTGGCTTGACCTGGGCAAAGTTTTATAAAGTTGTGGTGAGAATTCAAAGTTCAAACAGCCACTTTCCACCTCAAGAAACATGTGTACCGCTGCATGTTTTCAAGCTAGTAAGTGGGTTAGGGATGCGCAGAGAGTCAAATCTTCAAGTTCAAGCATAATGATTGAGTGATCAGTATCAAGTTCTGGAAAAGTAAAAGGGAAGTGAGTGCAAGAAAAGAAAGAGCCAGAAGCTTTAATTTAGAGAAAAGAATAACTTGCTAGAAGAAACAAATCTTTCGTTGTCGGCTCCTAATTGATCCAATAATGTACAAAGCTTTGGAGTCAAGATATGACCAATTCTTGTTGTACCTTCTATCAACAGTAACTTTCTCATTATAAATTGGGGCATTGCTAATTTTTTGGACTTGGTCCTCCGGGAGACTTGCAGTGTTTCTCGGTCAGAGGTTATATATTATGTACAATGCCACTATGCCAGAGGATGTTTGAACTCACCAAAAAAATATAAATAAATAAAATAGGAGCTCCGTATTGGTTTGGTAATTGCATATTGACGTTTATTAATTATCATCCCCGAAAAGCGAAATGGAGAGATGGAGGAAAAGAGTCCAAACGAAAACATGGGCGAGAAGTTCTTATCATGTGGAGAATTAAGGTAGCGCTTGGTAACAAAAAAAAAATTCCAGTTTTGTAAGTTGGAGAAGAAAAAAAAATCGTTTGGCAAACAGTTTCACTTTTTTTTTTCCTTCAGTTTTGAAAACCAGTTTTTAAAACATGGTTGTTTTTTAAAACTTTATTTTGGAGTTTTGGTTTTTGTTTTGAGACCATCCCCCCTCTTCCCCTTCACCGCCACCAAAGAAAAAACTCAAAATAAAAACCGGGTAATCAAACATTCAAAAGAAAAACTCAAAATAAAAACTGGGTAACCAAACACCAATTTATTTTTATAAAAAATAAAAACTAAACTAATATTTATTTCTTTAGAAACTGAAAATTAAAACTGTAAGTAATTTCAAACAAACCCTAAGATATCGTGTGAATTCATATCGTCTACTTCTCGACAATAATGTCGGTTTTAGGCCGAATGGTAGCTGCACTTTTGTTGTAATATGGACAGTCCTCCATTAGAACGACTGTCAAGAAAATTGACGCTTAGGTAATCTTGACGCATCATAGATAAACCTAGCACTGCTAACTTGATGTTTAGAAGGGACATGAGTGATAATGATCGAAATGATAAAAACTTGTCCTAACCATGAAAGTAACATACTTGAAACCTTTAGAAACAACTTTTTTTTAGTGTATACTTTCTTACAACTGAATATAAATATTTAAAATTAGGAGACGGAATGAATAGATATGCAACACATAGAATAGAACTATTTACATGGAATTGGCATGTGAAATGTGCCGAGGATATCCAATCTTTCCTTTAAAAAAAAAAAATTAAAAAGTTATAGATGCCAAATTAAATATGTAGTCACCAATAATGTACAAATTAACTATGCTTGAACTAAATATACTTTGCAGTTCCTTGATGCATTTGCATGAGATACATACACAAATTAAATTAAAGTGTCTGTTTTTAATTATATATAGAGATGAAGGCCACTTTGCTTTTCAGTGGCACGTACACCTTGTTCATTTCCTTTCTTTCTACGTACATGGCTAAGTTATTTGCATGGTTGAGAGAGCATAACACTTGCACTCTTGCTGATCTCTTCTCTCTTCCTCTTCCTCTCCCTCTCTCCTTCTACTTCCAATCTCACACCAAACAGCTTCGGCCTCTCGTCGTCCTCCTCTCCCTCCGGCCTGCTCGCGTACGCCGCCACCAGATCAAGCAGCTCCTTGCACTTCTTTTTCATGCCGGAGAGTTCGGAGCTCAAGGCCCCGTTCTCTTGCTTGAGCCGTTTGTTCTCGACAACTAGGCTCGTGTACCCGGATGATGAGGAAGTTGACGACGACCGTTGGTCCTCGTCT
The DNA here is from genome assembly GCA_033065855.1 of Escallonia rubra. Taxonomy (NCBI): domain Eukaryota; kingdom Viridiplantae; phylum Streptophyta; class Magnoliopsida; order Escalloniales; family Escalloniaceae; genus Escallonia; species Escallonia rubra. The sequence continues at coordinate 216,776 of JAVXUO010002228.1, read as the reverse complement.
GACTGATCTTTCGCCGTGGCTGCTTGGGCTCGCGCCGCCACGGGTTGTGGCTTGTTTGTCCATGATTTTCGTCGCCGGATCTCGCATAGCAGCTCTTTCCCACCCTTGCGGAACATGTCGTTGCAAAACTCCCACCGGCTCGTTGCGACTTTGCGAAAACCCTAATGAATTACGACCATATAAAAGGAAACTATTAGGAATACTTCGTAGGCACAACTTAGAATTTCTCTTGTCGATGTACAAATCGTAAAGGCTAGCGCTGATAAATATGATAAAACTGTTAGCTCCATCATTTATAAGCTTAAGTTTTTAGAGCAGAACTTAATATGGTAACAGAGCACTTCTTGGTGGTGTACGTACTTTGATTCGTCTCGTCTCATGCAATCGAAAACTTGCACGTGAGAGGAAGTGTTACATATGATAACATTATCAAGCCCATCATTTACGAGCTTAAACTTTTGGAACATATGATAATTTAACAAACACAATGCACCATATACTCTACATCGTGCAGGGCCCGGGAGGTTTAGTTGTAAGTGGTCTCACCTTAGGTTTGGTGGAAACTTATCAATATGGCAAGAATCTTAGACCAACCTTTTTAAATAACATCTCACTCACTCTTTCAGAATCTTTAATTGTCAAAAAACAAGGAAAGTATATATATTCCCTGAGGAATATTTATGAAATCTCCATGAATAGGATCAAATTTTATTTATTTTAAAAAAAATTGACTGCTACCGTGGTTATAGGAAGACTGCTATAACTCTCGTATAGCGACAATTTATAGTGCCTTAATATAAATAGTGCATTTCTACTAACACTTTCAGAGAATTCTCAGTAATTTTTTTTTATCTCACCAAACTAAAACCACTAAAAGTATCTAATAAATATTAATTGTCGCTATTTAGATGGTTGTAACTATTTTCCTACTACACGAATAATAGTAATAAAATAAAATTCCATTTATTCTTGCGATGGGTACTCGTACTTTTCAAACGTCATATACCCCAAGCACAAATATATTGACAAAGTTGTATACGAGTAATTCTCTTTTGTCCACACGTTCTTGGGTCCATCTTTTTCCTGGATTCTGGTCTCAGCTTTCACACTTCAAAACCCATGATCTACAGTCCTGCGAGTCGAGTCTCTTCCAAATTAAAGTTCATTCTACCACTAGCTCTAAAGTTACAGATCAGAACATGTATCACCACCACATCTGTGCAGTGCATTGTATAACATCTTTGAAAAGTAGATAGGTGACCTTCCTATATTATATTCAAGAAACCGAAGCATCCATGGTGAGACCCCAAATGATTTTAGTGACTGTGTGTGATCAATTTAGAACCATTTCTGCTACTTACGCATCTCTAGCGACAAGATCTTGATGTTTAATCGAAAAGAAACATCAAAAAATCTGTAAAAACAGGCTGCGCCTAAAGAAACATGGCTGTATATCTTAATTAATAGGGGGGAGAGAGAGAGAGAGGTGTACATAAGTATTGAGCTGCCTGACGAAGCTGGAGAAATTGCTGTGCTTGAATAGTGTCGGAAGCAAGTCTCTGGCGAACTCCGCCGGCTGCCACACCACGAAACCCGTCCCGTCGGTGTTCCACGAGACAACCTCGTCGGTCGCCGGATCCTCCACGAGCATGTAGGTTTTCAACAAGAAAGGTGGTGGTGAAGATTTCCTCACGTACTCTAATAGACCCTTTTCGCAGTCAGACTCCATGTCAACACAATCTATCTATCTATCTACCTATCTATTTCTATATTTAGAGAAAGAGAGAAGAAAAGGGAAGCTCTGTGTTCACCTAAACTACGAAGAAAAGGTAGAAATTAAGAAGAAGAAGGGGTGGAGAAGAGAAGAAGGGCAGTTAAGAACTCCCAACCCCAGCAATAGAAACCCAACACGACTCCACAGTTCATGAGAAATGCAAGGGGGGCTTTGCCTTCTCTGCCTAGTTCTCTACACAAACGAAGAAAGAAAGAAATGGTTGAAACGTATGTTCCAGGTTTACCTCTTCTCTTATAGTAGTACGTATATCACAAGATCAATCACACGTGTAACATTCCACCAAAACCAAAAGTGCGTCTGAGCATATTCATATATGTCACTCTGTGTGTGTGTGTGTGTGTGTCCAACTATTGCTGATAGCTTGGTTTTAAGAAGTCCAAATGTTTTCATTTCTCTATCATGGACTGTTTCAAATAAAGAAGAAGATTAGCTGTTTGTTTCTTTCTTGTAGGTGCGAACAAATCAAACATCACCAAGCTAAACATCATACTAGTTGCTTTGATTAAACTAAATTAACTTTTACTGTTCTTGTCATTCTTCCTTTACATGGTTGGTTTGGTTGGAAATGTAGGCGGTCCCATGCGGAAAAAACAACACCAATGTCAAAGAATTAATGTCAAAGAAATTAGCCATCAATGAGTCAGGCAATATGAACAAGGTTATGGACCGGTCAACAGTACACAGAAGATGAAATTGAAGTATCTTATCTCATTATTATTTATAGCCTTGCATGTAAGCTGCCATGACTATTACAAGTGGTGGGTACTGGGTACAGCTGTTGTTGTTCCTAACAAACACTAAACAAATCATGTAGGTGTGATGATACTTTCTACATTCTCTCTTCTTCATCATTGTTTCTTATACTAATAATAATTAACGTGCAGATTCTTCTATTCCAGTTTTCTCCATCGGATATCGTCTCTCATCATGATCGGATGAAGCTTTGGAATTTTCTGGGCAAGAAGTGACCCTTTTGACTTTCTGTGCTTTCCTTTGTTTAAAGTTCTGGTCATCGTGAGGGTTACCCCCCACTCACCTTATTGTCACGTGCAAACACACGCAAAACATGGAGACTAGCCATGCATAAATGCATGATTCACCTGAGGAGGCGTTGGCAATTACTAAGAAGATTAGTTCCTGTAGATGAAAGCACAACACGAATCTGAAAAAGGTTCATGTTTCTGTTGAGCAAATGCTTCGTAGAGACGAGGCATAACTGCATAATAAGCAATTTTTACATTTACAATATGTTAGATAAGTGTATCTATAATTCAGATCTTGATACTTTTGGTCTGAGTTTGCGCTGCATCTGTATTGGTGTCTCACTGTCACCTCACACCCACCAACAGGTGCTGGACCGAGTAGTAAAGGTGTACTATATACATCGTGATAAGATCGAACAAATCTCTAGTGAAAACTAAGTTTGAATATCGTTCTTACTGAAATTTCACTTTATAAAATAGATCTAACTCGTAACAAAAAACTGAAAATTGATGTGGGAAAAAAAATAAAAACAAGCAACAAGGATATTCTAATGATCCTCATCATGTCAAGCACACACGCACGTAGCTAATTTGGTCTTCTTACCAAAAAAATAAAATAAAATAAAATGGTAATCACAAGAATAAAGAAATTAAACAACATTAATTTGATGGCTTATTTACAATGTGTCTGTGTGTCTGTTGGGGGGGGGGGGGGGGGGAGAGGAAGGAGAGGTCGTGTGATTCAGTCGCCTGAGTGAGTTGGATGGAAGGGGTAGCACTTTAAGCAAAGGCGGAATTCAGGGTATGTGGACGTATTTTGGAAGGTTCCGATTTTGGGTGGGCAGCTGAACTTTCTTGACCTTTTGTTCCATATAAAAGCCTTCTCGCTCCCCCTCTTTAAAATATTTGCTGATTTTTGTCTCTCAATCCTCCTCCTTCACCAACCCATAGTTTGAATTTCCCATTTGAACACTTAGAAGTCATACTGGGTGTGGTTCGAAATCTGTTTTGGATTATGCATATTCACCTATTTTTGTCTAAAAAGAAAATATGTCAAATTCTCGTGACAAAGTAATCGATCCCGAATTGAGTTGAGTAGTGTATTGACATGCTTGAGTCGAAGTTCTACGTGGACCCATCTTCTAAATTCAATTGTCCTCTAGTATTATGTCTTTTGGCGTCGCACGCTAATCCAAAACAAGTGATGTCATTTTAACGGTATAATAGGAGGTGTAGAGTTCGTCGATCTTAAAACTTTAAGTTGTGTCATATATGAGCCTATTAGCCTATGATCGACCCATTGTACCCCTATGTGAATGGACCATCAATTTTAACTTGGATTGTGAGCTATGGTTACTTCTATCTTTTACGCGGCGAGCTTAAAGAGTGAGGTTTATGGGATCGTAACCTATCATCCCCAACAAACTTTGACTTAATGGGTGACTTCGGAAAATGGACATAGAATAGTATTTCAGGACATACTTTTCTCCGCACTTATGCGATGAAAACTTGAATAGTCTCTCAAAGTATTCCATTTCTTTGGGAGAAGTTTGTCAAACCTCTTTCGTTATAGTCAATTCAAGGCAATACTAGTTCTAATGCATCTCTTGAGTAAATATTTCATGAACATTAATAATTGTCGCTAAAGATATCTAGAAAAATGTCTTTTTCGCAATGTTAAAAAAGTGTTATTAATAAGTGTCTTTTTAGCGATTTTTTAATAAAAAGTGCTATTAATAAGTGGTAATACTAGTAGTAATTAGTGATGTTAAAACAATGTTATTAATAATTGTCGCTAAAGATACCTAAAAAAATGTCTTTTTAGCGACAATTAATGGTATGGATGCTACTGTGACAGCCAAGCAGTAAGTATTACTTTGGAGACGGTTCATTGCCAAATACTAGGAAGTTACCTACATAGAGTCATACCTGACAGCATTATTACGTAGGTAGCACTTGGCTGCTGGTTGCATGATCCTAATATATGAGGGAGCTGTATGCTATTAACCAAAATCTTTCCTATTACATTTCAGTTTTCACACACCCAAAAGCGATGTAGGCTAATTATTCCTCGGTCATATTACTCCAATACTTTTGACACGTTTTTTTTCTTTAAACATGTATTACGAGCATACTAGTAAATACTATGATGAATAAAGTGATAAACGAAACGATAACTTCTTTGAGCGCTGCCTCGTACAATTTCTAAATCCGATGTATACTTAAGTTAGCATGTAGTGTTTGTCGGTACAAATTATAGGATCAGATTTCTTAATTTTGAAACTACAAAAATACACCAACGAGCTTTTACTTATTGGTGTGTGTACATAGAATTGAATTAGTCACGTATTTTGATGACCCAAAAAGTACCTAGATAAATTCTTATGTATCTCAAATGAAAGAGAATCTAACATAGAATCGAAAATCATCTAAATTTCGAATTGGGATGAATTGAAAAAAGTAACAACGTGAGATTGTTTATGTTTTTAATTCAGGTTTGACCATGTAATTTACCATTCTATCCCTATATTTTTTACATAAAGATCTCTCATACCCCTTGATTAATTAGATAATTGCTGGAGTTTATCTCTTCTCTGCTAACCTCTTTTTCATACTAATGTTCGTGATGCTATCTATGATGCGATTTCTGCTAGATAAATTTTTTTTTGTTCAAGATAAACTTTATTTGTAATTTGGGGATGTTATCGTACTATAAGCAATAACGTGAGATTGTTTATATTTTTAATTTAGCATAAAAAGTAACAAACTTTTGTAACATAATTTTATTATTTTGGAAAGTTATGATAATTATGTATTATAAAAGATTCGAATTTCAAGTGAAAAGTATTGATGTACAACTAACTTTACACCAAATTTTCATGATTAAATCATTTTGAATTTCAGATTGAAATTTAAACTTATCAAAAAGTTTTTAATCAATCTCAAACGGGCTCTTAAGTTATAAGCTGACCAGAACAATCTGCAACAAACAAGATCTAATTGTGCGATATCTTTACTAATTGTAGTCCGTTCGTAGGAACATAATTGTCGGTGGTCTTGCATAATAATTCTGTTTAAGAAACTTACACAATATTGCAGATTTACAAAAGAATTTACTCGTTTATACTTCCCAATCAAGAGAAATGCAAACTACCAACAGTATATCAAAGCCAAACTATGACCTAAGCATCGCGAAATTTCCAACAAGAAACTAAAGTAGTTTTGAATTCAATTCATGATGAGCATGCCAGAACACCCTCAAGGAAGATTGTCCTGATTTGCTTGTTCTTGGTCATCCGCGGACCCCCAACAAGGAAAAAAAGACAAGAATAAGAAGCGTCTTGATTACGATGATTAGGTGATGATGGTCAATTATATTTTAAGCCGCATAGCCCTTTCCTTTAGCTTCCATGGCCACACCGCCTCAATGACCTTCAAAGGACATGAACCACAATACAAGAAAGTTCTCGATTACCAGCCTCGCCGCCACACCCACAAAAGGCAAACACTAAAAAGAGTCATCTTTTTAAAGCTTTTTTGGGTTTATCTTGAACCCTAATTATCTGACTTATTCATCAATTTGTTGTTTGTTTGTCCATCATGTGTTGGATTAATTTGTTCTACTATTGATCAATAGACTAGAAAATGCGATTCATTAGGGAATTTACGATGTCCTCAAATTGCTTGTATCCCTTGTAGATGAACGAGAACTAACCCGTATAAGTTAAATTAGGCAACATGACTAATGCGACTAACGTTGTAAATATAGGGACCATAGTTGTAAAAAAAAGGCTTGTACAAAGTGCCCTAGCCATGAGGCCCACTACCTTGTAAATTTGAACAAAAGTAGGTAAAGGGACTAATGTAGCTAACATTATAAACTATAAGGACCATAATTGCTAAAAGTAACAGCGCTTAAATTCAGGGACCATTTGGGCTGTAATCTCTTTTTTAGGTGGCGAGCTACCATTAATTGATCCTGTAATAACGTCTCGAGAGCTCCTGCTTAAAAATTATTGAAATGGCATGTTTCACGTCTCACGAGACATTATCACAGAATTAGGTAGTAAATGAGTTGGGTGAACTGTTGACAAGTCATTTTCTATTGCTTGCACGATCCTTCATGTATATTTGTCATTAAAATAGCGACAATATTTTAACTTTTCTGTTAATTAAATTATGGTGTTGTGATCATGATTTATATTTAAAAACTCATTTAAACCAAAAAGTGATTTTGAAATCAAGTCAATTAAGAGATTAACAAAGCTCTCATCCAGCAAGAGGTACCAAGCCGATCCAAAGTTAATGATACGGGTTGCAACGACACTGTATTTGCATTTTCCCTTGTGATCAGCCCAAAAGTCAATTTGCTATTTGGTTTTCTTCTTTTTCCCTTGTGATCTCCAGCACCATGTCCGATCAGAAGAACAAAGACCAGATTTAGATTTGCACTAGGTACGTACTTGATGGCTTCCATGAAAGGAGGAGGAACCCAAGAACACTGGAGGAAGAGAGTGGCGTCGTCATGTCACTCCTAGTAGCTGCACCGACATCAGAACTGTACGCGTTCACCTCCTTTTTCTTTCGCTGAGGTTCATTCAACAGGGAGCAACACAAGCAACCATACATGCACATGCAATGAATAACTAGTTGAATCTAAACACTATTTCTGAAAATCCATTCACAGTCCACTCCAGATCAGGATGACCCGTTTTCATACATTAGCCACCATTTTAAAGAGGCACTAGAGAATTTTAGCCAGCTCAGTTTAGCTACAAAAGACGAAGCGCTTCTCTGTTAGTTGTGTTGAAACAGGACAAGATTACAACATTTAGGCCCACCCCCAGTCTTTCGACGCAAGGAAAAAGGGACGGGAGGGGGGTGGGGGTGGGTGGGTTCCTAGGGTAAATATGCTTGTGGAGCCACCACAGAACTTCTATCAAGCTAGATCTACACAATTAGATATGTGCAATATGCAGCCAATTGTAGGAGTGTATAGGTTAGGCTTGAGTCTCGACCTTTACATGATTGTGAAAGATGACTGGTCCTAGGAGTTTTCCTGACAAGAGGAGCGAATGGATTCATGTGGGACTTTGATGTTGCCTCACGAGTTCGCGGCAAAATGATTAAAAATCGTTTCCAGTGTTGATTGGCTAATGCTGTACTCTGCTATGCCTAGGGCATCTCTGCATGTTCAAACACATTCATAAGCCGAGTTAGCGTAGAAAGTTAACAGAAACAGATGCATGTGTGAAAATTGAAGTACTTCACCTATTTCCTTCTATGTGCCCAAAAACATCAGCAAGTGAGAGGTCTTCTCCATATGGCAGCTGAAAAAATGTTTGAGATTGACACAATCGAGATATAAGAGCCAAAACAATAGGGAGTGCTCCAAAAAGAGGTTAAAGCATGCCCGCATAAGCTCGGACGCGCTTGCAAGACCCGGTTATTTATATCACTGTCTAAAGGATGCTAAATTTAAACTGTAATAGAATACTAAAGATTTCCTCAGGACAAAAAACATGCTAACATTGCAAACTATGATTTTACAAAGTATTTTCCTAGTCCAGCGTGATAATTATTCCTCAACCCCATTTTAAAATCTTGAACCAGTTGATAAGTACTTAAAAGGACGATGACGTAATTATTCAAATTAAGGATTAGATGAGTACAAAGACGGAAATTGATATTTGCGCTCCACTTTTGTCTCTATGGTGACTACATAGAGACACCTATTCAGTGACCACAGTGAAGGTCAAATGACTAAAAGTGGAGCTCAAGTACCACTTCCCCCAAAAAAGTGGCAAGAAAACCCATAGTGGTATATAATTGACCGGAAAAAAGATTACACATTTAATATCGGCAATTGTGAAATCAAAGCACGGATCAACTTCATAATAAGCTCCATTGAATGTTCACAAATTAAGGTGACGTGGACTCATGAAATGACAAATAACTTTTCCTGGAAAGACAAAACTGTCTTCTATTTGTTTTGTCTCTGCGATCTTATCTGTTAGATGGAACATCAGTGACGACAGAATTACCATGTCCAAGAAATTGTAATAGGGAACGGCATGAAAGCAAGGGGCAGGCAAATAAATCTGGAGATTGGCTTAACCTGATATTTAATGCTCAACCCATTGCAACCTTGAAATGTTGAGCCAGGAAATGAAGCTAGAACAAATGAATCTATAGCAGAGAACTTCTCTTTGGCTAACCACCACTCAGAAAATATTGGTACTGGGATACCACCTATACATTCAACCCAAAAGTGAGTATATTATTTACTGAGAGTGAATAACAAGTGATGCATAAGAAGACAGACTAGAATAAGTCAATACTCGATAATATTGACATTTGAGAACCAAAAACACAGTGAAGAAGGAATGCCAAAGTTCATTCCCATTACAGGTTCACAGACCACTCAACCCCATTACAATACACAAGCAAAGGAAGATACTGCTTTCAATTTCAGATTTCCTTTTTCCACAAAATAAAACTAAAAAGCACAAAAGAGCAAGAGTTAGACAGTAAGCAAAGTCGGAAAGTCCCATTCCCCATTATAAACCAACCCCTTTTACGAAACGAATAAAAACCAAAAGCAGATAAACTGATATCTATTGTTGACCTCTTTTTTTTTATTTTATCTTTTCTCTCTTTTTGAGGCCATGATTAAACCTGGTCAGCAGGACCGCTACCAAAGACAGGTCATACTCCCTCTCCCACTTCCTCAGCGGAAAAAGAACGAACTGTATCATTTACAAATGCTCTTGATTCTTACACATTTAACTTAGCTAGGAATGCGATAGTGCCTCGCCGCCTCCTCTCCTCAATCTGAACTTCTATAAGAAACCGTCATGCATAAAGATCAGAGAGAATGAGCAAAGTAACGACAGGCACATCAAGTCTTTGGTCATGCTAGCTATTTATAACATGCGACTTGTATTCTTTAAGAAGATGCATATTTGGTCCGTCAAATTCCATCTTCTTCCCATGCAATTGTCTATTTGCTTACATAGTCAAAAGGAGAACCAGATCAACGCTAGCAGCAAGAAGGAAGGAAGGGGAGGGAGAGAGAGAGAGAGAGCTTACATAGTCAAAAGGAGAACCAGATCAACGCTAGCAGCAAGAAGGAAGGGAGAGAGAGAGAGAGAGGGGGGGGGAGAGAGAGAGGGAGAGAGAGAGAGAGAGAGAGAGAGAGGGAGAAAGAGGGAGGGAGAGAGGGGGAGAGGGAGGGAGGGAGAGAGGGGGAGAGAGAGAGAGGGAGAGGGAGAGACGTGTCCACAACGTATGGAGAAACATAAACCCCCGTAAATTAGGAACAAGGAGACAGTGAGAAAACATCCTCAATTGATATAATCAATCACCCCGTCTGGCTAATCATGGAGACTAAACAATCAAAAATACCCCAAGAATATAAAACCCCAAATTAACCTAAAATATAAACATGGCTGTAGCGCTTTTTTTGCTAAGATCCAACATCAAAACCAAGTCGCATTACATGTCTGGGTCCCTACATTTTGCATCCCTCTTTCATTGTAGCGTGTTACCGCCATAAAACTTAGTTAAGACAAAACTGTATAACTACAATATCTTGAATGAGCATTATGTTATGACATTCCAAAATTCAAACCTAACCCAGGAAACTGACATCCCCAATATTTTACTAGGAAAAAATTAACTAAAATTCTTGTTGATACGTTCAGCATGAATGGGACAGTAGGGAACCGTGGTTTGAACTAGGAAATGCAGAGAATAAGTGATTCCTAATGCAATCTTAGACATATTCCAAAGTAAACTTAATGAAAGAACGCCCGCAAATACTAGAAATGTACTGCATGCTTAGACACATACCATCGCGAGCCAACTGCTCTGATAGCTGCTCAACAAGAACACCATCAGAAGAATATGACGCGGATATAAGTGTCCTTATCCTTTCCTCATTTCCAAGCCAGCGTCCAATTACAACCATCATCTCCTGTGATAAGCTAATTTCTGCCACGGATGTATTCTCACATATTGCGGAGTCAATACCACCAAGGCAAACTTCAATGTCACTCGCTATGCCCGTCGGATGCAAACGAGTATCAAAGAGCCTTTCTTGAATGCTTCGGCATAGACTTTTCAAGTCTGCCGAGCTAACTTCAGTTGGTTTAACCTAAGAACAGGGAGAAAGGGTTTTATATATTTGAACGTGCGTAATCATGAAGATGGTAGTAATTGATTCGTGACTTACCTCCAACTCAAGATGATTCCCAAATCGTGATTTCAGGTGTTGGGGGCTTCCAATGCATCTTAGCCGGCCAGCAACCTTCAAAATACATGAAAATGACAATGAACAATGGTTTGGTCTGTGATTTAAGAAGGATTTCAAGCCTGCAAGACCAAAGTAAATTTTCTGAATCGCTACCATTATTCCAATTCGAGTGCACAGTGCTTGAGCTTCATTCATGCTGTGTGTAGTTAAAATAACTGCTGTCTTTCCTCGTCTAGTTGATAGGCGTGAGATAACTTCCCACATGAATCGTTTCGCAATTGGATCCATACCTATGACATAGGCATACAAAAAAATGATCTTGAGTTTTACACAGAAAATTAGAGGACAGTCCGTATAAACATTCGGTAAAAAGCACTCAACTTTCACTCTTTAGATTAACCGAGGTATTCTATTTGCGACGGAATTCTACATAAGAAAACCTTCTAAAAATACTTAGCACAGCTGAATTACAATTTAGTCTACTATGGGACCATGCTTAGCTGGAGGTCCTGTGGATTAGGAGGCGCTAATAGCCTCTTTGGAACTGAAAAATAACTCCTATATAATTTTATGTACATTTAGGTATAAACTGATTAAACAAAGGATTCAAAACAAAACTTTGTACTTGAAACACACAAAAAGCTAACACAAGAAAAAAGTGCCAGAAATTACTTAAGTCATCAAAGAATTTCCAAAACAATGTTGAGAATTATGGATGGCTGAGATGAACTGTGACTGTCTAGGTAGCACGGGCACGGACACCGTGTCCGACACCGACACCGACCGGGACACCGGACACCGCTGAATTTTTTTAATATATATATGCACACACACACACATCTCAATTGGAGCAACTAAATTTCGTTCAAAATGGATGAGAAAGAAAGCAAGTAACATGAAATAGTCTCAACGGTAACAAGAAAAAAGGTCGGCAACAAGAAAACAGTTGAATGTCTCAACAGTACCAAGATTAGAGTCTCAACAATAACAAGAGAAGGAAAAAAAACATGAATCCAAAGGCATGATGGAGAGGTTTTATATAGTCACATGGTCCGTACATAAGGTCGGAGATGTTGACCTATCTTACTCTAGACTGACAAACTTGGATACTTTAGGCAACAAAAACAAGGAAAAGACAGAGATGAGAGAAAGAAGAAGGTACCTTTTGTTGGGTCGATCTAATTAAGGTTTGGCCTAAAAGTTCATTTCTAAAAAACCCCAGATTTATCCCTCAAATAAATTTGAAATATTGTATTTTGGCCCCATACAAGTGGACACTTCTTCACAAGGTGTCCGACAATTCTTCAAGAGGTGTCCGACACGGTGTCCGGTAATTAAAAAAATAAAAAATAAATTCGGACACCGCTGAGAGGTGTCGGACATGTGTCCGGAGGTGTCGGTGAGGTGTCGAGGTGTCGGTAAGTGTCGGATACCATACCTCGTCCTATAAGAGGTGTCGGTGCTTCCTAGGTGACTGTGCAACAGATGGTAGCTGGCAGTGGTGGCATTACTTATATTTATCCAGGCAAACTGAGTAGACAATTATGCCTGAGAAGTGACACCTATAGTTATGGCAGGAGCCACTGCACTTACACAAAAAAGCCATTTAAGGCACCAGAAGTTAAAAGAAATGGTAATGAGATGGGAGAGATTTAAAGGGGCAGGGGTGGATGGTGACAGATACGGCAGTGAACCCACGGTCACCATTGCAACAATCTCAGCAAGGCTAGAAACTTAAAGGTGTGACGATGAAGAAATGGTGATTTTGGCGCGGAATTGAGCTATGAATAGATGCGAAGGATGATTGACTTGGGCAACAAGGTGGTAAACAAGATTGAGAATTTTGAAGTAAAGGTGAAGTAACCATTCCTGAAACAAGCAAAGCAGGGGTCACATGTGACAGAACAAATAATGCATGTAAAATGAGCATTTAACAACAGTAACCATGGAATCATCTGCATTTTAACACATTATATGCCATCATCAATGAGGTGAAAGAGGTAATGAGCTACTTAAGTTGCTTTTCATGTGCAAGAAAATTGCAAGTGCGTTCTTACTAGATATCTTGGCTAAATCCCCTCAGTCAGATTGGGGGAAGTGATCATTGGTGGGAGGGCTACCCGCCTACCTCCACGTATAACAAATTGCCTTTGGAATGCCATAATTGATCTTTTGAAAAAATGTGTTTGGTTTCCTAACTATTGGTAATTAGCGTTCAGCCTAGCTAGCTTAATCTTTACTAGTCAATTGACACAAAGGAAAAGGTGTTAAGCATCGCTTTAGGTCTGGCCCTCATGATCGTCATATCCTTCCTTGTGAAACAATGGAACATTACTTCACTCTGAATATAAAGGGGAAATATCTGACAATAAGAGGAATGGGTTCAACTTTTGGACGTGGTAAAATAGGGTCTTACCTGTGGATGGCTCATCAAGAATGACTATAGAGGGATTGCCGATCATTGCAACTGCAACAGACAATTTGCGCTTGTTTCCACCACTTAAAGCAAACGAAGGTTTATAAGCATGCTTCAACAAGTCAAACTCCAGCAATTTTTCCATTACCACCTGCCAAGTATGGTCACGAGTGTTAACCCTCTTTCAGGTTCTTAAACTATAATTAAAACAACTTGGAAGACCAGTTTTTCTGTATCTCATTGAGGCATTTGGTCATGCAGCCAACATGCAGTCTTGGATTAAATAAGAAAATCATGTGCAATGATCATATCTTTTGCAACATGAATTGTATAAAGTGAGAGAGACTACAAACAGACGGTGGGGGGAAACATATCGCCAGAATGATTGAAGAGAAGCTCATCAAGACTGCCTAATTGCATCAGATCCCAAAGAAAATTTCTTGTGAAGTAACTACAAGCTAATTCTTAATCCACAAGTTTGCTACCAAAAGAAGATAAGAATCCATTGACCAGTGTTCTTTGGGATCAAATCCGGGGTACTGGAGGCATGGTCTGAGAACAGACTTGACTCATAAGTCATATCTTGCATAAAGTGGCTGCTTCTAATTCAACTGGACTTCCCACTAACCACAAAATGACCCCTCATATCCCGACTGTGAGTAGAAAAATAGTAAACTGATCATTCAAAAAAGACGTACATCTTCTAGCTTGTGATCTGGAACTCCTTTTATTCTTGCATAGAGCTCAAGATGTTCTTTGACTGTCACAAACTCTAGCAGAGCATCAAATTGAGGGCAGTATCCAATCTGAAACGTAAACAACGACATATTACTAGTTATCTGAGAACAAGATACAATCTCTTCTAACAAGTATACTGGAGTTGTCAAATAAAGACACGGAAAAAAGTGCTGCTGCATACATGCTGACGAGCAGCCTTGGAGTTCAGACATATATCCTTCCCAAATACAAATGCACTCCCACCACTTGGGCACTCTTCTCCTGCGTCAAAAATTCAACAAAACGATAGAACTAACATCTTCCACTAACAATTTTATCTTATAACCAGATTAGTAAAAATCAGATACGTACAGTGCATATTAGAATTTAAAAGGCATGGCAAATGGGTGGGTGGATGGGTTTGGGTGTTAACTAATTGGGTTGAGTACAATTGGATCACCAACCCATTTTAGCCCATTTAGTTATGGGTTAAATGGTTCGCTCTTAAATGAGTTGGTTTCAGCAACCATTTACCTAATTATAAACCATTCACATTACAAAATTTTCCTTCATCGAAGACTGAAACCACCGACACATTTAGACCCGATTATTCTATGGGTGTTTGGGTGACTTTTAAGTAGGCGGATTTGGGTGGGTAAATGGGTTTGGGTTATGACTGCCACCCTTAGCATTTACACATTTGTAAATTTACTGCAACTTTATCAACGTTGTTCATGACAAACTTTATACTTCTATGATGATGACGTTGATTTGGCTCTACGCTTTCTGCGGAATAAAAAACTTCAGGTTGGAAAAAGCAGTCCAATGGAGCACATAGAAATGCAATGATACACCCTCATAAATGGTGATGTAAACTCCATGAAGATGAAGTTATATTACACAGAAGTTTAACAAAAGTATCTGATCTTGACAGGGCGATTCACCCAGTAAAACTGGTTAAATGCTACACCCACTAAGGGTTCCAAGAATACGAGTTTTCAAGTTTGCGTTGTAGATCATAATAAAATGCAAAACAATAAGAATATTTTGAACTAATTGCAAAGTACATTTGTCAATTAATTAGGAAAAGAGATCTAATAGTTAGAAATTAATTAATTGAACTGTATAACTATGAGTTTGTGACATCATGGTTCAACCAGGTGGGCCCAGCGGTTAAACCACCGATCCTTGGCCCCAATCATTTCTACGGTTAAAACACTGGCCCTGCCATTCCTAAGGTTTGATCAGTGGTTCGATTATGAGATGGTAGTTTCCTTCAATAAATTTGAGAATATCAATTATGTTGCATATTGCAAGATCTGAAGAAGGTTAAAGTTGAGCTGTTAGTACCTGATAGCATTGATAGAGTTGTAGTCTTCCCTGCCCCATTTGTTCCTAGAAAGCCAAAGCATTCGCCTTCTTGAACTGAGAAAGTCAATGAATCAACTGCAACTTTTTTGGCATGGTTCTTGCCTCCAGGATAGACCTGAAATGGGAGACATATTGTTTTACAAAAAGAACAGATGCTTATTTGCTAACTAAGAAAGCGAGATGCAAACCTAAAGTAGAAGTACCTTCCGAAGATTACGCAGGTAGATGATTGCATTATCAATGGAACCTGAAAGCACCCTACTTCTTTCTGTTTGAACATCTATATCTTCGTCAAGGTCAACAGTCACATTCTGTTTGTAAGTTTCTAGAAGAGGTTCTGAATAACTATCAGAAGCTGTATGGAAGAGTCTCTTCGAACTTCTCCAACATCCCTCAGCTAGGAATGCATTTAATTTGTGGAGAGGCAAGAGTTCAAGCCCAAGCGTCAAAAGGAAATAAACAATGCTCTGCACCAATCAGGACTTTCATTGATTACTTACAGCGAAGCCAATCCAAAAACAGAAACTACTTTTAGGATAATGCACCAAAGGAACCTAACGTGGGTACAACGTATAGCAAATACCAAGTGTTAGTATTTTCATAAAATAGAAAATCTAACACCTATTTTAAGTTATTGTTTAATTTTATGTCCTCCACAATTAGGCCATTATAAAAAAAAATCTATAAAGTTTTATGTCTTGTACCATTCTTTTGTTGGTCCATGTACGCGGTTAGAGTGCCCCACAAAAATATTTTATGATGAACCATAACACCCCATACCAAATTTTTTACTAGTATTTTTTCAATACATATGATTGGCTTTTCATTGTCCCAACACTAAGTGTCCCCAACGTGATATATATACATTCAACAATGCTAGATCTTATGGTTGTTAATGCAAATCCATTGCTTGATTATATGATTATAAAAGTTCTTTGCAAGATTTTTAGCACCTGAACATCATGTAGCTAATTGCCTCAAAACTACGATGCCTAGTATTAAATTAGCGTTCAGGTTATAAGCAGTATTGGGTTCTGGGTTATAACCACCCGACGCAAAAATCACCGTCCCCAAATGTGCCATCATCCAATGAAATTAGTACACATGCAAGTTTCAAATTTGAGCGGAATAAGGCAAAGAAATGGTGCATATATAAATTCATCGCTAAAAGTGATCCAATCAAAAGCGATCCTGAAAACCAAGCTCATAAATCATCTGCAGGTCATACCCATACTCCGTAAGGGCTCATACCCCATAATTCTCCCCCTTAACAGGACCGTGGGACAAAAAAGTGTTCCAAATGCAACATAATGACTGGGAGAAAACCTTGTGGCTAGCACTGTCACTTGGGCAGTGAAAGTTGTATACCAGATAGACAACCGTCAAAGAACGAATAATTACATGAAAGCTTCAGTAGAATTACAGCAAGTATTGAAATGATCAAGTCAAATAAGTTCTCCTGTTTATAATAAGTCAAAAGGTCCAACACCTACTTTCTCCTCTCAAGAAGATAATGAGTACACAGCTAAATCAAGATGATTTAAGTGTGAGAAGTTGGTCATCAATATCATGATTTGCCATCTCCCCTACTTAATGTGACTACTAAATCAGTTTATAAATTAAAAGAAAGGGTGCCTTAAAATACTACAGTTGTTGATGTCGTCCAAGTAATTGGTGGCACCCATGCTATCTACGAGGTTTTAGGCATGATCTGTGAGCTAAAAAGCATGTAACCACAGTTAGTAATGAGTACTATTAACGAGGAAGATTTTTTCAGACTAAAGAGTACCGACAGAGAAATAAGTTACGACATTTTGAGGCCCAATCCCTATCACAGACGAGCTTTGCTCCTTCATATCAATCGTGGCAGTTTCACTATTATTGAATCTGAGTTATCTGCTACGAATTAGTTGTAGAAGTTGAGCAGCAACTGAGCACCATTTTGTGGCAATCACGTACATTCCAATGAAAATTATGTTGCCTATGTTAAGGAGATGGTTATCGATGATGCTATGCCTCTTCACTCTTGCCACGTCCCTTGGTGGTAACAAAAAGTAACCTCACTTGTGCCACAAATATGCATCTATTGAGGCAAAAAAAGAAGACGTTATTGAACTTTGATGTCCTCTGCAACAACGGCCCAAAATCTGAATTTCCTCAGATATATTACTCCCTCCGTCCCACATAATTTGATCAAGTTTTTTTTTGGACCGTCCCACAAAAATTGCTCATTTCCAAATTAAGAAAGATTCCGTAGATACTTTTACATATTTAACCTTTTTAAACTTTTCTTATTCTATTTCTCTCTCCACATTTAAATCTCCATCAACTCATTTTCTTTCTCCAGGCCCACTTTCTTACACTTTTTATTCATTTCTCTCCACATTTAACACTCCACTAACCCATTTTTCTCTCCTGGACTACTTTCTTCTCCTCCTCTCTATAAAGGGTAGAATGGAAAACACATAATATATCACTTAAATCTTTAATATGCGTGCAAAGTCAATTGAGCAATTTATGTGGGACGGAGAGAGTACTTAATATCGCATCAAATTCAAAAACATTTTGTTTTCTGAAAGCATTTCTTGAGAAAGGAGTTTTTGAAAAATATTTTTCCGTAAAGCATTTCCATGTCCAATTTCCATTACACAGACAACGCCTGAGTGTGCTTTGTTGATTAGCCTTTGTTATGTTACCATCTGCTTTAATAGTTTGAGCTGATAAAGAACGGGAACAAGAATGTATGCAATTGGTTAACCCTCCCCCTCACCTGCAAGACCCCAATGGCATGTGGAGAGGTAAATTAAGGTGCACATCAACCAAGTGCACAAATAAAGAGTATAAACTGCACTATAATATGAAGTGGGAACCAAACATGCAAGCGGGAAGAACCGAACTCAAGACATTGTAACACAAGCTCTGATACCATTGTCAGTTACCATCTCTAAAAGCTTAATAGAGAATGGGTCCAACAATGTATATCATGCTTTGAAAGTCATCAGCGTCGTGTGAAACCAAAGAAAAGCTTTTAGCTATGTACGCAGACCTTCACTTTGGGGTGTAGGGGTGGTGTCGACACAACCCGACCCAACATGAACACAGGTACGGGATCCATGTCAGACTCGTCATTTGCCGGACATATACACCACGTTAAAAATTCCGATGGAAGAAGATCAAAGTAAAAAAGAAGGGGCTACAGATCTAGTTCGTAAGGGTAGAAGAAGAAGAGGAGGAGGAGAGAGAGTTACGACAAGAGAGGAGGAGGAGAAAGAGAGTTACGAATAGAAGAAGAAGAAGAGAGGGGAGAGAGAGAGAGAGAGAGAGGCTGTACCTATTCACGTGGGAGGCTGTTGAGTGTTGACAAAACTAATTGATGAGTTGACTGTTCTTTTTTTCCTCTTCTTTTGGTAAAAAAAATTATTCTCAACACCAATTTTCATACAAATATTGAATACACCTCAAATAATGAAAAAAAAAATCTGTATGATCCATATAACATTCATGACATTACAAATCTACCCTTAATATTCAAACTCAATCATATAAGTTCAGACGTGTCCCCGTGTCTGTGTCCTCGTGTCCCCGTGTCTGTGTCCGACTATGGAGCTATGTCCTCGTGTCCTGATACTTCAAATATTGGCGAGTCCGACACTTGGACACGTGTCCGATCTAGACGACGACACTGAGTCCATGTAACATAGGTTTTTAAAAGAAGATATATGTGAGCTTTTGTAACACCCTAGTTTTTTTTTGGTAGGCCTACTTGTGTAAATATTGATTAGGAAAGTATTGTGACTTTGAATTAAGTGATGAGTCTTAAAAAAATTGTTTCCATTTAGTGTCATAGTTAGAACTTGATATTATTCAGTCGCTAATGTAAACTTTATTAGACATTGAAATAGATTTTGATTTGGACTAGGACTTTAAGTTATATTTCAATTACATTAACAACGAGGACTTTAAATTATATTATAGCACTAGCAAGTAGGACTTCAAGTCAAATTATAATTGCATTAGCAAATCTAATTATATTTATATCAAAGCCGAAGCTGAGAAAAATTGGCCACGTCACCGTTTACGTGGACACTCTCTTAACTCGCCACGTGGACTTTCATATTTTGAATTTTTGAAAGTATTTTGTAATAATGATTTAGATTTCCTTTTTCTATCTCCGTCTACCATATTCAATTTGATTTGAATTCCTTTTTACCATTTGAAATTCAACCAATTAAATATATATTTATGTTTCTTTCTCTTCAATGTCAACATGTCCCATTTAAAAAAAATATATTTAAGTCTTTGCAATTTCATTAATTCTTAAGATTTTGCCAAAACTAATTCTCTAAATATTCCCTTTAATTCTCTAAAACTAATTCTCTAAATATTCCCTTTAATCTTAAATATTTTCTATTGTTTACAAAAGCCCAATATTCTCTATCAGTTTTCTCTCTAACTAAAATAATCTCCCTCTTTTTATTTCATTACAAGTTTATATACATACTTTACTCTCCCATCTTATTTTCAATTATTTGTTATATATCTTTACTCTTTTTTTGTGGTCTTGAATAGTACAAACCTCAACACACAGGTTATTTTAGTTAGAATTATGACAATGTTGCTATTAATTGGGACAGACTATTTCTATCATTTTATATACTATTTTTCATCTTTATTTGTTGTTAAAAGCTAGCAATTATTACTCAACTTCATTTTTAACGATAAAAATTGGTAGGAAAACTCATATAAAAGGTGGAAATTATTTTTCAATTAGGTATACAAGTACAAGATCTCTCAATTAGTAGTTTGACCGCTGTTTCTCCCGTATGCAGCGCACGGGATCAAAACTAGTTATATAAGAATGAGGAAGATATAAAAGTGTTCATAATATTTATTAAAGAAAAAGGGAAAAGGACTAGTCCATTCTTTTAGGTTTTCAAGCATAAGTGTGATTGATCTAAGATAAGGATGATATTTTTTATGCTAAATTTGCTACTTTAAGGTAAGGGTTTTAATGCACTCTTTTCTTGATACACGCCTAAATTCTATCTGTTTTGACATTATTCTTACCCGTTTATGTTTCATGCCGATACGTTTTGCTGCTCTTTTTCTCTTCATTTTGAGCCTACAATATTTTTTTTTTGGGACTTGTAAATATTTGATATATTTATCAAATTACTAAAGTATGGGTGATAATTCTATTTGAAAGTCACTTTTGAAAATCGTGACTTGTGTGCTCTGATACATGGACTAGGCACTTTGGGTGAAAATACCGTGTCGACACGACACAGATATAGGATCTGTATCGGACACGCCATTTTGCTGAACGGACACGCCATGTCGTCAATTGAAGAGGCATCTTTGCAATATGTCGCCATGGATGATGGAAGATGAAGGTCTAGGGCGGAAGAAGGCGCAGAGTCCACATCTGGGTAGGAGAGAGAGAGAGAGAGAGAGAGAGGAGAGAACGCCATGGATGATGAAAGATTAAGATTGAAGGAAGAACATGAAGAGTCCAGATCGAGGGGGGGGGGGGGGGGGAGGGGGAGAGGTCAGAGAACCATACCTCAAGGTCTGACTTGTTGATAGGCGTGTGGGTCATAATAAATGACCTTCAACATGTTATCCTTTTCTTTTCCACAACAACATCATAATATGTGCTACTTTTTCATAATATCATATCCACCCCTATAATTTGTACTAATCTCATATAAAGTACTATTTGAAAATAAATGTTCTATCCGCATCCCCGTGTCTGTGTCCAAAATTGGATTTGTGTCCCCATGTCCATTATTTCAAAAATTGGCAAGTCCGACATTCAGACACGTCTCCGTTCTGGACACCGACACTGAGTCCGTGTAATGTAGGTTGTGTGTGACGTGCAGGATGCGATATTCGACATGGTACAACCATCATAGTGATGTTTAATAGTAAACAATTACGTATGTGACACCCACAAGATATGACAAATTGTATTTAGTATTTGGCTTATTCATTAACTAACCCCCTTCGGTCACTTTGATTGAGTTATCTCAATTCATATTTATTGGCTCTATTTGATAACTCAAATATGTATCCATTATTTGCCTTGTGTGTGTAAAATCTCTTACTAGGCAATTCGTGCTCACCCTTTTATTTTTCGTTTCTCCCCCCTTTTAGGCCAAGAGTAGCACAAGGGGGTGAGATGTTAGTATAGCAGTGGCATTGCTTTAGTATTCGCATTTGAGAATAGTAGACATCGTGAATTTGCTTTAAACGAACTATTAGTTAGTTTATGTTATGTACTTTGGATTCAGTTAAGTAGTCAGAGAGGATTGTATTTAAGTTTTGGATAATTTTGGAGTTAAGCATTTCAGATTTGGATGATTATGTTTAAGGTATTTTAGATGACCTGCTTTACCATCATAAAGGATATGTCATGGACGTTATTGAGTTTTGTTTCAAGGATGTGTATGGACCCCCTTCGCGGCATTACAGTTGGTATAACTCTAATTGAGTCATGCTAGCATCTACCATATCAGAAGTTGGTAGGCCGAATGACAATGAACTGAGAAATCATCTCTAAAGCCATCCAAAAATGTATCTACTAATAATTGAAAAGACACATGTAACTCAAACTGCATTACAAGAATAGAAAAGCACCTCGACAGCCAAATAACTGAGAGAGGCACCAGTAACATTCCAGCTAAAAACCTGAGAACTTGATCCATTTTTCAACCCTTGACGTAATAGAGCCATTGAAGCCAGTCCATCAGCTAAGCAAAATCCAGGGGATAATCTGAAGAAGTTCTGGAACAGTTTTTCATGTCAGAAAAAACGAAGCCCTTATAATCAACATCCATCCATGTAAAATGTTAAAGGATAAAAAAACATGTTACATAAAGTTAAAAACAAACATTTAGCTTCCCAATAAGGTTACAAATAATGTTAGCATTAGCATCTGATATCTGCCTTTTTGACGTGCAGACTTTAGAACCTTCTGAATTCGAGGTTGTAAGATAAGAAGCCATAGAAAATGTCGAACTGATGCAAAGGCGAGATAGTCAATTCTACAATTGAACAAATAGAAAAAGAAGGCAACCCCAGTATATTGTACAATGGCTTCAACTCTCTTATGATTTCAAAGTGTTCTCCTTTGCTTCATAGCAGAAGCGAAAAAGGCAAGTAAAGACTAGAGTTTGTATCTGATTCATACCTCAGATATATTACCGAATATCAAATACAATCCAACACAAACAAATACAGAACGCTATAAAGAAAATACAGCTTTCTTAGAGTTCAGCATTTCAGATTATGATTTTGCACCAGGTTGGCGTTTTTGCAGACCAATTGCAACCATCAAATAGACAAGAATTGAATTCACGCATCACCCCATACAAGTGTCAAAATTGATATAGGTGATTATATTGAAATATTATAACATAATAAGGAGCTACAACTTAGCCCCCTGCAGAAACAAAATGACATGTATGAGTATTGGCGAAAAGGATTTTACCAGCTTATGATAAGTGGACTCCAAATTATCAGGATATATTCATACCTTGAGTAAAGAATTCGCACTTGCAGTTGTCTGTATAAGCCCCATAATGAATGATATAACCATAAGAACGAGCCCTGTGAAAAAGTGAACCAAAAGAACCACATTCTGCAGGTACCATAATAACATTGTTACTGAAAGGCAAGTGCCAATGCATGAATCATTGATGCACAGAACGAGTAGCAGTACCTGAGCCATGCTGTGTTCAGTAAAGAAAAAGGTGAGACAATATGTTGATGATGCAATTGCTAGTCCATACCCCAAAAGCATGAGGACTGTAGGCAAGATAGAATCATTTCCGATAAACTGCTCCAGACCTACAGTGCCAAGAGATATATGTTGAGATGCTGAGCAGAATATAGTAATGAAAAGCATTGCCACGTGCAAAAACTGCAGGGAAAGTTATACTCAATCCATAGACATTGAATGAAATTCACATACTATCAACATATTAATAGACAAATTAAACAAATCATGAATGGTAAGAGCCTGTACACACTGTTAGTAAAAGTAGGTTCCAACATCATCATGATGACCATGAAAACATTGGTGGGTAAGACATGAAAAAGTTCCTGGAGATTCGGAGACCCCGGAATGTTTGCTTCACACTCATATTTCAAAGTCCTTTTTTATACGCAGGATTTATTGATTTCTATACGTCCAGATTTCAAAAAATACATACTTTCATTTTTTGCCATTACTCAGAATTTTAACATGAGCTATGTCAACAGTAGATGTTACATCCAATGTAAACTACTTCGGACCATGGAACAATCCAACAAATTTATACCCTTTTGCGAGTACTACTAATTCATTTTTTTACTTATCTATTGATGAATCGTCTCCCAACAATCCGATAGAACGCCTGATACCGTGTCAGGAGAACATTATAGCAGATTCCAAAAACCTTAGGACGATAAGAATACCAAAAATCTCAAATTCAATTTTCGGAAATTTTAGGTCTAAAGTTTACGCAAGACAATCTAAAACTAGTTTGAATGTGCCAAACACTTATCCCAATTCCTCAAGTTATCACATTCTAGACAAATACTGTAGTAGGAAAGACTGGAAAGTTAGAAAAAGAAAGGAGATCTTTATCAGTCACCAAGTTGTGTAGTAACACGGAAAAGGAAACCTTTAAGATGAGGTCTAAGCCAAGTTCCGCTCAGCATCCTATTAAAGTATTGAGTTAATTAGTAAAATAACTTCGGAGATTCTCAAAATAGTATAATTTGGTTTCTCGCTTGGATGTTTTGCCATGATTACATAATGAGCCTAAAATGCAATTACCGTATACCTGTATTACCTGTATTCATTACGACCTATGGCCAAACAGGAACTGCTATATTACCTGTATTCATTACTAATGCTACATTAGTATTCAATCCATACTAATGCTACATTAGTGCTCAATCCTTATTAGGTAACTGTAATTCTAGCATAAAGCATAAAAACATTTCATAAAACAAATGCTTTTTATGGTTGTGGGGAGCAGATGACGAACACTAACTTTTGCTTACTTCTACATCAAATATGCATTGCTGAAGCAGACTTTGGCTTGGCATAGAGCATTATTCAAGTTAGACATCGATGACCAACAGTAGCTTTCACTTAAATCCACATCAGAGACCAACAAAAGTTGAAATCCTAGAAATGTGAGTTTGGTGGAGCAGACTTTCGGCTTAGCCTCGCATACTACAAGTTAGGCTTGAAATCGGGTTGGTCCCATAAAGACCAAGTCCAAATCCAACATATTCTGATGACAAACAACTAGAAAATAGTTGATGTTTTAGATACTGGATTAGAACTTCCACTAATTGGTGTCATATATACCTTCTGGAAACTATAACCAGAAAGGAATGAATGGGACTAGTCAAGTATAGACGTGATTGATATATACCTTCTGGAAGCTACAACCATGAAAACTTACCAAATATGTAAAAGAGAATCACTGCAAAAGACGAAGGAAATAAGAAGCTGATGAAGTCCCATATGTATGTTGATGTCCAATAAGACAGTATGGATACCTAGTAGGAACCGAACATTTGGAAATAAGTAGATTTATAGGTTGGTGGAGATTGAAATAATAGGTTTCTGAAAGAAACAAAACATACCCCACTTATAAGTTGTTGATGTTTCGCCTTTACTTCACGTTCCTGCATCAGAACTAGGACAATTATTACATGATGTGACAACTCTGCTTGTTCAAAACTATTTGGTGATCATTTTCTTTAATTTTCAATTTCATCTTTTGTGCTTTCCTCATTATCTTACCAACTTCAAATTATTATGTTTTCAAAGACACCTAACACCAACGCTTAGCAAATATAATATTATGATTTGCCCCACTCATTTTCACTCATAAGTGTGTGGAAAATGGCATTAAAAATAATATAAACAAGTTGCCGTATTTTCTACGTAGTATTCAATCGGTAATTCTGAAAATGGTACCCAAACAAGTTAACATAACTATGCATAAGTGACATCCAAAATAATTACCTCAGGACATATAAAATGCATATATATTCTTCGTATTACGAGGTGAGTGCCATGCATTACAACAAATATGAGATTATACAGATTTTTCACCCCTATTATTCACTATTGGAATATTATGATCGTCGCGGAAAGGATGACAAAATCTGAGAGATGAAAATTTTGGCCGGTAGCCAGCAACGTACACCAAAGATCTTATCTATAAGCCAAAAATAACATAAAATAGATAACTAATAATGACAATATACCAACAAAATTACACACTTCTGCATTGTAAATTTGGAGGTTAACAATGTTACTGCCCACCAATCCACCATCCATCTTTAGAAGGTTGACAACCTAATCAATGATTTTTTATTTGGAGTATATAAACTTTAGCCCTAGAGACAGATATTAGGCGTAATGAATAAGGCATCTTAACTAATTGCAACGCATTGTTAAAAGTTGCAAGACATTAATAACTGTGTATGCTATATACGTGCATAGAAATAGTGTTTACACAATTAACATGAGCTCGAGGTTATTTTTTGTATTTATAGTGCCTCTTGATATGTGCTCAACCTATGCCTTTATGGCACCTTATTACATCGTGTGTCGACTAAAAGCTAACCTTCACAATGGCAACTGCAAATGAGGCAGGAATGAACGAAAACGCAATACTGAGAACAACAGCGGCAGAGAATGCATCCAGATCCTACAAAATGGAATTGCAACAAAATTATGAATAGAGCAATAAGCATACTTCATTAATAACAAAAACTTATAGTAGACAGCAATATTATGATAACTATGGCTCCAACTCTATTGACTAAAAACTCTTAGAAAATGAAAAGAAATCTTTGGCTATGCAAGTATGCACGTCAAACATCATAAGGGAATGAAACAAGAATTACCTTTCAGTGCATCTTGTGCGCAACTGAAATATTTAATGACACTTAGAACTACACCAAGTTAGACACTTAGAACTACACCAAGTTAGCAAAAAAGCCCCAGTCTTGGAACAGAGAAAAGTAGGCTAGAAAGGAAGAATGTAAAGGGTTATAAGGTCCCATCGCTGCCAAAAGTCCTCTGTTCTTTTCCCTAAGGGATGACGTAACTGCCGCGTCTTACACAAAATGAATACTCTTTATTAAATTACAATGTGTCAATTTAGAAGGAATTTGGATCCACTCCAGGAACGATGCATTTTCATTGAAAGGACATGATTATATTGCAAGAACAGTAGAACATACATGACGCTGTAAGTGCTGGCTCTGTGTCATGGGCAGTGGATGATTACGTGTTCGAATCGTCATATTCTCGTTAAGAGAAGCAAGCCTAAGAATTGCTGCATTCATTAGGTTGATAAAAGTTGGAGCAGCGTGCTGACAAGAACTATTGTGCAGAACAGTGTATCCTAGACTCTTGTCATCTTTCTGATCATCCATAATAATTGCCCCATATCTGCATATCATCGATACAATATTGCACAACAAATTAAACCACTATCGACATACCAGGAACTACAATAGTATGCTTCACAATATGAATTCCAGCTAGATGATGAATGGAAGCCAGAAACCCAAACTTACTAAAAATAATGGAGAATATAACTCTATCTGGGAGCAGGATGCAAGCAAGACGGAAACAGATATTACATGTATTTCCTAGCTTGTAAGAAATATGTTATGACATAGCAACATGCCCTCAGCCCTCTTCAGTTTTTCCACAACTTTGATGGACTAAAACCTCAATTTCGAGTAAATAAGATAGATTGAAAGTAGAAACAAATGCTAAAGCAAAGCAGCAATACAAAAATAATGAGAACCAATTCGTGATAAAAACAAGAAGCAGGACAAGTCATATCAGTCCCCCTTTCAGGACTAGTATGACTAGTCTCCAAATCCAATTTACCTCAGCTTCCACAGTCTTTAATAAAAAGTTTAAAAATTGTCGTTTGAGAGCCATCATGCTTGTCCAAGCATCACAGGGAAAGCAAAAAACACAACTTCATTTGGCTGTGTAAAACAATTATGGTGCAGGTGAGATGCCGCACGCATAAAGTCAAGACTGGACAAATCCTAAGAGATGACATTGACAGCAGTGAAGTTATTTGGAATCTGATACTGATCTTTAGAAGGACATCTTACAAAAAGATTAGCGATGTCAAACCTGAACACTTTTGAGATGTTGAAGTGTAACTTCTAACTACTACACACACATATATAGGAGCTATATTCACTTCTGGCCATGCCATTACAACAAGATCCAAGTCCAAGTTTTCCTACTGATTTGCTCACATGTTTCCACTGTGTCTTTACTGAATCTGGTCTTCAAATTATGTTTGTTCTACCTGCATTATTGCTGTACATATTAGAGGTTGTATGAATTCTTTGGCGCCAGGGCCACTTCACTTATTCCATCATCACTGTCTAGGCTGACAATGCATAGGATCGTAATAAGACTGACTCGACCCAGCCTGAATAATTTTCTTTCATTTTGATCTAAACTATAAACACTTGTTACCAACACGAGTTTAAATAAACTTATTTTCATTTCACACGCCTAATTTCAAGATAATTCCTTAGCTTATCTATGATTCATATAAATTTCAACGGAAATGCATGTGCAAATATGTTATCGTGCACTGTCTTCGTTTATATGGTATCTCAATTCTCAACTGAGCTTACAAGAATGTGTAAACAAAAATATAGAACTATTTATTCAGATATGGTTTAAGTTGGGATCATCAGGATCATAGAGCAATTTGAAGTCGGATACGATTACAGAAGGTATGTCGAATGCAAAGATATGTGTTATTATTCAGGCTATGCCAAGATCCGCAAGATTTAAATAATATAAGAGTTTGAATTTGGTCACAAGACCCTCCTTGGAACTCAAGAGAGTACTTGGCTAGCCTTATGGCCCAATGGTTGAGGTTCGGGTTCTTAATTGGTGGACCTATAGTGTTCCGGGCAGTTATAAATATGTTCACTGATCAAACTAACGATTCAAGTGTTTCGGGCAGTTAAAAATATGTTCACCGATCAAACTGACAACCAATTAAGAATCAGAACCACAACCCCGTTGTGGCATAGGCCTAGCTAAGTACGCACTCTTGAGTTCCTTGGCAAGTCTCACAAGGCCAAATCCAAACTCTTGCATTTCCAATGTTCGACAAGGTGTCATATTGCCAACAGGAACTCTAGAAATTACTCTCTCAAAGAAGGTTAAAAAAACACAGGAGGATCATATGAGCATTCAATTGAGATTTCATTGTCATTCACAGACTCAAAATTAAAATTGTAGTTGGCATGAAAAACTTGAATTAAATGGCAGAGTTTGACCACAAAACTTGATAAGATACTCAATTATTCAAATCTAATACAGGACTCGCAGAATTGCTGGAGTGAAAAAACATTTGGGTTCCAAACACAGAATCAAGTTAATGCCAGGAGGAACTAACAATGAAGAAATCCATCACAAATCAAAGCAAACATTATACTCCCTCCGTCCCACTTTAATTGATCAGTTTTCCTTTTTGGGTTGTCCCAAAAAAATCACTTTTCAGATTAGGAAAAATTTTGTATTTGTTTTTTCATGTTTACCCTTTTTAAACTTTTTTTTAAGGGCAAATCCCAAAACTGTACCCTCAACTTTACATACAGCTTTAGTACCCAACTTTGAAGGTGCGTCAAAGAAGTACCTAACTTTGAAAAACCGTACCAAATCAGTACCTCGGCGAACGGACCACGGATGGCGTTAAAAAGTCCAAGGGGTAGGATTGTCATTATAAAAAAGACATAAAACCTATTCACGTGGGCCATCCTTTTTTACGGTCTTATTTTTTATTTTTTTCTCTCTCTTTCTCTTCTTCTTCTTTAATTCACACACAAAACAACCCACACACAGAGTCACGCATACACGCCGCCGGATGGAACGCGTGGCAGGAGGCCATATGCCGGCACTGCTCCGAGATCTTCGTCCTCCTTGTGTAGCGCCAACACACTGCCGCCTGGTCCAAGTGGCGTCGCTGCCTCCCTCGCCTCACCGCCGCACTTCGGCGCGTGAAGGACTTCTACACGGAGATTTCCTTCCACTTCGAGAGCTCGATTGTGCCGTTCGTCGGGAAAATCGCTCCCTCCGACACCTACAAAATCTGGAAGCTCGATTGTCCGATCACATAAGATCACCGCCGGCGACAGATCGAGGAGATTGGAGCTTGGGTAGACCCGCGTTTCTGTGCACTGCGTGAGCTCTCTGTCCTTTAAACATATATCAAGCATCAAAAACGGAGTCTGGAGGTTCACAGTACACGCGTTGTGTATGGCCGTAACAGGAAAAATTGAGGGGAAATACATTGAACTGTTTGTCTTGTTGTGTTGGTTTTTGTGGTAAGATCGAATAGAAATGACAAGATTTACAACGGGGTGGAGATGTCAGCTTTAGACTTAAACACTTGTTCTATTTGTTTTCTGAAACATTTTAGAAAAGCTCAAGACAAAAACAGCCATCTCAAAGTATTTACAGTTCATTCGTGGAAATTAATCTCATTTCCTGGACAGACCCCTAAATGTTCCCTAACCATCAACTGTGGAATGGAGAGATGGGTTTATGTGTACAGGTAGATGGAAAGAAGGGCTGTGATGCAGTGTTGGTAGTGGTGTTGAGCAGGGTCCTAGTGTTGAGCAGATGGGAAGTAGCAATGATGACAATGGTCGGTTTGCACGTTGTGGTGGTGGTGGGTTTGTCGGTTTTGTGGTGGTGCACTTATTGTCTTGTTCTGCACTTCCTTTTGGCAGTGGTAGCTTATGATGGTGGTCTGGCTGATGATGACTTT
The DNA here is from genome assembly GCA_033065855.1 of Escallonia rubra. Classification (NCBI taxonomy): domain Eukaryota; kingdom Viridiplantae; phylum Streptophyta; class Magnoliopsida; order Escalloniales; family Escalloniaceae; genus Escallonia; species Escallonia rubra. Next base: position 186,388 of record JAVXUO010002228.1, on the reverse strand, counting down.
GGTTTGGTATACGGTGGAGGTTGTGGTTGGTGTTTGTGGGTGTGGGTTTGAAGCAGTAGATGGTGGAGGTTGCAGTGGGTTTGAAGGTGCAAATGGTGTTTGTGTGTGTGTGACTGTGTGTGTCTGCGAATTAAGGAAGGAGAGGGAGAACAGAGAGAAAGTAAGGAAAAAGAAAGAAGAAAAAAGGAAGAGTATGACTGTCTTTTTTTTCGTAATGACAGTACTATCCCTTGGACTTTTTAACGGCATCCGTGGTCCGTTAGCCGAGGTACTGATTTGGTACGTTTTTCAAAGTTAGGTACTTCTTAGGCGCACTTTCAAAGTTGGGTACTAAAGCTGTACAAAATGTAAAGTTGAGGGTACAGTTTTGGGATTTGCCCTATTTTTAATTCTATTTCTCCCTCCCCCTCCCTCTCTTGCTCTCTCGCTCCCTCACTCACTCTCTCTTTAGGGGTAGAATGGAAAAAACAGAATATTTGACTTATATCCTTAATATGCATGCCAAGTCATATAGAGCAATTAAATTGGGACGAAGGGAGTAAAAGAATGCACCTTGACTGATATGATTCATTAAAGCTAGACATCAGGTATTCGCTCATAGAAAGTAGGATTGGTCCCAAAGTAGGCCCTGCTGCCTCAATAGCATCAATAGATGCCTTCTCTGGATCAGGAAACCTATATGTGCTCTGTCTAAACCTTTGTATCCAGCCGCCTTGTATATACTGTGCCACCTGCAGGTTGGGGCAGTAGGCAATAAAAATCATCTTATATTCGTTTCATGCATAAACACAGATGATCTTAATACCAGTACCAGAGGAAAAGAAGTGTACAAAAGCCTAGTGGGAGGAAAAGAATACAAAAAACAACCTCTTGTGAGATAGGCCAGGAAAGATCAAAAGGAATCGGACCGCCGCCACCACCACCACTTAATAGGGGATTAAAGTTTGAAGTTGTGAAGGTCACAGCCTGCTGATCAGGATGTGGTTTAAGCTTGAGCAAGAGCAGTCCAAAAAACAAGAAGATAGCAGGAATTAACAGCTGGAAGACAATCGTCTTCCGATCTCTCCGAGCTGATATTGCCCTCTTTATAAGTAATGCTTTAGAATGTTTCCAAAATGTCGACCTCGTAACTACACAACAGCAACAGCACGGCATGCTTAAGAAGTTTATGAAGCATAGGAAAGCAGCCAAAGAAAGGCTACAAGCTCTTCCCATCATAGAAAATATAAAGCCAATGACTGCCACATAATTTCCACGTAACTTGGAATGGATATTCTTCTTATGAGGTTGGGAAACAACAGGATCAGTTGAAAAAGATTTCTCCTCCTGACATTCAGCTTCATGGAAGTCGCATCCTGCAACTCTCAGAAATACCTCCTCCAGAGTCGTGACTGAGATGCCATAACTCTCAATGCCAAGATAGGATTGGTCATCACGACCTATGGCGTTTGAGTTAGGACCTGATCTTCTCATGTAGCGTTCGATTTCCCTAAACATGCTTTCAAAGGAAGATGATGATGCAAGAGGAAGTTTGAAGGAAATCTCAGTTCCAACCTGTACAAAGATATTAAACCCCAATGAACTGTAGAATGCAAGATCATATAAGTTTACGATTGCATAACCTTTAGTTAACAGGGTAATTTTAGGCAGAAACGCAACCAAGCCATGGAAGGTTGCTCAGGGAAGTTTGACAAATTGTCTTGCAATAACTTAAACCGTCGAGTATAAAAACAAGAGTACCTCGCATACGCATGTTGCTGATGGAATATAACGATAAACGATATCAGCAGCAACAGAGACACCAGGTGCAGTCTGAAAAGAAAATATGCGAATGAGCCAGATAAGGCTAAGTTAATTACAATGGATTACAATATCAAGATGCTTAGTCAAAGACTAAGAAAAAGCAAACTGAATAGGACAGGAGCACACCTTCACCAAAGTAAGAGTATAGCCAACCCCATACTGGTGCTTTAAGAAAAGGGAACTGCACAAAAAAAAACTACTACAATTAAGAGTGGGATTAGCATTGATACTAAAGAAAACATACAATATTGTGCCCAAAAATACTACCCCTTCGGAAGTAGGAAGGGGATGTTTAGTCTTGAGATACGTAAAACTGCAAGGATAAAAAAGAAAGAAAGAAAAACCTTCCACAGCATTTTAAAGAACCATTAGCCATGATGGCTATCCGGTCCCCTAGTACATCAGCTTCATCCATAGAGTGCGTCGTTAGTAAGATAATCCTGCCCTTCTTAATTCTTTTAATCAACTGCCAAGTCAAGCGCATTGAATATGGATCCATTCCACTAGTAGGTTCGTCGAGAACAATAACCTATGAAAGATAAATTAAAACAAAATTGCAACTGATCCAACAACAAAATAACAGAATAACTTCGGGAAACTTGCATTTACCTTGCTGTTTCCAATCAATGCAATGCCAAGGGACAACTTTCTCTTCATGCCTCCAGAAAGAGCTCTCACGACAGTATTGACTTTATCTGCCAATCCCACCTAACATATATGAAAATACAATTAGTGCCAGCAATAATCAGTATGAACTCGAGGTAAGCAACCAACACGAGAGAAAGTTTGTTTGTGAAATTTCAAACAGAAGAAACTACCTTAAAAGTGTCTACAAGATTGATTGCAACTATTTTTATTTACCTTTTGATGAAGTAAGAATTTGATTAGAAATGGCCGAAAGGGAGGCAAACTGGATATACTGAAGAAAAGAAAACAAAGACCCAACCGAAACACCCTCAACATTGCTACACCTAAGCCAACAAAGATTTTCCACCCGTTCTGCTATTCAACCTTGCATCATATTTAATGGAACACTTCAGCCTTCTCAATTTCTCATATCTGCTCATGGGCCCAAGCATGCTTTTCAGAACCACAAGCACTCGCATGGCCTCACCAACAAGATTGATTGCATATACCACAGAAAGACGGTAATTTATTGCATGTGAATCACTAAGACCAAACGAACACAAAAAAGAGTGAAAATATTGAATGGAAGTAAAATGATAAGTTCATGCGGCTCAATTGAATGGAAGAATGATAAGTTCATGCCGCTTAAAACTGCAATGTAAAATGAGAGTAGACTAAGACATGATCTACCCTCTTGGCCTCATTCTCTAAAAATATTGAAGCTATAAGAGGTTTTAAAACACTTGGTACTTTCTTTGTTAGGGGGGCCCAGTTACACGAAGGAAAAAAGGCCAGGGCACAAGAGGGTGTCATAGCCTAAAAAACAAAAACAGAACCCCTCCTAAAGAATTGCCTAAGAGATATTATAGAGAGATATTCCTGACCAAGTTCATCCATACAATGGATACAAAAAGAACCTCAGGTGAGCCTGGAAACCTCATCTTGATCCAGGAAAAAGAATGCTCGGAAACAAAGAATGCAAACGGTTAAGGGAATCTCATAATTATCCAAATCCTGTATGTTCCTTTCCCTTGAAATGGATCACATAAAACAGGAGCTAACTATCACCTCTCGTGCAACCTCTTTGGAACCAGAACACATTCAGCTCCACTGAGAAAAATCTATAACTGAACTTGCAGCCAAAAAAAAGCAGAAGCAAATTCCATATATCGCTCGCAGTACCGTAATGAAGAAACCAATAACTAACTGTTTCCCCATCATTTTTACACAGTAAACACCAACTAACAATAATCTTGACCCTCCACCTATGGTTATCAATAGTTCAAACAACATCCCTATCTTCAGTCCACATAAAAAAGCCATCCTACGAGGCATCCAAAAATTCCAAGAAACAAGCAAGTATAGGAACTAACTTCATCAACCATGTCAGTCACAACACGCTCCCGAGAATCGTCATTCACGCCCTTCAAACTAGCAAATATTTCCAAATGCTCCTTCACCTGAATAGAGTAATCAACAAAGTTATAATGTTCAACAAGTGAGCCCTGAGTCACCGTAAGCATCTGAAAAATGGAACAGAGGAAAAACAAATAAGGAAAAAAATGAAAAAAAATGAGGCTTTACTTCCTTGATATATACCATATATTAAGCATGATATACATTGTCAGGCCCATTTTATAAGAACTTACGCTTTTAGAACAGATGGTGACTCAACAGTTTACAACAATGTCCACATGCATTAAACTACCTTCATCAAGTCCCTAAGCTACATGCATCATAAATAACAAGATAAGGACCAATTCAGCAGTGAAGGTTGACAACAAGAGCATTTCCATTATGCACTTGGTGACTTTTATCACTTGAGTACTGCCTTGGATGATAATTAAATTTGGGATTTGTTCTTTTGCCTTCAGGTAAGTCATTTGTTCGATGTCAGCGGGCATATAGCACCACGTTCCGCCTATATTTGTTCCCCATAAAAGGCGTTCTGGTGGCCAAGGGTATCCCTAGAATATGGGGTAGACTATCTTGACGTCTTTTGTCCAATTGCAAATGTATCTTCTTTTGCATCTTATCTTCTCTATATCAGTTGGATTTCAAGAATGCATTCTTGCAAGGGGACATATATGAGGAAGTTTATGTGGAGCAACCTCCTGGATTTGAGCCTGGCAGGGCATGTAAGCTATAAATAAATCCCTTTATGGATTGAAACAGCAAGCTAGGTCTAGAAAATGTTCATCATGGCCTAATTTTTAGAAACCTTTGTGTATCCAGAGTCTCTTACAGCTTTAGCACATCTAACTTAGTAGTGGTATAGTTTTGAGTTTCAACAAAAGGAATACACCCAGAATATACAGCCCAAAAAACATAAACCTAAAGGAATACAAACATAAATAACTTGAGAAAAAACTGGAAAGATGCTGAAGAAAAGTAACCCAGGATAAAGAAAATAGCAGAATATCAATTGCATAGAAAGAACAGCTGATAAGAGAGAACTAAACGTGTACGGTGTAACCTAACATATGCTACGACAGAACCCTGCAAGTAGCACGTGATGTATGTAAACCTCATACTCTGCTATTAAGCCCTCCCTTCCCATCCCACCACCCCAAGAAAATGGAAAAGGAGAAGAGAGAAGGTAACATTGTCAGAATTTAAGCTTCAACAAGAGTATGAATTGCTTACAGTTAACTCCGGGAAAAGAATATCATATTGAGGGCACACACCCAAGTTCTTCCGTACTTCATCCTGCAGAATGAACAAACTGATAAGAGATAAGGGAATAATATCCAACTCAAAGCTCTACACAAAACCAACAAGGTAAACAGCACAAACCACTGTACTATTTGCTCAAATGGTATGAGTGTACTATAGGAAGATGACAACCAAATCATTACAATGCCCTCCCAGCGTAAGGAACACTAAAGAAAGCATGTAAACAAGGCCAGATTTTAGGTAGCTCCTAGGTCAAATAGTTTTCACGAGGACTGATTCACTTCCACTTTTGAGACAACCACGCCATTTGTTTCTTAAAATTTGGGGCAAAACTCAAGTTGGCACCAGACTTCTAGTTGTGTCAAATTGTTCATTGGACTCTTCGGTTCGGTGAATCAAGTCATTTTGTTAGCATCCGTCAAAGTGAGCATGGTTAAGCGCTCATGTGCCTCTCACATGAGCTTCTCTTAAGAGTGTTGTTATTTTCGATAAGTAGCGATATGTATTAACAAGGAACACGAAGGGGGTACACCCGTGTACACAAAACTACCTACTCAGCTGGCAAAACAACAGTTAACGCTGTCCAAAAACTCAAAATAGGCTTCACTGGAACCAATAGTGGATCCCTAAGCCCAGATATAAAGAGAAAGCAGAAAAGCTGCCTTAATCCTACTCCTCTCTTTCAAAAGCTCTCATGTTTCTCTCTTTCCAAAGACACCAGAACAGGCAAGGTGAAATCAGCTCTTGCGGAGCTTCCATCTTCCCCTCCGGCGCTTATAAACGGACCAGCTCTTCAGGAAATCCACAACTGAAAGAAGCATCACCTGGCTGATACCCACCAAACCAAAATCATATCCCACAGATATTTAGTGAGCGGACTATTAGAAGAATGTGGGGCACAAATTCACTGTCTTCTTTGCAAAGGAAGCACCGGTTAATGTAAATCAGTCCCCTTTTCCTCAGATTATCGCCAGTAAGAATGGCACTTCTCGAAGCCTCCCACATGAAAAAGCATACTCAGAGGGATGCAAGACCTCCAAACCACCTGCCATGGGAACGAGCTACCTGCCTCAAGCAACAACCGTGCCTAACAAGATATGACTGAAAACTGACTGTTACCATTACCTTTACACAGCACTTTGTCATCACCGCTCCAACTAAGATCTAAAGAATAAAGCAAATTAAAAAACTGAGTGACAGAGTCCAATTGCAAATTGACAAAGTTTCTTCTAGAGATTAAATTCCAACGCTGCCACTCTCAGATTTAGAGAAAATATTGGCCACTGTCGCTTCTTCATTGCAAGCCAGGCTGTAAGCCCTCCTCCCCACGCCAAATGTCAAGCCTGAGCCACACATCGATGCCGTCACCCACTCCAAAGTGAATGTGGCCACGAAAAGAAACAAGCCCCTTGCAAATACCAAGCCACATACTAGAACCATAAGTTCTCCTAACAATCTTAGGAAACCAAAATCCTTCGCCCTCCTGAGACTTACTGACCACTGATCTCCTCCACAATGCAATCCTTTCTGACAGACCTCCACAACCATTCCCAAGAAGGGCTGTACTAAAGAGGCACAAGTTCTTGATTCCCAAATCCCCACAGCAAATAGGAGAGCAAACCTCCTCCCAAATCAGCAATTGAAATTTTTTGTCAATGGAAGAGCCTACCCAAAGAAAATCATTTCTATTTTCTCCAGCCTCTTTGCTACAGAAATGGGCATCAGAAGCAAAGATATGAAATAGGTCAGCAAAATAGAAAGAGTACTTTAATAAGGGTTGATCAACCCCCTTTCGAGGGATTGCTTTTTCCACCACGCTAATCTCCTCTCAAAAGTTCCACAACAGGGGTCCAAACAGCTAAATTGTTGAAAGAAGCACCCAAGGGTAAACCCATTAAGGTAATCGGCAAGCAACCCATGTACAACCAAGGGAATGATCAAGAGAGGCGGACTCTGGAACATCAACCGGCATAATCTTGCTTTTACCAACATTAGTGTTCAAGCCGGAGCAAGACTGGAAGAAAAGCAACACTAATCTAAGATAACGAAGCTGGACTGCATAAGGATCGCAAAATTAGATCGTGTCATCGGCAAACAGCAAATGAGACACAACCACTCCAAACTCAACATCAACACCTGCTCGAAAGCCTTTAATAAAACATCCTTCCACAGTGCGATTAATCAGCCTACTAAGAGCTTCCATCAAAATCAAGAATAGAGATATGGAGAGAGAGAATCCCCTTGCCGCAAGCCCCTTGAAGAAGGAAAGGAACCTGTTTCACCACCTGAAAACTTCAAAGTCGAATTGCAAAACTGTAATCAAGCCCTCCTTTTTTTCCGCAAACCCCATTTTGCTCAACATAAACATCAAAATTGCCCAGTTAACTTGGTTGTAAGCCTTCTTGACATCGAGCTTACAAATCAAGCCCAGTTCTTCGCTTCTCAATCTAGAGTTCAAATTCTCAATGACAATCAAAATTGCATCAAGAGTTTGAGATTACTTTCCACAAAACATGCTTGAGACGGATGGAAAGCACCTTAGACGAGCTTGCACACACCGCCCAAAAGACCAATAGGGCAATTATCTTTTATGTCCTCTGCGCAACCTTTAATTGGAATCAAGGAAATAAATGTTGAGTGTAAAGATTTCTCAAAAGACCCACGATCATGAAACTAGAAAGCTTAAGTGTTTACCTTCTCAACTGACGAGTAGTGCTAGAAAAGGGCCACATGAAAACCATTAGGGCCAGGTGTTTTGTCGCTGTTCATGGCATAAAGTGTCGACACGGTCCAAGAAATTGCACTATCTCCTCCAACCTAGGCCTCTCCAGAGCAATATCTGGTAATAAAGATCGGCAAAAGTTAGCAACCACCTTAACTTCAATCTCCGAAGATAAACTCAGTCCCATCAATCTTGACTTTACCGATCTGATTAACTTTTTTGTAAGCATTAGTGATGAAGGAAAAACCTAGTGTCCCTATCCCTCTCCTTAAGCCACAATGCCTTGGATTTTCCCCTCCAACTGATCTCTTCTGCGACTAACAACTTCCCCGCCTCCGCCTTCAAGTAAGCTTGAATATTTAGCTCCTCGGGGTTTAAGCTCTATCCCCTTGAACTGATCTCTTCTGCGACTAACAACTTCCCCGCCTCCGCCTTCAAGGAAGCTTGAATATTTAGCTCCTCGGGGTTTAAGCTCTATCCCCTTGAAGATTGTTGTGCTTTTGAACCTCTTCGAAATGGAGGCTAACCTCGCTTCAATTCTGCCAAAACTTCCTCGTTCAATTATTTTAAATCCTCTTTCAAGAGATTCAATTTCCTACCCAAAGGAAGCTGGGTCAACCCGTAGCCATTCCATAGATTGTTTCACCATCTCTTGAAAATTAGTCTCCCTCGATCACATATTATCAAATCTGAAGGGAGCATTATTCCTCCTCAAACCTTCGCAATCCAACAAAAAAGGCACATGATTGGACACAACACGCAGCCAGCAAGACCGAGTGCGATTCAAAAAGATTTCCTCCCAATCTGGTGAAAGCAAGAATCTGTCGATCCTTGAGCAAGAACAGTAAGGACATGTGCCTTAGGTGCGCCTGCACCTTTAATAACTATGGTTTAAGTTGATAGAGTTTTTTCTTTGTGTTATTTTTGTCGTGCTTCGGGATGGTTTGCAATTAGATTTTGACAAGGTGTTTAGTTGATGACGCAATTGCATATCCGAAGTAGAAGAAAATGAACTAAAGGGGTAAGAAAAATGAAGAAATGGGTGGAGTGGAGGCAGTGGTTGTGGTGGTGGTTGGTGCTGATCTATCGTCTATTGTGGCTTCTGTGGTGAGAACCGCAGGTGCGGGGGTCGGGGTGGTCATGAAATGATTGTGACTGGTGGTTATGGTGCATGGTGGTGATGGTAAAGGTGGTGCACTTGTATTGGTACAGTGATGTTGATGAAGAGAAAAGAAGGCGGATGAAAAATGTTAGTAAAAACCGAAAGAGGTAAAACTAAATTGATGAGTCAAATGCTATGTCATGTGGTGGCCCAGTAGAATAGATAGGAAAGAAAATAGGACACTAGGGAGGGGGCGTAAATTTCTTTTTAACAATTTTGCCCTCACTTGAATCTCATATGCGAGGCACATTTGCACTTAATGGATCTCTTGTTGACAGAAGCTGTCAGAATGGCTTGATTGGGCCTATCGAAGAGTCCAGTGACAAAATGACCCAAATGACCAAATCATTTCCAGTGATCAAATTGAAATTTATCCCAAACTTAATCACTGGCGTACTTTTGGTATTAAAGGGGGCAGTATGGAAGTAGCAAAGTAGGTCTACCTACATAACAACTGACCAACTCCGTCATCTAATACAAAATCATCAAAAGACAGATCCAATACAACATCTATGCCCATAATAAGGTAAACTACTAATGAGTAACTCGAGTTGGACAATGGTGTTGCAATGTCTGCTCTGATTGCAACATTTAAGGATAAATAAACCTTTTTTCATAAGGAAAATGAAGAAACTTAACATACACATGCTGCTCCCGACAACATTTACTGAAAAAATTTAAGGGTACAGATCGTATGAAGACTTAAAACTAGTAACTAATAACTACGATATCTAGTAGATGTAATGATCAAGATCCTAGAAAGCACTCTTGCAGTTTTGCACAAAATAAAAGAAAAAAACCAAAAAAGAAGACCAAAGAGCATCTTCAGAAGTGCTAAGGCATATACAATCCAGAAAACAGTATACCACTTAGAAGAAAAATTACCCTGTCGGTCAAGATATTCTTTCCAAAAATCAAAGCATCTCCAGAAGTGGGAGGAAGAAGGCCAACAAGCATAGAAATTGTTGTGCTTTTACCAGCTCCATTGTGTCCTTCATAATCAGTATAAAATTAGTTGACAAAAAGATCGCATAATAACACGATGTGATGGTTAAGGAAACAAATACTAAGAAAGAAAACAAAGTTTCACATTGCAAGAAAGTGTGAAGAAAGCACATAAACCTGTAAGTGTCTTATCTAAGCTTCTAAATACAATTTATCTCCTCTATAATTTATTGTTTTAAAATTGAATAACTGGAACATAGAGAATAGACTATTGTCAACTCAAAAACGGGCTAAATTCGGGTGGCCGATACTTTAGATTTGGCTTCTAACGATGTGAATTCCATTCACATGGCCACTTTAATAAGACTTTTACTTTACTTCCTACCATCTTCACGCAATATCCCGAAACCGAGGCCAATCTATAAGTTAAGGGGGAAGGTCACCCTCCCAAGGATAACAAAATGATGCAAGGGAGATAAAAAATAGTTTCTCGTGGAGAATTCATCTTATGGTTGTAAATCTCTTTATTTGATGCTTTATGTGCCAATGTTCTTAAGATAAGACATGTTAATACCCTAAAATTGTAAGTAATGAGGTCCTACATAGTCAACAAAGAAGAGGAGGACGAGACGGGGAAGCTGATGTCACTAAAACCTTGATGCCAAAGAGATGGATTTGCAGTACACGTGGAGGTGCCACAAAGAGTCTATTCTGACTTAGGTGCCATGATAGTGTGGGACAGAGAAAGGATAGGAGGAAGGGCGGAGACCAAGGCATCCTAGACAGATCCTGAGGAGTGACATTGTTGCGAGGGCAAAGTGAGTATGGGAGACAGTCACAAGTCCAAGGTTAAGATCCAGAAGTCAGGGTGCAATGCCTAGGGTCTGGCGTTCTTTCGCTCTCTAGCTTTGGAGTTTTAGAGTGAGAAAGTAAAATTGTCAAATGTTCAATTGTTGTGAATTCTTGTGAAAATAAGCTCTCAAGTCCATTTTTCATAGGCAGCTGAAAATGCCTTGTCATCAAGTGACACATGGCGATCCCCGGAGGTGCCAACTCACCAAGGGCGAGCCATACGCCAGACCATCGGAGTGACAAATTCACTCGACCTACCCTGGATAGCTTCGTTGTCTGCCTAGGAAGACTGACTCACACGATCTAGCCACAAGTCCAATAACCTTGCTAAGTCCATGGAAGCAATGAGAGATGGAGAGAATCATGGCAGTGGTAGGAAAGGCTCGAAATCCGACTGCAAGACGGTTTCAAATACTTGCTTCGGTCTCGAATGACCCAGGGGATCATGATCCCCAAAGGTGCCAATGAAGAGCCCCACTGCCAAGGCCATAGACTAGTCACACAGTCACTCTGGCAAATAGTGTATCAAAGGAGTGACCTATCCTACCGGTGAGTCTTTGTGTCAAAGCACTCGAAACGCGCTAAAGTAATATCACGGATATGTCGCCTACCAGATGGGCCGAGCTAGTGTCCCAGAGGAGTCGCCAACCTAGCGGAGTAGGAGTCCTCGTGCCGAAGCATTCGAAGCTCTTTTGTGCAAATAGTGTATCAGGGAAGTCGCCTAACTCATGATAAGTCCAGTGTCGGAGCACTGAAAGCATGCCGACATAGTTCCCTAGAAGAGTCGCCTAGTCACCTACCTAGCGGAAGAGGAGTCCTCATACTGGAGCACTTGGAGTTCTCTGGTGGAGATAGTGTCCCAGAAGAGTCGCCTATCCAGCATGAAATCTTGTGCCGGAGCATTCGGAGAGCGCCAAGGTAGTTTCCCCAAGGAATTGCCCACCTTGAAGGATGCTACACATTTCGGAGAGTGGGTCAAAGCATGTTCAATAACTAAGGCGAGGTGCACATTATGTGGTAAAGAGATGGACTAACGCTGGGGGCATGGTAGTATGACGGAAAGTCGGGAACAGGACTTTATATATTAGTGACGTGGCACATGAGAGCGGAAGGATGTGCGATGTCAGGCACACTAAATGGAAATGGTGCATAGGTGTGTTCAATGAGTATTATGCAAGGCACGTAATACGAAGGCGGAGCATGGGCGCAACTTATGGACACAGTGCCGGAGGCATATACCGTGGAGGCAATGCTCAGGCGTGGTTTGGCATTGCAATGCAAGGGCGCAGCGACCATTGTCATAGAGCACAGAGCCCCCAAGGAGCCAAAGATTGGGAAATTATGGACGCCTTTACTTGGTATCGGTAGGATGACCCGAGGAGAGGAGGTTGGGGCGGAGGTATCCAACGGTGCCCATGTAGCCTTGGAGAGATGGTCAAAGTGGGAGTACCCAAGGGGTTCCCAAATACCCAAAGGAGAGGAAGTAAAGATAAGGTTACCTAAGGGAGGTGAAGTCATGAAGAGGGGGCACGATGGACCCCCAAGGGAGATGAGGGAATGTAGAGGGGGCCAGAGACCCCAAAGGAGGTAAAGGCATGGAGAAAGTGGGCAGGGACCCCAGGGAAGGTGAGGGTAAGAAGAGGGGGCAGAGACCCCAAGGGAAGAGGAAGGACCCCTCCCCCAAGGGAAGAGGGAGGAGGACTTCAATGAGAGGGAGAGTCCTCTCCTCCAAAGGGGAGGGAGGACGAGCTCAAGGAGGAGACAAGAAACAAGAAACCGCCCCAAGGGGGGAGGGGAAGACCCCAGAGAAGGGGGCCTTGGCCAACCTCTTGGAGAGGAAAGGCCTAGGGCCAACCCCAAGGGGAAGACCACGGCTAGCCCACAAGGGGAAGGCCACGCTGCCCACCAGTAGAGCTAAACGGGGGCCGGGCTACCCAAGGCCAATTGAAAATTTCGTCGACCCCTTTTCAAGGGAGAGGAGCACCGATTCTAACACTTGGAGCAATTTTCAGACAAAATGAAGTGCCATGGGACTTGGAGCGCACTCCAGGTTAATCGGTTTAGTAACGTTGAACTTTGGCCAATGAATATTCTCTGAAGTGTCTCAAAACGTGGGACCCAAAAGCGATCAAAGATGCGTAGGATGAGCTAGCAACAAACCTAATCTAAGTACTTACGACGTTATTATGTGAAAAGTGAAAACCCGTTCCTCTCAAGTGTTAACCGGTTGACGTCTACCAGAGGTTATTAAGACTAGATTTTGATGATGCCTGAATTTTAAAGGGAGCTACAGAGGCTTTTTTCCAAAAAATTCACTATCACTTTCATCCTTCTCCTTGTGGTGATGGAAGAGTCGAGTAAAACAATTGCAGAGTGTAACGACCCAGTTCACGTCCCCACCACGGCGCGATACCTCCCTCAAAAGGGCTAACCAATAGGTACTTATGAGTTCATGGGCAAGGTCTTATAAGGCTAATCACAAACTATTCCGCAGCCAACATGGGATATCACAATCTTCCCTCCTTATGCTTTAGCGTTCTCGCTAAGGCTCAACCACATATAGTCCAAAATCTTCCACTCTAGCCAATGAGTAATATACCTGGCTCACCCTTCGTTGCCCTAACCATCCTCTTGATGTGGGATATACCTGGGCTTGCCTTCGTTTCCCCCAACCATCGACAACCCGACAGGATAGCCCAGCCCGAGCTTTCGAGAGTTGGCTCTAATACCATCTGTAACGACCCAGTCCACAGCCCCACCACAGGGAGATGCCTCCCTCAAAAGGGCTAGCTAATAGGTACTTATGAGTTCATGGGTGGTCTTATAAGGACAGTCACAAATTATCCCACAGCTGATGTGGGATATCACACAGAGCTACTTCGGGACATATTGGACAGCTTTACGTTGGGCCTCTTCTATTCTTTGTGGTGATAGAAGTGCTGAGAGAAACGATTAGCAGAACTATATCTGAAGGGCATTGGAGGGCTTTATGGAGGAGAATCCTAGAGGGACACTCTGGTGTAATATCACACATGTTTGGACGTGATACAACTCCTCTGTGGAGCGCATGCAGTGTAGGTTAGGCATGTAAGGGTAACCTACTTGTTATGCTAACCTGAGTAAAGGCAAGCTACTGATGGTTTACGGCACGGTGGGCAAGGTTCTGAATGTGGCAAGGTTGGTTTTCTCGAGAAGAAGGTAGGCTCCTGGCGTACCGCCTTATGGTACTGTTCCATGCCCAAGGGACCGCTGTGTAATGAATGCAGCATACAGGGGAAAAATATGTAGCAGGTTACTTGAATGTATGAAAGTCCAACTTTATAGAAAAGGAAAAACCCATCCAACCAATCTAAAAAGGAGGCTGAGCGGACAGAGAATGCGGGTGGAAAAAATGCAAGAGGTCTTAGAGTGCAAGAATCTAAAATCAGAAGAGTAAAATTGAAAAACAGATAAGATGAATGTAGCTACCTAGAAGTGCAAGAATCTGATTTTCGTATAATGTGAGCTGTAAAGAATTAACTGCACAGGACTTCCCCTTCTTAGTATGATACACCTTGTGCAGATTCCTTATCTGGATGCATCTACAAGCAAGACGAAGATGTAAGGACATGTAAACATATGCATGCAACTACATGTGTGTGGGGGAGATGTAAAAGTGTAGATACATTCATTTTTAGCAAGTCAACCTGCCATCCAGCTCTTGCTGCTTCATATCTAAGCTTATGCCTTCCAATGCCGGTCCAGAAGAAGTGGCCCCGTCTTTGTGGTGCTTGTTATCAACTTTAACGTTTAAATTAGAAGCATTATGTTCAGTAGCACTGCCATTCCTCCAAAAGCACTTGCGGAACATGAAGTTCCAAGGATAACTCACCCCATTCTCTTTCGAAAGAACCTGAACTCATAACACACATGAATTGACCATTTTGTGAAAACCTCTGAAACATAAACGGTGGCCAAAAATTATGCTGGTTATTGGGGGGCAATTTAGACATTAAATTTACCTAAAGGTAGAAAATATGTAGCACTGATTGATTAAATACATGCCAACAACCTTCTAGGAATAAAGGAATACCAAATAAACGGAGTCTACAATACATACCTTGTCTAGGTAAAGACCAATTGCACAGTACAAAAAGGAGTCGAGCAACATCGTAGTCAGACAGAGTAAAAAGCATACTCCAGATGACGGCTGCAGATGTCATAGTAATGAAAACATTTAGAGACAGAATAGAGATTTTTCGTAAGGAAAAACCAATCATTTTCACGAAACATACCCGCCATATGTTGCTCCAGCGGAGTCCAACATGAGCACGTTCATAGTCAGCAAAGTTAACTGATCCTAAGGCAAAGGCCGTGGGTGAAAGCAAAGAAGCTATGACCTTCAATATCCTACACGTAACCAGTAAAGAATACTTCTATATGCATTCTGGGAGATCAAACTTCTGTAAAAGGATCATCTGATACATAAAAGCATGAATACTAACATGGGTACAGCTTCGTCATTGACAGCATAATACGGGAAAAAGGCCCCAAGAAAAGAAAGAGTTCCAACTGCCACAGCCGTTTTTGCTCGCGTGAAAAACGTTGAGATCATAAACGACATCATTATTGCGCTAAGTCCAAACAAGAAGAAGTACACGAACACCACCGACTTATCACTGTACCTAAAAAGGGTACCCATTGTGCAGACAGTAATAATCCCAGACGAAATTGCAAACTGCCAAAAAAAGGTCAAAGCATGAGAACCAGTTAAGAAGTTCCTGATAAAAATTAGGTTAATGCAATCTTTAAGTAGATGGAAAGACAAAACTTATCGAGGCATACCAACCGCAGAGATAAAATAAATTGGTTCTGGAAATTCATTCAAAGTTACATAAACAAAGGAATGTTGACAGAATACCGAATTCGAGCATTTTCAGCAACTTTTGCAAGCAAAAATCCAAAAACGAATGGCCTACAGTCAGAGTCCATCAACCAAAAGACAAATTGCTAGATACCAAATGATACACCTTCCCAAACTCTCTTTCTTGATACCTACAACATTCTCAAAGTACATGCCTTCCCAGCTTCTCTAAATTTGGTAAGCTCGCGATTGGGTTGGAAGAAACAAGAGAGAGAAAGAGCGACAGGCAGAGAGACATACAGACAGACAGAAGAGGAAGAACAAAGAAAAGGTGAAAAGAGATCGGTAAAAGAGTTGTCTCTCATCCATCAATGCAAAAAATAATTGAATCAAGCTACAAATTACACAAAACACAACGACAGTCCTCCTCAAGTCGCTGCATATACATTTCTTTTGTCCAACTTGTACATGGAATGAAATGTCATACTATCATGATGCTTGGTGAGTACGTCAGCAAGTGAATCTCCAGACTTGACAAACGGCAGACAAATTGATGCGTGATTCAGCTTCTCCTTGATAAATATCCATCCATCTTAACGTGTCTCATCACATAATACTCTACTGGATATCACAATACAACATCAGAGGTCTCTCAGAAGACATATCCAAGTCCTCTACAAACAAATGCAATCAAAGGAGCTCACACGTTCTTGCTCCATAGCCCAATATCCAGCTTGTGCACTAGATCTAAAAATCACAGCATTCTTCTTACTTCTCCAACTAACCAAGTTCCTATATGTGCACTTGTGCAGTGTCCCGAAGCAGATCTCCTGCCACTAATAGCTCAATTGGCATATGTGAATGCCTCTATCTACATAAAGCCAAGTCGAGAGAGCAACAATATACAACCTCGACATGTTAATCAATCTTGCAGCTTACCTTTCATATATCCACCGCCTTAATAGGTTAATAAGCAGGGCTGCATTAAGCATACCAGCCTCGTTCAATAAAAATAAAACCTATTATGTTGAGTTGAAAGAAAGATTTCCCTGTTTAATCTACTCCACCCCAAGGAAAACATCTCAATCATTGAATGTATCAGCACAAAGACAAAGGATTTCAGGTATCAAGTAGGATAAGGACTGATATGTTGATCAGAGTGGGATTCACCGGCTTACTGTCGTTCCAAACGGTTATGCCAATAAATCCTTTAGCCCTTACACAAATACTGCCCATTTCCCATATTCATTCAACAACTAAAAACCACTGAATAATATTCAAGAACCTGAATCATTCTTTCTCAAAGACAGAGCAGAGCAATTGGTTTTGCCGCCAAATTCTCCTTCCTCAGCCTCCCCAGCCGTCGCAGTGCAACCCCTCCACACTCTTCGTCTCATCCTCCATCTCCTAAACCTTGACAGATCCACTCAGGTTTCAGATTGTCAACCAAAGGGTGGCAGGTTCAACTTCATGTCATATCCTCTTAGCTTATCATGTTGGCACGGTACACTTGAATAAACTCCCAAAAGTGTGTAATACAGGTTGAAAGCATCTTGATAAAAACAAGATGTTATAACAATTTTGTTTGATGGACAAAGGTGCAACCTTTACCTGCAAAGTGTATGTTATAAGCCAGGAAAGATAGAATATCTCATCTTTAAGACCCATCATGTAGAGGCCTTCTTTTATCTTCTGCTCCTGCAGTATTTTAAATGAAAAATGTGCTCAGCACAAAAGGCTTTAAAGCATCGGACTAGTCAATGTGGAATTGGAACGCTGACAACAGATACATCTCAGAAAAGGTTCAATCAATGACATATATGATTCTTTCACATAACATGTTCATTACCAGACCTTTTCGAACACGGTGTAACTAATTAGGCGAGAGATTGGATACAGAAATCCCAATAAATACCTGATAAACACAACACCAATCAACCAAAAATATGTAAACTGAAAAGATAAAATAAAAAGAGTAACTTCCAAAAGAAGTAATACAAACTCCTCACAGAATATCAAGAAAGGACAAAAAAAACTTCAAAGATACATACAACACTCCCATGACTGTCTTGACAATTGACTGGAACTCGTCATCTGTATATTCTCGAGTTGGAAATGGAGCTAGCCGTATATTTGAAGGGCTAAATTGAGTCCACGGTAGTATGCCATATGATTTGGAAGGCGACTTAATGTCTTCCGTGGCTGAGTTAGTTGTCATTTGTTGGGCAGCATAGATGATGAAAGAATCAATTACCTGTTGGAGCTGGAAAAAGGACAAAGGATATGCCAGAGTTAGGGAGTGCCCAAATCAATAAACAAAGTATAACAGGTACTATTTACATTTTAGATAGAACTCCGTCCTGTTCAATGCAGAAAACTTCCATATTGATCGAAGCACACTATGTTAGGGACAATATCATGATTGAGGGTAGTATTATTATTCAGGCCATATCTTTTATGTGAGTGTGTACTCATATATCATAGTTATCGGTGTCTTACGATAGGCGATACATATCTTAGTATATGATATCATACATACGAAATAGCAGGCGCATCCATGGAATCCAATACTCAAAAGGTATCTTTCCAGTAAACACAATACCGATATTATAAATTTACTAGGCACGGTTTAAGTTTTCATATTTGACCGGGCTTGCACTTTAAAAAATTGTATGATCTGCACCTATTAAAAAGAGAAGTAGCTGGTCTTTATAGGTGTTAGACTAGATTTATCATGTGAGATGATATGAAGTCTCAGCATATATTGGTTTTAATATGTTTATACACTATAATCTATAACGTAAAACTATTGATCCGTATCTAATGATAAGTGATGCGATACGATACACAAAACTCGAAACTGAAAGGTATATATACATGTTATAAGTGGAGCCTGATTTCAGAAAACTACTCTGTTAACGGAAGGTCTGAATTCATCCCTAGCATCAGTGTCTTACTCCAGGTATTCCCATACATTGTATCTTTCGGTTTAGAGATTCATATGGTAGAGGGAGAATGGCAGCAGAGTGGGAGTCAGAATTTTGCATTGTATGCTACTGCTGAATAATAAATCGCAAACTGGTCATGCTCCTTGGTCATAGCCATTTTGGTGAACCACGTTGAATCCGTGCGCTAGCTGCTTTCTCTATTTACTTTTTTCTTTCTTCTATTGCTCGTTGCAGCCTTATTTTATAACAACACATTTTGCTGTGTTGTGTGTCTAAATCTCATAAAGGTGTATGATTGTATTTTTAAACAAACCATAACCTAGCCTAAAGAGAGATTATCGAGCTCCCCTTCTTCCTTTTCTTTTTATTTTCTTCTATCTTTGATCAGTGTTCCTGCTGTAGCCCTTGTAGTTCTGCCACAAATCTGTGGTGGTGTGAGGAGTCTTAGCACCTAAGTATTGACCTTAAAGCAGGTAGTCAGTAACCAGCTATGAGTCAGAGGGGCCTGGGGTGGACTGCTGAACTCGCACCGCCTCCCTCCCCCTTTTGAGTGTCAAATGTCCCGGTGGTGGCAGCAAGGGTTTTGGATGTGTTGTATTCCCATTGTGCTAGGTGCAATCACTTTGTATTGTTGTTTCATTGAGATCCAGGATTGCCCCTAGAATGGTTCATTGAGTGCAACTCCTGTTTGTGGTTTTCTTTCCCTTGAAAAACCAGACTGCAATTGTGATGATGAAGTCATCTAATTTCAGTTTCCGAGATATTGGGTTACATTATGTTTTGGTGGACAAAGATTGGAGCTTTGAATAATGCAGGTCTGCCACCTATTGCAGATAGAATCTCGAGTGTTACCATTAGTTAATCGGATTTCTGGTTTGAGATTGCAAGATTGTTTCGTGAGTTACCATTAGTTAAGTATCCTCAGCTGTTAAGGCTGAATCTAAAAGCCAATCCCGAAGCTGTGATTTTTGAAGTGGTTATTATGTCATGTACCTTGGATTCGAAGAAAGGAAGAATAAATTAAATGGAAAAAAGCACCCATAGTCGATTTATAAGAACTGTGAGGTTAAACTAGACTGGATTAGATTAAAGGACTACTTGATCGTCAATTCTTCTACGCATCTCGATGCTAAAATCAGTGGAACCAAGAAGATGTTAATACACAAAATGTAGTTAATGAATTGATTCATAATAAACGGTTCGCAAATAAACAAGATGTGATATGACCAGAGAAGGCACATCCACTCTGGAAACCATTAATTAAGACAAAGAGCCCAGTCATTCAAGAAGAGTAACTGGTCCAAATGAAATTGTCAACAAAATATTAGCATCTTCCTGAGTCTTAATTTATACATAGTTATATGATCTACCTGTATATTGTTCCCCATTATTTTCAGGTTTTTAACATTCATATTGACAAACATTTTGTAGTTACCCTCTTCATGGATCTTAAACTGGTCACATTATGTCCTTCCTACAGTTCTTTCTTTCTTTTTTTTTTTACATTGATGATTGAAAGAAGCGCAGATAAAAAGTAAAGCCTACAACATTTTATACATCTATAAATCTCTCCAAAAGCACAAAGAAAACTTTGTCGGGGTTCTGCCCCTTAGCCCAAAAATAGAGAAGCAGCAAAAAGGAAGACTTCACTCCCTGCCAAAAACTCCAGCCCTTCAAAAGCCAGTCTATTTTTCACCAAACCTAAGCACCAAAGCAAACCTTGGTACATTTCTCAAGACTACCTACATAACAGTTTGTCCAATTTCTGTGATGCTACTTTGTTGTTATATCTAGGTTAATAAAGTTGAGTTGTATGGAATGTGAGAAACACTTGAAGCTTTAATTGATAGGTGGTCGACCTGAATAAAGTGGGTGATTCAAGAGATATTTAGGTGATACCACGCGCTCTAGATGCCGTTTTTGTTTTTATATTTGTACTTTTGATCCAAGTTACCTAGACAGCCCTGGATCCCATCGATTTTATTGCCCAGTCAATACATGCTCAACCGCAGCGCACTCATAACCCTTAGGCCCAAATTTAACACAACTCCAGGATAATTGC
This sequence comes from Escallonia rubra, assembly GCA_033065855.1. Classification (NCBI taxonomy): domain Eukaryota; kingdom Viridiplantae; phylum Streptophyta; class Magnoliopsida; order Escalloniales; family Escalloniaceae; genus Escallonia; species Escallonia rubra. The sequence goes on along the minus strand of JAVXUO010002228.1, from coordinate 165,748 downwards.
CCTTCTTCGTAAACCCTGGTCTTTGAAATTTCCATAACCTTAATACTCCATGAAACCAGTTATCATAGGCAGCACCGCTTAAGTTTATTTAGTCAAGATACATCACATGCTCATCGAATTACTATAGGTTATCCTCGCTAAAAAGAGCAATCACTCGCCAGAATAAAAAGTAATAATGAACAGGTATTAGATGGAATAAATTGGAGGGTAAAACGATATCATACAGTTAAAAATCCGCTGGAGCTGTACTGCAAAATTGGTATAGTATTCACGCCTAGTTCCAAATCATCAAGATAAGGACCATTTGTGTCCATGATGCTTTTAACATCAGGAAATCCTGAGAAAGCCCACGAGTGATTGAGACGTATGCTATAATCAAATGTTTGAGGACCTTGTTCATGAAACACTATTGCTCCTTTGATCTTTGGACTTGAGCAATTCCTATAACAATATGGGAAGAAACTTCTAATTTCAGCTTGTTTCACTGTATTAAGAACCAATAAACAGAGTAATGAATTCCAACGCATACATTTGAACCCCGTTGTCCTAAGTAATCATAACAGTTGGAATCATATAGTGCAAGCAATTTAGAGATACATTGGGGGGAGAGAGAGAGAGAGAGAGAAACAGCGAGCGTGTCTCTGTCACAGAGAGAGAGAGAGTATTGAAATGTGTATTCCTTTTCTGTTTAACCCTTTTTTCCTTTTTCTTTCATTTTCTTGCCTCCTTTTGTTGCTCCTTTTCACTCACCACACAAGTATAGAACTTAACACTTGTGGTTTATACCATTAAAAGTTCCCCACTTGTGGAAAAATTAATAAGGAAAATTACTTGTGTTAAACAGAAACTTCTTTAGATCATACAAGCGAATGAAGAAAGTTTACGATTTTTTTTTCTTTTTTTTAAGGCTCTTTACATATTTTCACAAATAAAAGGAAAATACACCTTTTTCGATTAGTAATTCGGCACTTTGACTTGAAAACCAGTCACTCTAAGCCAGATAATTTATTAACTCAAGCCAAACCCTCCGAAAATATTTAAAACCAAAGGAAGAAGCTATAATCTTGAATACCTCATAATTGGCCCTAACAAATATGTACTGTACGTATACTGCGAACATGACACCAGAAGATACAGTCCGAAACAAAACAACTAGGAACAAAACTCACTTGACTTGATCCCAAGCACCATATAGATCTGAGCTCACGTACGTCTCAAGCTCTAATTCATCCTTGTATACTCTAGTAACCAGCTGTAAGACGAAAGAAGTCTCGTTTTTTAAACCCAAAAAACCAACACATTATGCCAATGTTTATTTAAACACCAATCCAGGAAATGACGGCAGGATAGAGGATTTGTTATATAATTCTATTAGGGGTACGGGTGCGCACATCAACCCCCCCCCCCCCCCCCCCCACAAAAACACAAACAAACAAACAAAAAGTGGGAGCCTTATGCACTGGCCCTTTTATCTAACTTCATGTACCAAAGATTTTTGTGTGGATTACATCAGCCCATCCCTCCTTCCTTCCCTCACTCTCTTGCATGTTCATATACTACTCAACTACTAGCAGCTATAGAAGATTTTAGCATTTCATAGCAGCGTGCTGCCCCAAAAGTAACAGCATCACGAGATTATACAGGAATGCATAATAACTACTATAACAAGCAAGTAAAATAGTTGAATCCTTCTTCTCTATGCTGAACTCATTCATCAGCAAGAGACTGCTTTCTCTGCAAATTGAACCCCCCTTATTCCTCGCACAAGCAATAGTATCACTGGATTACATTACAGCAGTCTGCCACGAGGAGACGCATAGCATGCCAGGGGTGGAACCAGGTATAGTTTCTTGGAGGGTGTGGGTGAGGCTGTGGGTGTGGTACACTCTGAAACAGTATTAAGATGTTAACATTGTAGAATTGACCGCATTAAATGCATAAAAAAAAGGTAAGAAATGAGTATTGTAAATTCCAAAATATACAAAGTTACCGTTTCTACTTTTTAGCACTGCATTATACTTGTGTTTAGATATCCAATGCGTACCTTCAGTAGGGGAAACTTGAATGATAAAATGTTGATCATCATTCTTGTCTCACTTGTATCCGGTGCAAAAGCCATATACTCTCCCTTGGCCAACAATAATTCCAAAACTTGATTGAACGTAGGTGATGTATCGCCTTTTCCCACTTCCAAAAACATATCTTTCCGTATATAACTGCAAAATGTTTTATGAATCTTAAAGTTACTATTACCATTACTTCCAACATCAAATGTCTTTACTCCATAGTTCATTCATTCATCATCTGTCTCCTAAAGAGAAAATTTAAAGACCAGAAGATAAATATTTGGCGTCATTAGTAGTCCATTAACTGTTTTTTCCAACTTTATTCTCTCAGCAACCGCAGCACCCTAAAAGACAATGTGCATGTGAAATATAACTCCATATGCAAAAAAACAAGGGTTTAGGAAGACGTACGGCTGAGCTGGGTGGACTCGTGTATCAACTTGTGTCCTTATGGCTATTAACATGAGCATCACAAGAGTAGGAAGCAAAATCTGACCAATAAGAAGCAAAAATACAAATGTCACTTCTTTAGCTATTCTAGCAGTAAACATAATACTCCACTCAAAGATTCCAAATAGGTACTTTCAGCATCATAATATCTCCAACAATTTTATAATGCTGAATTAGAAGTCAACCACCTTTATGCAGCAAAGAAATAGAAGTCAACAAGGCCATAAGTTTTCCTTTCAAGTTCACACACTAGTATAATGAATGATAACAATGCACACAGACACCCACACACGCACATGCACACATATCCCTCTTATAAATTCATAATACGAAAACATGTAAGTAATAGTTATATGTAGAAACGAACGTGCATATTGTGTGTAGAAGACACTAATTGTGTACCATCTATGTTTTATTTATGAATGCAGGTGCTTTAGCGATAAAAGTATTTTGGCGACAATTTGGTAAAAAAACTAGAAAAAGAAATTACATATATTCTTCGTGTCCAGATTTAAATTACCAACGTCAAATTGAGGTAAGGCCACCAAAAGATAATTAAATTCTAAGCTCTCAAAATTTACATTGAAAAGACCTGAATACCTCATAAGTCATAATGATCAGCCTTGAAAATTTCTGTAGAAACCCCATAATTTAACCTTAAATGAACAAGTTTATACGATAGGTCTAGGTAATAATTCAAGACTCTCTCCTCTCGCGTACACACACATACAACCCTCTTAAAGACTCATACTACTACAAGCATCTAGCTTCACTATCTAATATGATGTAGCTAATAATAACATATGACAATGAAAATGCATATGTATTTACATGGCAGGCTGTTTTTTTGCACCTCTTTGGCTCTTGCGACATTCGCGCCTAGTCTATGAACAAATGTGCTTAAGACAAAAGGTATGCATTTCAGCAACAAATAAGGGTCCAAAAATAGAAAAGTAAATGCTCAAGAGATTTAAAATACTACCCAACCTCAAATTGAGGTAAGGCCACCACAACATAACCAAACTCTTTTCTCCCTAAATTCACACAGAAAAAAGACAGGCAAAAACACCAACAGTTCAAGATGATCAGCTTTAAACATCTACCAGAAAACCCCAAAATTCAACCCATCAAGCAGTGCATAATCAGCGCCTCATAAGAAGATGATCAACAATAAATTGACACGTAGGCTACACAGGAAAATTAGTTAGCGTTGATAATAGAGAATGAGCAGAGACCTCGGCACAGGTAACAAAAGGATGACGTGTCTTGAGGAGCCAGTTTTTACGGAGCATCGCCTTCAGCTGACGCCGGAAGGTCCCCATCTCCGTCCGCCCCTCCATAAACCCTAAGCCTAAACCTTCTCACACGAGCAACTGAACAAAAAAACAGAAACCGCAATTTCACACACATGTAAGCATATACTGCATACACCTCTCCGTGTGTGCCTGTGAGTGTGCGTGCGTGTGTGTGTGAGAGAGAGAGAGAGACCAGGCGGCAGAGAGGAAGAAGAAGATTTTGGTTGAATGAAGCCATTTTGGGAGTTTGGTGCTGTGTGAAGTGTGTCTTCTTGGCAATTGTCAATACATAAATTATTATGCCGGGGGAAGAAAGTGTAACATAAATTGATTTCTTAACAGAAACAGAAAAAGAGATGCAAAACCGTCAAAGCACGCTCGGCTCTCGGGCGGCTCTCGACGTCACAATCAGTTTTCCGTTAAAATACTATTAAACATCTCTCGTGCCATCTCGTGGGCACGCGAGTTGATTAGGGAAGGGAGACTCGCGATATTTCGGAACGGATCGGATTTCATCGCATCGGTTGAGTTTTTCCAAATCACTATTTAAATAGTGGCCGGCCCCAAAGTGAAAATCCAGCATGTCTATAAAATGCAACTATTGTTAATAAATGAAACGAATTAAAGAGTTTTACCGGTCTAATCGCATTCATGATTGAACTTATTCCAAATTCAGACTATATTTTAATTTTTTTCTATTAAAACTGACCATGTCATAGTGACAAAGACCCGCTCCAAATTGTCGAGTGGACTAGGCCACAATCGTTGTGGGTCATATTGTCAGTCCTGCTCCACTATATGGCACAACAAGAGGCTCTCTATCTTTTATTTGCCTAAAAACTTTAGCGACACTTCTAAATTTTTTTGTAATGGAAGCCTTGTATCGACGTGATTGGTCTTGAAAAATATCTCGATGCAATAATTATTTGTGTTCCCGCCACTCATAAATAATAAGTGCTTAAACCCAGCTAGTACATGACATTACATATATTTGGTCGTTGTTTGCCGATTTTCTCTGTCAGAATTGTGGGTGCGCGCTACCTGGTTTTGAGAAGGTGGGTGAGTCTAGGCTTGGTTTATTTTATTTCCCCCCTCCCCCCCTAGTTGATCCACATCCCCCTTGCCCCAGAAGGTTTGATGGTTGTGTTTGGCGGTAGAGTAGTGGTTGCGCCCTTGGTGATTTTGTTGTGTAAGGTTGTTAAGGCTGCTGATGAGTCGGTGGGGGTTGCCGTAAGTGACGACGGTGTCTGTCGAGTGTGGGTTTCCTCCGTTTGACTTCTGCAAAGATGGTGATTCCGGCGGGGCTATAACTGTCTATGGGTTTTCGGCAAGTATCTTTGGTTTTGGGAAAATCTGTTGTTGTTTTGGGGTCCTCCGGGGGTTGGCAGCGGAGAGATGGCTTGAGAAGGTGGATTCCGTCACCGGCGAGGATGCACGCGGATCGAGGCACCATTACAGCAATGAGACAGGTGTCTGATCAGTGAGTTGGTGGCTGGCAGTGTAGTGTGGTGCTGTTAGATTTTAATTGGCTGATTTTAGTTTGGTATTATCTTGTTTTAGTGAGTATTTATCTAGTTTTAGTTGGTTTTTATCCTAGGTTTCTCCTGGTTTTGTTACCTAAATTAGCTTGTTACTTTATTTTATTTTTTCTTGTTTATCTTTTGGTAGCTCACTTGGATGGGGCTGTCATCCATTTAATCTGTTTTTTACTTTTCAGTTACTCCTTGTATATTCGGTCTCAAAACATATCCTGATATATATTTTTAACTATTCTAAAAAAAATTTATAAAATTGGCAAATGGGTGATTAACTCTTGCTGCGAGAAATTGACGAATTGGGCATGTGCCTCGGTTTAGTTAGTACATTGCCGTGGGGACCATACTCCGTACCGTGCACTCGACCCTACCTCCCCCGGTCACCTTCTATAACCAAAACAAGATTATGCTGAACTGTTGTGTACTAAAGCTTGAGGATATCACGTCTCTGTCACACGTGTTCACATCTCATTTGCTAGACTGGATGTTATCATGGGCACAAATTCTTTTGGTAAATATAAAAAAGATCGTCCCTTCAAAAATTTTGGTGACACTTTTGCCTGGGATTAAATTATTGTTAAAGTCATGTCTCAACTAACAGCAGTGCCATAGAATGGTTGTTAACTCTTCGTTATTTGCATATTATATCGTCTTACTCCCTTATTTTAGTTTTGTGGCGCATATGATATTTAATCTATAGCTGCAGTAAATTGCATGCTAAGCACTTCGGGCCGGGAGATACCGTATGTGTTACAGCTTTTATTCGCCTTCGCATCTTTTGCTTACGGACTAGGTCACGGCATTCATCAGGTGTGGATAGTTCATGTATAGATTGAGGTACGTCTCACTCGAAGCGGTTTGGTACTTGGATGAAGTCTCCTTTGGCATTTTTGTTGTTGTAATACTTTGTTACCTTGTCATCTACTCATTTGAATGTGGTTGTCATCCAGTTCCCCCTTCATGTGTTCTAGTATTTGTAATAATGTAACTTCTTCATTGATATATTTCAACTCCTAAAAAAAAAATACCAGCAAATTTTGCAGTGACTATCTTTTGCCACTGTATTAAATATTATTGCTTGTTTCACTTTAAAAATCCCAAACTTCCTTTTTCTTTTTCTAATATAAGCAGGAAAGTAACTTATTTTTGAGTTGAATGCTCTAACGTGATATTAGAGTTTGTGTGTAAATAGGTGAGCCTTTTGTTCTCGTCGAGCCATGTTCAGTAATATACTTGCTAAATCCTAAATTTATAGTATCACATCAAAAGTCTTGAACTTCAGCTCGGAAGAGCGTCTTTCAATTATTATTCTTGGATTGGATGGATTGCATATGTCTCCTGATTACTATTTGAAATCGATCAGCTTTTTCTTATCCAAATCTTTTATGGTCTTAGTCCCTTACTTTGGTTATGTGGGCAGATGATGGAAAGTACTATGCGCACAATAACTTTTGTAACTCTTTTGTCTAAGACGATGACTAGATGCAATAAATTGCTTTCTATGCACTCCGCGCAAGGAGATACTTTGTGTTTTGTAACTTTTATTCGCCTTGACATCTTTTACTTACCGATCAGGTCACGACATTCATCAGGTGTGGATAGTTCAGGTACAGGCTGAGGTGCCTGTCACTCAAAGCAATTCGGTGCTTTGATAAAGCCTCTTGTGATGTTTTTTGTTGCTGTAGTTTTTCGTTACCTTGTCATCTACTCATTTGAATGGGGTTGTCACACCCCTCTTTATGTGCTATTGTCTTTGTAATAATGTAACATCTTCTTTGGTATATATTTATACTCTTCAAAAAAAATAAAATACCAGCAAATTTTTTCAGTGACTATCTTTTGCCACTATATTAAACTGGAAAGAAACTTATTTTTTCGGTGACTATCTTTTTCTAATATAAACTGGAAAGAAACTTATTTTGAGTTAAATGCTCTAACATGATATCAGATGTTGTGTGTAAATAAATGAGCCCTTTGTTCTCGTCGAGTCATGTTCAGTAACATACTTGCTAAATCCTAAATTTACAGTATCACATCAAAAGTCTTGAACTTCAACTCGGAAGAGCGTCTTTCAATTGATAACTGATTTTCAGACAGATGCTCTAGTACCTCCCATTGCTAAGAAATATGTGTTATTTCAGTGAATTATTAGATATGTCTAATGTTTTTACCGTGAGATCATGCAAAAGCTTATGACACGACAACCTAATCGTCAATCGAAAAAGTGACGGCGATAGGCGCCTTTGGACTTAACGAAACGGTCACGCAACCAATGTGGTCGGTTGTTGTTTAGTTGGTTTATGCCTTCCCTTGGTGGGGAATGTCTCACAGAAAGTAATAAAGCAAGTAATCTCCAAAGGTGGGCGTTTCACTAGTGACGGGAATCATATATATTATTATTATTCTAACTTTAAGGTTTGAGTATTTTTTACTTTTGCATCTATCCATCATTTAGTATAAAGTTATAATCATATTCCTATCATTGTCATTTTCATGACGAGTTTATTTAAAGATTCTTCGGTATTTAAAAATTTTATCTATTATGTTAGCTTTTAATACCTTCGCCATGTAATAATTTGGAGAACTTTTGTAGTTTTTTTTTTTCGTTTTTGTTTTTTGTGTGCGTATGTGTGTACTATAATAATTCAGTAAATGTAGGAGTATTGTGATTGTGTTAACTCGGGGTTTCGGTGACGTTGATAAACAAAATAACTCATTCGAAGTTAATTCTAAGAGACCTGTTTTATACTGAATTAAAATGAATTTTTAAATCAACTTTAGTTTGTTTGTAACGTAATTGGTTATGTTGGAAAAGAATTGCTATGTGAATCAATTAAGTGTTGCAATAAGCGCGAAATATTGAAGTGTTTAGATTAAATTTGGTAAAAGTATAAGTCGGTATTCAAAATAATAGGGTGAGCATTTTAATAGGTCAACACGTGATTTTTCAAATGTAATTATATTTATACTATTTCGACCACCTAGGAATCATGTTACAGTGTCTCTGCGTGCTAGACCTCTTGGGTGGATCCGTGGATGTAACGAAGCTACATGGTATTTTTTATGTAAAATATTTGATTCTGTTAAATATGATAACTTCTTTTTTCTTTTTCCTCTTTTCTTTTTCTCCTGGACATGGGCATGCTATAGCCTTGATTATTTCTTTGAAATTTTAAGTTGGGGTTGTCTTTTCCTTATCCATTTAAGTCCTAGTTTGTCTCTCTTATTAATATTATCTTTCTTTTTGCATTTGACCAGAAAAAATAAGTCAGAAGAATTCATGGTACTTTTTTCTTTTTGCAAAAGCCAGTCGTTTTATATTTTTATTCTGTCCCCATCTTCTAATTTCTATCCTTTTATATTTATGTCTTTTTTTTTGGTTTATTTTATATTTATGTCAAGATCAGAGCATACAAGAGTACTTACAAAGTTGTTACTACTTTGCCCTGGTCTTTCTTTCTGCCTTCCTTTTTTTTTTCTTTTCCTCTTTTGATTTAATTGGGAAAGTTGAATGAATAAAAATCAAATGAGTGGATACAAGAGTAGTGCACCTCATTCCAGTGATTTAGATAAAATCATACTTGAACACTTTGACCAAAGTAAGTTAACCATGGGTCTCAGTTGTACAAATTTGTAGAGTCGTTAAAAAAACCTTCTAATAGAATGAAAGAGAAAAAAATTATTGCAAATGTTTTCCCATCTCATACTTCCGATATGTTTGGATCTAACACCTTCATTTTCGAGAGGGTAATTTCATTATTACGTGACGCCCTACCAACTTCTCAAAAGGAAAAAAGAAATAGAGTTCAAGTTGTGTAAAATAGGGCGTTGACCCGGCTTGTATTATACTTTGATCACCTTGACTTCTACTCCTAGATTGCTATTCCGATGCAACGGAAGTGCCCCAATCCCGAATACTCGTCTCTATTATCATCAAACTGCTGATCCGACTTAATTCAAAACTTAAGGTAATTTTGTTGCTTTTTCTCTTACACTTCTTATGAGTATTGTTTTTCTTCACGTTTTTCCTTTTTCACTCGTTAATCTTACACACTCACCATATAGAGCTCGCGATAACTTAAATGTTATCGCTTGCAGAAGACTGACAAAACATTCCATGAGAAGAATGGCCGTTTTCCTTCTATACATTTGAGACCCACAAACCCCTTTAATGGCTTATTTGTCCTTGTCACGAGGGAACCCGCTTCTCGTTCTTGGACAGACATAACGCACTGGCTGGGAAGGCAACCGTGTAGGGGCAATTTGCAGAGAAAGAGATACAGAGGCAGATGTGATGCATCTTCTTGGAGCTCTTACCCGTAAGTTTCCTGTGGGCCAGAGGCCCGGCCCAACTAGCTGAAGGTGTTGTTGTCCTATAGCCATAATGGAAGCTGGGTTGTTCTGGTGGGGATGGGACTCGTGTGGTTGGACGAGTTCGGATCTTTGACCTGACAAATACGATGTTTTGGTTATGGTCTTGGACCCTCACTCGTGACTATTATGCCCTTCTTTTTTTTTGAAAAAAAATATCTCTAGATCCTCAAAGTTAGGGGTAATATCACGCGTATTTCTCTATTTTATTATATTAAATATCAAATGCGTCACAGTAAATAAATATAGGTAACATATGGTATAAAACAACTCATTTGTCCATTCGTTTGTCGTGAATTCTTCTTTCGCATGCTGCCCTCCATCTTCATTTTATTTCTTATGGAACACTACCTCTCATCCTTGGTCTTCAGTTTAAGAACTCAACCTATCTAATTATTAATCTTATATTTTGGGCTGTTTTTATTGTTTTTAGTAATCTTTTGCAGTACTTTTTAAATAGATATTTTATCTTTATGGGTCTTTTGTGTTGTTAATCAAGTTCAAAGAAATAGAGATTAACCCCAAGGGGTGGTGGAGATGACAAAGGGTCTCGAGGAGTGACCTCGAGATCTCGAGTTCGAATCCCCTTACCGACGGGCCATATACATATCTATATAAATTGCAATTCTGACTATGTCAAAAAATAATAATAATAATAAGGATTAGTCAGTTTGTGTTTTATAGTTTAAGGGTGTTTACTCTTGTAGAGAAATAGAAGAAAGCGGATACCTAAGGCCTCAAGGATTTCAACATTGGATCAAAAATTGCTGAGTAATTTTAGTCTGCCTAGAAGGAGGTTTGATACCACAATTAATTTATAATAATTGTGTTCTTACATATATTAATATAAGTTGGTTAATCTGATTGTGGTTTTGACTTTATTAGAGGAGCATACAACTTTGCAAATAAGGGTTACACATGTTGCCCATTACTGTGAGAATTTTCTATTGTATTTGTTCATGATAATTCGATTGTGAAAGAAAAATAGCTTTGAATCTTTGCTCACCGTAAAGCTTTATGCGTGATGCCATAGTTGCTTAGTCCGCTTTCCTTTTCTCACAGGTTCCATCGGTTGAATCAATGTTTCCGTTTCCTTTTCTTTATCTATGTCATTGTACGGTTCTATGTGAAACAATCGTATTTGTGTTTTATTTCTCCCTGCCAACCGTCCTTTTCAACAGTCACCAGCCCATTTTGACCGGCCACCATAATTACTTGCAAGCCTATAACGTGATAGTCCACATCGGATACGGGATAGTATGATGTTGCCTTTATAAGACTTAGTCTATGATACTACAAGTACTTACTTTGTTAACTCTTTTAAGAGAGGCATTATCATGTAGTGGGGCCGTGGACCGGGTCCTTACAAATATATCAAAGCCGACTCTCCAAATCTCGGGCTGGGCTATCCAGTGGGGTTATCGATAGTTGGGAGATACGAAATCAAGCCCGGGTATATCCCAAATCAAGAAGATGGTTGGGGTAACGAAGGGTGAGCCGGACATATTCCACATTGGTTAGAAAGAAAGATTATGGGCAATGTGTGGTTGAGTCTTAGCGAGGACGCTAAGGCATAAGGATAAAATATTGTGATATCCCACATCGAATGCGGAATAGTATGAGTTGCCCTTATGAGACCTAGCTTATGATCTTAAAGGTACCTACTTGGCTAACCCATTTGAGGGATGCACTATCATGTTGTGAGGCTGTAGACCAGGTCCTTACAGATGGTATCAAAGTCGACTCAAAAGCTCGGGTTGAGCTATCCAGTCGGCTTGCCTATGATTAGGAAAAATGAAGGTAAGTCCGGGTATATCTCACATCAAAAGGATGGTTGGTGAAGCGAATGGTGAGATGGGTATATCACACATTGGCTAGAAAAGAAGATTTTAGGCTATGTGTGATCAAGCCTTAACGAGGACCCTGAGGCATAAAGAAGAGAGATTGTTATATCCCACATCGGATGCATGATACTATGAGATCGCCTTTATAAAATATTGCATATGATCCTTGAAGTTCCTACTTCGCTAGCACTTTTGAGGCAGGTATTGCCCTGTGGTGGGCCGTGTATCCCATCGTTATAGATGGTATCAGAGCCGACTTTCAAAAGCTCAGGCTGGGCTACCCAATCGGGTTGTCGATGATTGGGAGAAACGAAGGCAAACCCGAGTATATCCCACATCAAGAAGATAGTTGAGGCAATGAAGGGTGAAATGGGTATATTTCACATTAGCTAAAGAGGAAGACTTTGAGTTATATGTGGTCGAGCATTAGCAAGGACGCTAAGGTATAAGGATGAGAGATTGTGATATCCCGTGGGGATAGTATAAGATCGCCTTTATAAGACCTTGCCTATGATATTTAAAGCACTTACTTGGCTAGCTCTTTTGAGAGAGGCATTGCTCTGTTGTGGGACATTGAACAGAGTCGTTACAGATGTTATCAAAGTCGACTCTCGAAAGCTCGGGTTGAGCTATCCATTCTTGTTGTGATAGTCGGGGGGAAATATAGACAAGCCCGGATATATCCAACATTAAGAGGATGGTTAGGGCAACGAAGAGTGGACTGGGTATATCCCAAATTGGGTAAAGAAGAAGATTTTGAGCTATTTGTGGTCGAGCATTAGCAAGGACGCTAAGGCATATTGAGAAAAGATTGTGATATGCCACATCGGACGTGAGACATATGAGATTGCCTTTATAAGACCTAGCTTATGATCTTACAAGTACCTACTTGGCTAACCCTTTTAAGGGAGGCATTACCATATGTAGACCTGGCAAACGGGTATACCCACCGGGTACGGGTAAAACCCCGCCGGGTCCGGATAAAAACGAGTCGGATAAATTTGACCCCGATTTTTCTCGGGTATGCTTTTTCAGAACCCGTACACTACCACATGTGGGTAGGGTATTACCCGCGGGTAAAATATCAATTTTTAATTAATTATTTTTTAATAAAACAAATTCTAATTACATTATTTTACCATAATTTACGGCTAAATCATTCTTCAATGTTTAAAATTCTTCTTCTCCATCAAAATTCATTACACAACAATCTGCAGATCTACACGACCACCATCAAGATCCGCTGAAGGTCACAACATAATCCACCATTTATACATCTACTGAACAAAATAATTAACAAATACATGCAAATTACAAAATGATGTAATTAGAAAGATCTACGTCGGTAGTAGTATATCTGCGGCGGAAGTGGCCGGTAGTAGATCTACGGTGGAAGTGGTCGGCGATAGATCTGCGTCGGTGGTAGTATATCTGCGGAGGTGCATTGACGGCGGTAGATTTGCCACATAACTATATTTCATGATGACTTGGTACTTGGAGAGAAATACTTCAATCTAATGGTGATACCACGTCATTGCGCTAAGGTGGTTTCATGGTCTAATTACATTAAAGCAATTTGCCTCATAACCATGTCTAAAACTGTTACTCCATATTGAGCTGGATAAACAGTGATCAACAACCACTATCTCTGACGGACAAAAAGTTGACCACGATCCCAGTGACTCGACGAGATCGATGGCGTGGCGAGTCAATATGATTGATGACCTCTATCTTCTAAGGGATTAATGACCATAGTGAGTCGACCGGAACCACGGTGAGGAGGAGGTCTTGATGGATCTAAGCCGTCTCAATCGGATCTTGGTGACAACATCTTCGCCAGCATGTCCCCCCAATTTGCCCTCGCCCTGGTTGAATTTTGTCACCACCGACCGGTTCATCGCCATTGTCCAACATCGCTCATTGAGAAGGGAAATAGTTACCATCGGAGGTGGAGCTGACGAGGATCACGTGGATGATGATAAAATGCCCAACTGGTAAATTGTCAAAATTTTATTGGACAATTGGTACCGACGTGGAATCACCTGACGCGGTATTACCATTACATTAAAGTTGATGCCAAGGAAAGTGGGTTGCAGTCGACGTGGAGGTGCCACAAGGAATACAGTTCGAGTCAGATGCTAAGTATTTTGATGTGAGACACAGCAAGGGTGGAGCAAAGGCAGAGACCAAGGGCTTTCCAGACAGAGCCTGAGGGTGGTAGTGTTGTGAGGGCGATGGCGCAGGGTGAATATATGACGGCAGTCACAGTCCGATGTTTAGGTCCAGAGTCGAGGTCCTATATGTTTCTCTCTTTAGAATTCTAGAGTGAGCAAGTGAAAATGTTCTATTGTCCAAAATGAATTCTCAAGACCCCTATTTATAGAGGCTGAGATGATGATGTCATCAAGTGACACGTGGCACTCCCCGGGAGTGACACATCACCAAGGGGTCCATGGGTGCCGGTGCTCCACGGACTGTCAGATCGTATATTCATCCAACCTGCTCCTCACAGCGTTGATTTGTCTGTCTGGAAAGACTGGCTCCCACGGCGTCGATGTGGCCAGAGAACCCTCTTGATCTAGCCACCAATCCAAGCCCTTTCAGAGTCCCGCATGCCTAGCAGCGGTGAGGAAGACCCGACACCCAATTGCCATGCGAACTAGGCGCGATGCCCTCCGGAGACCTGTACCCATCCCGGAGTGGCCCGGGGGTCATAGTCCCTAGGGGTGCTGATGAAGCCCCTAGGGCCGGAGCACGTAGGCCAGTCACGCAGACACCCTGGCTGAGATAGTGTCCCGGATAAGTCGCCTATTTCGCAGGCCGAGGTAACATCCCGGAGTAGCCATCTACCGGGAGGGCCGAGGTAGCATCCCAGAGGAGCCGTCTACCTGGCGGTCCGAGGTAGCATCCCGACTGAGCCGTTTACCTAGCGGAAGGGGAGCCTTCGTGCCGAAGCACTTGAAGCTCCCTGATAGAGATAGTGTCTTAAAGAGCGAGCCTATCCCCGCGTGTGAGTCCTTGTACCGAAGCACTTAAAGCACGTGAATGTAACATCCCCGAGGAACCGTCTACCCAACGGGCCGAGGTAGTATCCCAGAGGAGCCGTCTATATGGCAGAAGAAGAGTTAAAAAGCTCCCTGGCGGAGATAGTGTCCCGGAGGAGTCGCCTATCCCCGCTGGTGAGTCCTTGTGCCGGAGCACTCAGAACGCATCAAGGTAGCATCCCGGAGGAGCCGTCTACCCGACGGGTCGAGGTAGCATCTCGGAGGAGCCGTCTACCGAGCAAAAAATAGAGTCTGCATGCCGGAGCACTTAGAGCTCACTGGCAGAGATAGTGTCCTGGAGGAGTCGCCTATCCTCGCGGGATACTGCACATTCCGGAGAGTGGGTCGAAGCATGTTCCACGACTAAGGCAAGGTGTGCATGGTGTGGTGAAAAGATGGACCAATCTAAGGTGCGTGGTAGTGTGACAGAAACCCAGGGGGAGCGACTGTATCAGTGACGTGGCGCATGGGCGCGGTGGAGTGTTGGAGTACGGCGCGCGTGCGCCAACGACGGGGGTTACGGAGACAGCTCTCGGGCGACAGGCGTCGCAGAGAAGGCATGTGACCGCAGGCGATAAGGGTCGCGGAGACAGCGTGTAGGCGCATGCGACGGGGGTCGCTGAGACGGCGCCCAGGCAACGGGCGATGAGCGTCGCCGAGACAGTGCCCGGGCGACGAGCATCGCAGAGTTGGCGCACGGGCGATGGGGGTCGCGGAGACGGCGCCCGTGCAACGGGGGTCGCGGAGACGATGTATGGTCATTTGAAGAGAAATGAATGTGCTAAGGGGTGAGGCCAAAGGCCAACCCTTGGGGGAAGACCAAGGCCCCCTCTTGGGGGAAGGCCAAGGCCAACCCTTAGGGGGAGGCCAAGGCCGACCCCCAAGGGGAGGCCGAGGCCGAGCCAAGGGGAAGGTCGAGGCTAACCTCCTTGGACAAGTGCCAAGGCGTGCCGACGGGCGACGTGTGACATGCGACGGTCGCAGCGAGATGAGGCGTCGCGCGAAAATGAGTTTCTTAATGACAAAGTAACGTAGAAAAAATGAAAAGTGCACGTGACTTGAGTGTGCATGTTTTGACCGTTGGAAGCGTTGAATATTGACTTATGCTTGTGCGGACGTGTCGTGCAAAATGGGATCCCAGTAGGCCTTTGGGTGCTACCAGAGTAGAGTTTTTGCCCTTAATAATCTATTTTTAAAACTTAATTACCCAATTTTGAACCTTATTTACCTGTGTAGCCCCTTTTTGGAAATCATGGTTTCAAAGTGAGATTTCAAGGGAAGAAAACGTGGTTTGAAACATAGATTTCTTTTGAAAATGTATGAAATCTCGGTTAGGAAGCAAGATTTCAAAAGAAATCTCTGTTTCAAACCACGTTTTCTTCTCTTGAAATCTCACTTTGAAACCACGATTTCTAAAAATGGGCTACACAGGTAAATACGTTTCAAAATGGAGTAAAAAGTAATTAAGTATTAAAAACAGGTTATTAAGGGCAAAAACTCTACCAGAGTATGTTGGGAACATATTTTTACAAATTTGAAAAATAAATGATCAAGATGCAAGTACGGACAATACTCTTTGTTATTATCCTAGATTTTTGCTAAAAATACTTAGGGAAAAAATGTTATTTACACCCACTTATATGTTATTTTGCCTCTTTCCTCTTTCAAAAATTTATTTTAGTGACAAGTGTGAATGTTCCACCTTTCTTTTTTTAGTCTCCCTTCTAAAAAAAAAGAAAAAGAGAGAGTTTTTAGCTATAACTCGGATAATAAGAATAGACTACAACTCCAAACAATAACAGCTCTATAGAATGATATTTTGTGAGCATCTTTATCTGTAATTTCTAGTACTTATTTTTTCACATCACTAGAAAAATACCACTTAATATTAAGCGGCCATCTTTTTTTTTTTTGGTACAAAGGAAATAGAAATACAAAGAACTAGCTAGGGGGCCTTTCAAAGGCCACGCCCCTCATATTCGCTTCAATAAAGCTTCCCAGAGCATTTTCAAGATGAACATAGTATTCTCCTTGGCTTGCCCCCAGGTTTGCTAAATAGTCGGCACATTTGTTGCCTTTCCTCATGGTGTGTGTCAGCACGCATCCCGTTTGATTTATGATTTCACGACAGTCTTCTACTAAAGCACGCAGAAGGTGACTTTGAATTTCTTGGTCTTTTATCAGAGTGAGAGCAGCTGTAGAATCTGATTCAAGGGTCGTCTGCCTCCAGTTTCTTTCGCGAACGGTTGTTAGACCTCGATGAATACCCCAGACTTCCGCATTGAGACTTGAGTTTCTACCAATGTTGCCAAAGAAACCTTCTAACCAGCCTCCTCTATCATCCCTTATAATTCCTCCATATCCACTTTGACCAGGATTGCCTCTTGAAGCTCCATCCGTGTTGATGTTTATGAAACCTGCCACTGGGAAATGCCATTTGATTAGCCTGCAAATTTTTGGTTTAGGGGCATTTGAAATTTTAAGAAAGGCAATGGAAACTTCCCTTGTAAAGTGTTTGCTGATGTAGATAACTTCCTCTGTAGAGCAATCTTTGTTGTCAAAGACTTTTCTATTCCTGCATTTCCAGTTAGACCACAAAATAGATATAAAAAGAGTTTCCCATTGTCCTTCTTGGTTGGAGCTGACCTCAAGATCAATACCCTTCCAAAACCATTGAGCCACATCTAAGTTTTGGAGCTCTTGAATCTGTTGACGGTTTAGAAAATGGTTCCAAACTTTACCAGCAAACACACAATTCCAAAGCATATGAAGGGTTGATTCCTCACAAAGATTGCATCTGGGACAGATGTTAGATTCCGTAAGACATCTGATTTTTCTCAAGCAATTGGTCAAGAGTCTATCATGGAAAGTAAGCCACAAAAATCCTATAATTTTTTGTGGTATAGGGAGACGCCATAATCTCTTCCATTTGGAAGGAGGGATGTGGGAGCTAGGGGCAGGGGACTCAGTCAGGAGTTTATAGAAAGCTTTGGTAGAGAAGGTACCATTGCCAGAATATCCCCAGCTAGGAGTGTCCTGGAAAGATCTAAAGCGGGGTATGGGGGTATTGTGAATGTCCTCAATCTCAGAGTTATTCAAAGAACTTCAGATAGTGTCCAGGTGCCAAGTATTTCTTATGATAATGTTGCTCACCGGGAAGAAAGGAGGATGAGAGAATAGAGTTTAAACTTGGAGCAGAAAATTTTCTCTAAAAAGAAAAATATTATTATTATGTAACAATTAGTCACTTGCTCGTATATTCTGACGTGGCAATTGGAGTCGTTTTCACGTTCCTGCCCTCACTGCATTTCCATTTTAGGCAGGCCATACCTCAGCCGCCACCATAGCTACGCCGGCCGACCACCGCAAACCGTCGGTAAACCCTTCACTCGCCAATGCTCCCATTAAATCCCAAATGAACCCGCCACCTGCATCCTTAAACCAAAAAAAGGTCCTTTATCATCAAGACAATGACACGCTCACGATCCCTCGAAACAAACCATGAAATTGCTATCTCCAATCCTCCGTCTGGCCTCCAACAACCCGCCCAAATCCCACACCTCCCGCGAATTCACTGTCTCAAAGGACAAAAAACTCCCCACCTTCCCTCCCCCTCATACTACGATTTCAAAGGTCCAAAATTTTCAAAACCCGGATTCGATTTTCCGTTTCTTCGTCAGGGTATCCAGCAGACATGGACGCCGTAACGAAGATTTGCACAATTTTGTTGTTGACAAGCTCGTTAAGGAAAAAAAGTTTGATCTGTATTGGAAAGCCCTTGAAGATCTCAGGGGATCTGGGGTTCCGATTGTTTCGAGCGCCTTTGAGGTGTTGATTGATGGGTACTGGAAGATGGGGAAGGCGGAAAAGGCAGTGGAATCGTTCGATAAGATGAAAGAATTTGATTGTAAGCCTAGTTTGTATGCTTGTAATAGGATATTGCATGTATTGGTGAAGAAGGATGCAATTTTGCTTGCATTGGCTGTTTACAATGTGATGCTGAAGTCGAATCTTGTTCCGAATTCTTCTACGTTTGGGATTTTGATTGATGGGTTGTGTAAGAGTAGGAAGATCACTGACGCACTTAAACTGTTTGATGAAATGATTGAGAGAGGTGTTATGCCGGATAAGATCACTTATACTGTCATTCTTTCGGGGTTATGTGCGGCGAATAGGACTGATGATGCGTATAGGCTGTGTAATACGATGAGGAGTAATGGGTGTTCTCCTGATATTGTTGCTTACAATGCCTTGCTAGATGGGTTTTGTAAGTTGGGTAAGATTGATGAAGTGCTCGTGCTTTTAAGGTTGTTTAAAGAGGATGGTTTTGTTCTTGATGTGCGTGGGTACTCTTGTGTAATTGATGGGTTGGTTAGAGCCAGGAGGTTTGAAGAAGCTCATGATATTTTTGAGAAACTATTTGAGGCCAACATTACACCTGACCTTGTGCTGTATACGATCATGATTCGGGGGTTATCTGAAGAAGGCAGGGTGAGGGATGCTTTGAAGTTGTTTAGGGATATGACGGAAAGAGGTGTCGTACCGGATGCTCAGTGTTACAACACTTTGATTAAGGGATTTTGTGACGCTGGCTTCTTAGATGAGGCACGGTCCCTTCAACTTGAAATTTCTGAGCTTGATAGCTTCCCAAACTCTTGCACTTACACCATTCTTATTAGTGGCATGTGCAAGAACGGTCTGATGGGGGAGGCGCGAAAAATATTTAATGAGATGGAGAAGGGGGGATGTTTTCCTTCTGTAGAGACCTTCAATGCTCTTATCAATGGACTATGTAACGCTGGTGACCTTGAGGAAGCTCACCTTCAGTTTTCCAAAATGGAGATTGGAAGAAATCCTTCATTGTTTCTGCGGCTTTCTCAAGGTGCAGATCGGGTTCTGGATAGTGCAGGCCTCCAAACTATGGTCGAGAGATTGTGCGAGTCAGGCTTGATTCTGAAAGCGTACAAGCTTCTCATGCAGCTTGCTGATAGTGGGGTTGTGCCAAACATCTGGACTTACAACATTTTGGTCAAAGGCTTATGCAGATCTGGAAATATCAATGGTGCTTTCAAACTCTTCAAGGATCTCCAACTCAAGGGACATTCCCCCGATTCAGTTACATATGGAACACTCATTGATGGACTCCAAAGGGTTGATCGTGAAGAGGATGCCTTTTTGATCTTTGACCAAATGATTAAGAATGGGTGTATGCCTAGCTCAGCAGTTTACAAGTCGCTCATGACATGGTCTTGCCGAAAGGGGAAGGTCTCTGTTGCTTTTAGGCTTTGGTTGATGTATATGCGTAGCCTTCCTGATCAGGAAGAAGAAGTGATTAGGTTAGTGGAGGAACATCTTGAAAGAGGAGAACTGGATAAGGCGATTCGGGGGTTGCTTAAAATGGACCTCAAGCTGAAAGATTTTGATTCAGCACCTTATACTATTTGTCTCATTGGCCTGTGTAGGGTGCGGAGAGCAGAGGAAGCATTTAAGATATTTTCTGTTCTCGAGGAACAAGGGACCAATTTATCACCCCCAAGTTGCGTGATGTTGATCAATAGTCTCTGCAAAGACGATAAGTTGGATCAGGCAATAGAAGTTTTTCTCTACACTCTGGAGAAAGGTTTCCTGTTGAAGCCACGAATTTGCAACCGGCTGCTCAAATATCTTCTTTGTTCTGAAGAAAAAAGAGAGCATGCCTCCGTTCTTTTGGACAGAATGAAGACTATGGGATATGATTTGGATGCCTATGTTTATAGAAGTACGAAGTTTCTATTGCTTCATCATCGGAATACACCAGAAATAGAAAATGTGTTACCTGGATGAGGATGCTTCTGAGTTGGCATTATGATTCAGGGAACAATTCTTTTTGCGCACTTTCGGAGCGTCTTGTTTCCATCAAGACACTTGTTGTACAATTCGAAGCTTCCTTCATATTCTGATGTTTACTGACCATGTTTTAACCTTGTAGTTTCTAGTCATGGAGATAGTTGGGTAGAGTTGATTGCTAGAGTTGATTGCGAGACATTAGAAGGATAGTGAGAAGTGGATGACATGGGCGTTTCTTGTGCATCCTAAGATTTTGTAATTTATTCCGCAAAATTTTGTGTATCCTAATAATCTTTTATAGAAAAGCATTTTTATTTGGTTCAGGTTATTTCTTCCGGGAGAAAACTAATTTTGAGCTGATGATTGTTTGACTACCTAATTAATGTAGAAACATAATTTGGATTTTGTCGTGTTGGTGATAAATCGATCGTTTTTGAAATGCTTGTGCGACATGCAACATTTATATATACAACAAAACATGAACATGAACATGCATTTGTGTGTGTATCTTACATTTTGCAATGACGTTGCTGTTGTAGATGTAACATGTTGTACATCTTTAAAACTTGTGATAGGACGATAAGGCTCATCTTTCCTTTTCTGATGCACTGATAACGCTATCTGGTTCTGACCATTACCACTGTACTACAATGACCTTTGGCATTGCATTTTGCAGACATTTATAGGCAGCAGGAAAACATATATCCTTGTTGCTACGTGGTATGTGTAATATGCTTGTGGTGTTGATTGGTAAGATAGTACCACTACCCGCCTCAAGTCTTGATTTCTGAATCGGGCAGTCTTTTCTTCTCTCTCTCTCATGCTCACACACAGATGCTTAAAGACACACACACATGAATGCAAACACACAGAGCAGATCCAGTTATCTTGAACTTCTACTGATGTTTGCGTGATTGAGACACGCGCGAACGCAAACACAGATGCAAATCCAGTTACCTTGAAGTACTACTGATGTTTGGGTGGTTGCTGGTGCAGTAGTGCCCTTCTGTAAATCTAAGAATAGTTCAACCGAGATACATTTTGCATTAATACTTGTCCACGTGCATATACAGAAGTTTCGAACTGAATAAGGAGCTATTGTGCTACATTTCTTCATACATTCCTATTATGGAAGATGCTTGTTCTGGCTTATTTTGGTATGAGATATCCGCTGCTAGTACATAGGCCTTACTAGAATTAGGTTGGTCCAAGCCCAGTGCATGAGGCTCCCGCCCTGTATCGAGTCGGGGGAGGCTTGATGCACACAGCCTGCACCCCGTTTTTTCAAGAGCTGTTCTAATTTTCTTTCCCTTTTTGTAGGAAAAAGCATGTCAATGATTAGCCACCGGGTTTCATTCTTACGATGGTCTGATCTGCTTCAAGTGAAGGCCTCGCATGCGTTGTACGAGGTAACAGATAAAGCTCATGAGATTGCCCACAAGTATCAGATTTTGTTGTTTTTTGGACACTACGCGTACACACATATATTCGTGTCGTCCTGATAGGAGTATCTCGGTCCAGTTGCTGATCAATCATTGAGGTTAATTTGGATTACAACCTCAGGCCTGACGAGACTAGCGCAACTAGATTTTTGATGCTACAAAGCCAAGGGTTATGAATGCCGAGTCCTCTGACTGACTATAAGTCTGTCCACCAATCTACGATGAGTTTCCTAGACCATAAAACATGACCCGTGTAGCAACTGACTGGCCACTCCATTGAGGACCGTAACAAAGGTCGTGCCTTGCGGTGGCATTGCCCCCCAGTGGTGCTTCACAATGTTCTGTTTGGCCGTCGAGCAGAAAGACAATTGGGTCAATGACCGACCTTGCACGCTGATAGGTTCAGTTTGCTACAAAGCCACAGGTGTACAACAAACAAGAAAAAACGTGATTTATTTTGGACCTGAAGCTGAGGGTTACTGGTATGTATAACTATATTTCTTCATATACTCATTAAAGGAGACGCTTGTTCTGGCTTATCCTTCTATGAGATATCCCCTGCTGGCTGCTAGTGCGTAAGTCTTATGAATTAGCTGGCCCAGGCCCAATGCACGAGGTTCCTGCTGGTATGGAGTCGGGGGAGGTTGATGCACGCAGCCTTCACCCCATCTTTTTAGGAGGCTGTATTAAATTATCTTCCTGTTTTGCTGGAAAACCAATGTAACTGATTAGCCACCGGGTTTCATTCTTATCATGGTGTGATCTGCTTCAAGTGAAGGTCTTGCATGTCTTGTACGGGTAACAGAAAGAGCCCATGAGATTGACCTTAATTATCAGATTATCTGTGTTATTTTGACACACTGCATACAGGCATGTATTCGCGCTGTTCTTGGTCGAGTTGCCGATCAATCACTGAGGTTAATTTGATTTACACCTTCAGGTCAATTGAGACTAGCATAATGAGATTTTTCGTGCTACAAAGCCAAGGGTGATGCGAGGCGAGTCCTCTGACTGACCATAAGTCTGTCTAGCAATCGACCGATGAGATTCCTAGGCAATATAACATGACCGTGTAGCAGCCGACAGGCCACTTGGGTTGAGAATTGTAACAAAGGTTGTGCCTTCCGGTGGCATTGCCCCCGGTGTTTGGCCGTTGAGCAGACAGACAATTGGGTCCATGAATCTTCCTTGAACACTGGTATGTTCAGTTGGACTTTCATACTATAAAGCCAAGGGTGTACGACAAGCAACGAAATAAGGAATAGAGGTTCTTACATGACTTTTGACAGGAGATACTTGTATGATCTGAGTCAACCATCGAACTCCAGCCACTGGCTTCCCTTACAATTGATGGTTCAGCTTCCCTTGGAGCTGTTTAGAGAACTGTAGCATGTTTCGCATAAGCAAGTGTTGGGGTATAGATTCGGTATGGCTTTGTGACTGAAAGAAGGATCGGCTTCGAGGCACGTTGTAAAACGCTCTCCTTAAGTTTATATTTGCCCCCACCAAATAAAACGGTGTGCAGCGGGTTGCCGGCAAATATCCTCCAAGATACAACGAAGCGCTTTAGTGAATAGCGTTTGCACACACGATATTCACCCCACAGATATGTGTATGGAATTCTGGATAACGAGTTTTACAAATAAGAAATTTTGTAGAAATTTCTCGTTGTAAAAGATCTGCAGAAAGGAAATAAGTGAAGAGAGTAAATGCTTTTCATCAGGTCCGAAAATTTGACCATTGTGCTCTATTTATAAAGCACTAGTGGTTGCTAATCAAGTGTCACACCTTTTCATCATCACCGAAGTAATCTGGACCGTTGGATCAGAAACCGTTAAGATCAACAGTACAGATCCGAACTGGTAACTAACCAGCTCCCAGCAGTTGGGTCTGTCCAACTTGGAACCACCCAGCTACCCAACAGGTGCAACTGTTCGGGTATAACCCGAGTGTAACCACCCAACTGCCAATGGTCAGATCCGACCCGGTCCGTTGAAAGTGCGCAATCAAAGCGCCACATTGCGCCTCACAGCCCACTGCCACGCTCGGATGCGCGTGCGTGTGATTGTTCCTCGTATGATGCTTCGCACCATACTCGGTGCACATGCACACACCTTAGCATACCACATAAGTAATAAAGTAAGTGGAGTTCTATATTATATACCCACTTACCTTTTCAATTCTCTTCTATGTGGGATTCCTTCCTTTTTTACCTCTTCAAATTCCTTACATCATTTTGACAAGGAAAATGAACCAAACTTTACACTATATTTTGGAAAACACTAACAGCAAGTCGAAGGTTGTGAATCATCCGGAATCATCGAATACAATCCATAGGTTGGACTACTGACTTGGGTGCTTCTCACTTTGACTAATATTGCGTGTAGACGCAGGCTGTCTTTCTGATGAAACAGAACTAAGTATACTGAATCAAGATGTTAATGTCAGCTGATCCAATGCTACACTAATTTCCTATGGAAAAATTGATGATTTCGTGCTGATTAGGGTCCAAACCTTCCTCCGTCCCCCCAAGTTATATATTTCAGGCAATTTCAGTTGCATTACATATTGATGAACAGAGATTGTCTTGGGCCGATGTTTTGAAAAAGGTTGTTTTTGGCTTTTTTTGTCGGGTCACGACAACGGTGGAAATTCAAAAGCAGAGGAAAGAAAAGAAGATCCAGAGAAGCTCACCAGGCATGTGATGATCCAGAAAAATTGAAGACATTCGATGAGCCTGAGTAGTGGTTGTGGAATTATTGTGGGACAGTGGAGAGGGTTCTCCAGTTGATGTGTTCATTCTCTGTGGTTTCACCTTGAAATTCTTGATTTCTAAGCTTTAGTCGTAGAACTGGCTTCCCAGTTCAAACGCACTCCAAACCCTGTTTACGAGCTCTCTACCGATGCACTTTCTTGGCATGAGTTTGGATCCTATAATCAGAAACAGTATTTCCTGTAATGCTGAACTTGAAGGACCCCCTTTTGGTATTAAAATGGAATCTGAGCCAATATAGACATAAAATAAAGCCCAATACAAGTCGGTTATCTGAGATTGATACACGGCAAGTCTGCAGGTATAAGAGATGAACGCCACCACCTGTGAGCGCTACTGCACTCGGCTGTTTTTGCTTTTTAATTGCTTGAACTACTTCATAAAGTATTTACGTAGCAACTCTTTTACCTGCAGACTTCTCTGCATTTGCTCAAATCAGGTGCTAATGCGCATTAACGAGTAAGGAGTGTCTCTCGTGCTCCGAACGATCATGAAAGTTCAGACCTCGTATAACTCCCTCATAGTGGATGGTTGGTTCCATGTAATAATCAGGGAGGCAGTTGAAGGAAACGCATAAGCAATGAATTAAACGTAACATGAACATATCAGAAACTGGAGGCCAATCTATTTTATGTTCACATCAAGATATTTGTACAAAGAGTTGCAAAAGAGAAGGTAAATCCAACGTTCTAATGGCTTGATTTCTTTCCCAGTTTCCTTTTCTCCAAATAAATGCTCCACAGTTTACCTGGATGTTTAATCACTTAGAAAAGCTATGCATCTTCTAAATATACAATTCTGCTCTTACTTGCTTTTTCCAAAATCTATGTATTGCCAGCATGGCACCATATGTACAGCCTCACACACTTAAGAAAGTCTGCGTCGATGCTGTCCTTGCTTCAGTGCATGAAAAATGCATTAAGTGTCCTGAATGGGGCTGAGTTGGATATCTGCTCTTGAACAGGTTGTAGAACAAACATTAATCCCCCTGCCCGAAGAAAGTATAATCCGAACTGGTCTCAGTCTTCATAGCCTGTGGTAGAATTAACACGCTCATAAATTCCCTTAATCAGAGCGCAGTCACAGTTGAAGGGGAAATTGCCAACCATCCTATCATGGTGGTCAGATAGTTGCTAATGTCATTCAGAAAATATCCCGAGGAACAAGAATATCCAAGTGCATGAACCACAGTAACTCTCGAATCTCTAATTAATATATGGTCGTCAGACACATGCAACAGTTGAAAGAAATGTAAGATAGAGGCCATGATTCATTGACAAATACTTGTCTAATAAGAACTAGTACATGTATAAATGTTTATTTCATGCAAAAAACCATCATTTGATAAGAACCACATTATCGAAAAGATTTTCTAACAAATTTTCTCAAAGATGTTATGTACCAGAGCTTCTTCGTGATGACTATCTTCCTCTGTCACTTCTCTATTTATGTTGGTGGGGAAGAAGGGAGAAGGGGGGGGGGGGGGGGGGGCAAGTGGGTGAGAGAAACTGTAGTTGAGAGTCTAGAAAATTAATGGGGATGTTGATGGGAATCGTACGAGCATTAGAGTCTACAATACGCTTAGGAGCAAGCACAAGCCTGGTGAATATCACTAGGCCTTGCTAAGATAATCTAGGAATTTTGTCATTTCATCATAATTTTGTGGGGTTCTATTAGTTTTGTATTTAGTTAGTTCCTTTTAATGTACAAACAGACCTTCATGTAACGGATTATCAGCTTCATTGAACTATTTATTGATACTGAGGTAATTGCTTTTGTCCTGTCCCTGTTTTCTTAATCTCCTTACCCTTTAGGATTTTTCTCTTTCTATATTCCCAGTCGTAATTTATTCCCCTTTCCTCAAAGTCCTCTCTATTTTCATCAAAACAACAAAACTATCCCACAATCAACTCACAAACCCAAGTATATGCTTACACCATAAACATCAAGCTGTAAAAGAACTTCCGAGTTTTCTTCTCCTTGTGTTCTATGTTCCATAAAACATAATAACAGACAATGCACTATCTAAATAACGACGAAGTTTAATTTCTTTGATCTATCTAAATTCTGTTTCTAAATATGTTCAAGACTTTAAACTCCAAAATAAGGAGGTGTGTAAGAGGGTTTCCATCCATGATCTAGGTGTTCTTTCATATCATAATTAAGGTTGCATACGAGAAGGATAATGAGTTTAGACCAAATGATGTAGCAAACAGTGAACCAAGTAATTTAAATACTGAAGTTACTAGTTAAATGCATGAAGCATTGTGTACCACATATTTCGAAGTCGAAGTTTGGCATAAAAAATTGGGGAGAGTAGCATTGCTCTTTTTGCCATGTATTACTGATACATACAGAAGCCAATGTTTCGCCTAACCTGAAGATTTTATTTAAGGGCGACCATAACGCCAGAGAAAATCCTTTAATGCCAGACCAAGCTAGAAGACTTAATGCAGTAGGGACGACCCTAAGAATTACTTGGCTCCGACACTATGAAAAGTGCTCACATTTGTTGCTGCCCTTATTATATAGCATATCTCAAACTATTTGTTAGCTATTTTCTGAGTAGCAGTACACCTAATCTCAATATCGACTTGTCTATGCTCAGTGTTAGACATTTGATTCATGTAGCTAACAAAAATGAGAGGGAAAAATATTATTTTTGTTTAGTCATGTCTTTAAGGTTGTCCTGAAATAAGGGAAGGCATTAGTCGTCAGTCGTCACTTATATCTGAAGTTCAGAAAGATTATAGAAGTCCAGGGGCTGTGATCTCCCGAGTTGCAAACTTCGAACTTTCTCCGACTGTTAAGCAGCGGGTGCCATAAAAGACCAAATGACCTAGCAGTCCATATTAAACGAGTGCAAACTGAAAGGTTACAACCCAGTGGTGTGCGCATTCAAAGAGGAACAAGTGGGGCTTCAAAAATCCTGAAAACTTAGTGTCTCTTATCTCTTTTACTTGTGAAATCTTCTTCTGATGTTACCGCTGAACTCAATTCCACAACCCATGGTTTCTAATCTATACACAAGCCTACGGGTTATTGATTCTTCGTGCAAATGCTGATCGGCAGTGCACTTCGCTGTGTCTTGGAAGGGAAGGGGTTTGAGAGGGTCGGGGAAGAAGTACAAACTTCTGGAAAGCAATCTAATTGTTCCTCGAAGCTGTTTCATTCACTATAAAGATTCTGCTCTAACAAATAATGCACTTGTCAGCTCAGAAATATCACTACTCTAAAAGGAAGGCCATTTCCACATCTTTTAATCTACATTCTGTAGGTTTTAGAACTAGAAGATAATAGGTCTCAACTAGGTCGCAAAATATTTCCACTTCCTCCACTGCCACTTCCGATCCTTGTTCCACTTGCTTTCTTCCCAAGAAACCTCGCAGTATCAATGAATATGCTTACATCGTAGTGCTTGGTTTAACTTTCTCTGATGAACAACTAAGTTTTCTTTATACAACTATTGGTTTATATCGGTTAGATTTGTTGTAGTTCTACTTCAACTTACGCACTAATATAAAAAATATACTTACATTGTCTATGATATATGTATATGCACACTCATTCCGGTGTTTAACTAGTGACACACTAACTTCTTGTCTGAGAAAAAAATTACAAAATCGACATGAAAAGAATTGTTAGTTTCTGTCATTGCACAAAGCTGGTTCCTGAAAATTACTAGTCGATAAAATAGATATTAGGTCGTCTTCAGGATCATATCGTCAGTGCCAATAAAATATCTGAACTAACATCCTTGATGTCATTTTGCAGATAACGGCAATTATATTTGCTAGTTGAACACGCTACAGAGTGACAGATACCAACCTCAACAGGACGAGAAGATCCAGTAGGAAGAACAGGAACCAAGGATGTCCACAGAGCAGGGTCTGTCAAGGGATCAATACTGTTGTAGTTGGTTAGAAGTGGTGCTGACAAGAAAGGAGCCAATGTGTATGCATTTCTCTGTACAGGCAGTACAGCATCCATTTCTAACGCAATTCCAAGTCTCTCAGTTCCGCCATCATCAAATAATGATTTTTCAACTGCCTTCCCATAACTCTTCTTGCTGATAGTATTTTTGTTTTCATTCTCATCGTTCTCTCTGTCAATTTCATTATCTTTTGATGCTTTCTCTTGCAAGCTCTTGTAAGCTGCAGAACGAGACAAAATGCTCATGGCAGACACTGTTGGACGTTTATGCTTTTTCCCTTCCCGCGGCACACCCAAAGAGGGCATCTGGTATGGCTCAGCGGGCTGCATCGCCCATTCCAGTGCTTTAAGTTCGCTGCCAATGTCTTCCGAACAACCATGTTTTGTTTCCTCCAACGATTTTGCATGGGAGTCCAGATGACGAGTTCTGTTTGGTCCCCACCACTTGATGTAACTTGTCAAATCAATCTTTCTATCAAGACCAAAGCTGCCTCCATACTCACTTTCTGTTGCATCATCACCTGCACTTTAGTGAAAGAAGAATTAGTAATGTGAACTTGTTAAGTAGATGATTTACAGAGAGACTAATTACTTCGAGAACTCTCTTAGTCCTAGTTGAATCTTCTAAATCTTTCTTACCATGATGTATGTTGTTGAAGTAATCCGCTCCTGCCATACGACCAAACGACGAGTCCCATCGACTGATTCGTGAGTCCACAAAATAATGTCATGGATAGTAGAAACACATTATAGTATAGATGCAGTGATATGTAGAAAACAACGTGCACCGTCACATAAAAGATGGCAAAGCCACATAGAAAAACCTGAGTGATGCAGACAGGCACGATGTTAATGTGGTGTATTGTCTGTCATGCATGTGACACGGTGCTAGTTGTATATACATATATGTAGCATAGATGCGGGAAAGCATTACTACAACTGTACATACAATCGTGCTACTGTAAGAATACCTAGAGAGCCCGCGATATTTAGAAATTCCTCTTGAGAATCCACTACTCTTTCTGCATAAAGCATGCATAATGAGCAACAGCAAACTTCCAGCGCAGTATACAAATGTGCAAATTAAGTTCACATGCCTACAATGACACCAAAAGATACACACACCTTCGAAGTGACGCGAGGTAATCCTCTCTCGAGACATTTTGCATCTCTTCAAGGTCTCTTGTATAATCTGTGACCTGACAAACAGATAATGTATTCATACATGCACATCAGGAGCTTACTTCGAAACACAAAATTATGGTTATATTGAAACAACGCGTTGTGCTTGGTATGCCAAACTTGTTTCCAAAAGGTACAAATACAAATGTAGCAAAAACTATTTTGAAAAAAAGTGAACAGCAAGGGCAAAATGGTTTAAAATATATGGACCAAAAGTGTGCTACATCCTTCCTAAACAAGGTGCCCGGCATTACTCCAAAACCACGAATTTCAACTACATACCCAGTATTTGGTGAGAAGAAGTTAAAGTAAAAGGCTATAATGCTCTTTGGTTTATCAAACACAGAGAGGCTTAAAAGTAATGGGCAAAGAAATAGAAAAACACAATTTCAATTATTATTGACAATTACTGAATAAATTCAACAGTCAATTTTTTTTTTCAAAAGCAAAAAAAGGAAGAAAGATAATACGGATACTCCTATTTGTTCAGAAAATGAAAGTTTGCATCTACTATATCTCACGGGGAAATTAATGAGTGTCCCAGGGCCCCAGTATTTCAAGGCAGCAAGATCATATGCCCTGGCTGCAGCCTCCTCATCATCATATGCACCTATAAACATGTGTTAGTGGAAGAACTTCAATATGACGTAACGCCCCCCATAATTGACAAAAGAAGCACTATCAAAGCAACTTACCCAAGTAAACTGTCAATATGGCACCGATCAATTTCCAGTTCCACGCATTGAGGAAAGTAGAACGCGTCAGATGTTTGACAAATTTTGATAAGTGTGTCTACAGAAAAAGGAAATCTTGTGTGCCGCACATATTGGGGGGAGGGGGGAGGGAGTCGGGGAGGGGGTGAGAGAGAGAGAGAGAGAGACCTTGCTTTCCCTTTTTATTTTGATTTTGGTTCCATGTACTTTTATCCCAAAGGTGAGCCTCATACCGACCAGTCCACCTATGCCTAGTACCATGACAACACATGGTCAACTTCACATTTTCGCGAGCAAAACGGATAAAGATGAAAAATGGGAAGCAAATAACACACCGAAACACAAAAAAGTATCAAAGATGGAGATGAAAGAAAAGCAACAGAACATGTGGTTTTCAGCTGCATTAACCTCGTGCCAAGGCCTGTCAGATGAGTACTTAATCCTATTTACTAGGCCATCACCAAGAGCAAAAACAAATCTTTACAAACATAATATAGCACTCTAATGTACATAGTAATGTTCTTTTTTTGGTCCGTACAGATTGTCTAGTTTTGTTTTTGTCTCTTGATGGTTTTGAAGTTGTAAACTTGTTTTGAGCTTAAAGCAATACATGGACTCTTTACCAAAAAATAAAAAATAAAATAAAAAAATTTAGCAGTCTAATACCTTTCGCAAATAATCTTTTTCTTTTTTTGAAAGAGACATGTCCAAAAACTTAAGGCTTCACGAATTACACTCGTTTGTTAAACTTTCCATTCCTTTCTGGATTTTATAAATTGAGCTATTTATGCTCATATTTTGTGCCATGACCATCTGAGGTACATCTTGAAGTTCAAATCTTAGGACTTCTAGCTTTCGGTCGATGAGTAATGACTTTGCCCACAGTTCATAGTGTGAATGTGTCTTTAGACTTATTTTAGTCAAAACTAATGAATGTTTAATTCTCTCTGATGACTCAGGGAATTGCCATCACTTCTAGCTTTGTTCACGATTTGGGATATTAAGTACTTGAAATATGTATAATTTGGTATTCGAAGTTGCTCTTTATAGTGCGTCTGTTATGTGTTTTCTTGATTCAAAGTACCTACCAATTATAGAGATATGAAACTTAAGTTTTTCTACAGTTGAGGAAGCATTTGGAATATTTATTGCAACTGCAACTGCAATTTCAAGATTTTGTTTGATATTTTTTGGCAGTTTTGATGTGTTGAGACTCTAACTTAAGGTGGATGGTAGTTCTAAAATTTCCTCGTAAGTAGGCTTGTATATGGAGTTGGAGCTGAGTAACACTGATCACTAGTATAATTTTGTGACAGAAAATTCTCCCTCCTCTGTTCCACAATGTCTACATAATTCGATTTTTTGCAAATTTCTACACATTTTTTAGTCGAAACCGAATAGAAATCACGACGGCTAATGACAAAAACTGTCCCTAGTATAATTTTGTGACAGAAGATTCTCCCTCCTCTGTTCCACAATGTCTGCATAATTCGATTTTTTGCAAATTTCTACACATTTTTTAGTCGAAACCGAATAGAAATCACGACGGTTAATGACAAAAATTGTCCCTAGTAATTTACACGTTTTTGCAGGTCTCTCCCTGCATTTGCAATAATATCCCCTGTAATTCACAAGATTGTTGCAAATTGCTCCAAAAACTGACGCCTGTCTAATTTCGGGCGTTACCAGTGCACGTGCGCACCATATGCACTATTTCCATAGGCATATTGATCTATTCCCTTACTCTTTTTCTATTTCTCATGGGCAAGTTGGTAAAATTCCACAAACATACTTCCAATCATCAACCCACCATTAACCTCCACCACAGCACAACCGCAGCTCAATCACCACCACTCTACCCCGTACCCCCCCCCCCCACCCGCAGGGGTCCCCACAATGTCTGCATAATTCGATTTTTTGCAAATTTCTACACATTTTTTAGTCGAAACCGAATAGAAATCACGACGGTTAATGACAAAAACTGTCCCTTGTAATTTACACGTTTTTGCAGGTCTCTCCCTGCATTTGCAATAATGTCCCCTGTAATTCACAAGACTGTTGCAAATTGCTCCAAAAACTGACGCCTGTCTAATTTCGGGCGTTACCAGTGCACGTGCACACTATATGCACTATTTCCATAGGCATATTGATCTATTCCCTTACTCTTTTTCTATTTCTCATGGGCAAGTTGGTAAAATTCCACAAACATCCTTCCAATCATCAACCCACCATTAACCTCCACCACAGCACAACCGCAACTCAATCACCACCACCACTCTACCCCGTACCCCCCCCCCTCGCCGCCCGCAGGGGCCCCAGCCTTGCCCCCAACCACCACTAGCACAGTAAACACTGCCAATCACCACCATTCACTGACGAGATCAATTGCCGCTGTCGCTGAAGAAGAAGCACTGCTGACCACCACACATGACACACATACACACACAAAGCCGTCGTACAAGTGTCCCAGTCGTCACCGCGGAGTCGCTTGAGCTGTTCGCACCACTACTAGTCCACCATCGCACACACCCATCCACCAACACATACGGCACCGTGCATACCCATCCACACACGACGCACAACACACACAACACATGTTACCGTCGTCGCCTTGGGTTTGCCTGAGCTGTTCGCACCACCGCACAAACCCATCCACCCACACACACGGCACATCACGCACCCCCATCCTCACACAACACACACACAAAAACCCATCCACACATGTTGCCGCCATTGCCACGGTGTCGCCTGAGCTATTCGCACCACCGCACCCACACATCCACCCACACACGCAGCATTGCTGACACACCAATCCACACATGATACATACACACAATAGACAAGGGTGGTGCAATTTAATGATTTCTTTGTTATATTTACAGAGTTGTAAATTTTTTAGTTAATTGTGGGTGGGGTGTGGTGGAGAAGAACAGGACAGCGGGCGGGGGTGGTGGGTCGCATTTGACATTGGGGGGTTTGGTGCACTGGTGGGAATGCTAGCACAGGACGAGAGAGAGTGGGCAGCGGGGTTCCGGTAGTAAGGGATGGTGTGTGCAGCTCAGGTTTGGCGGTGGGGGCTTGGTGTGGTAGTGGGGTTCCGGCGGTGGGTATGTGGCGGTTGAAGGTCTGATTGGGTGGAGAGAGAGAGAGAACTGATTGGTTGTCTTTAGTGGCGGGTAAGGTGGTCGCAATTAGTGGTGGTCGGTAGTGGGTAGTTGTGGTGGTGATTGTACCAAATTGCCCATGAAAAAAGAGGATGTGTTGTGCATGTGCCCACTTAGCACCCTAAATTGGACGAGCGTCAGCTTTCGGATTTATTTGCAATGCTTTACAGGGAACACTATTGCAAAAGTAGTTGAAAATAGGGAAAAACCTGGAAAATTTGTGAAATTACAGGGACATTTAGTCATTAACCAAAATCACAAATCACATTACTACCGTTTAACAAGTCAAACTAACGCAAGAACACCGAGCAAAGCCAATGTTTACACTTTTAAACTGTATGCTAGAAATTTGAAAAAACGTCAAAGAGTCGCACATTATGAAATGGAAAGAGTATAATAAAGTACCATATACTTCAGATCCGTAAGATTATCCACAATTTGTTCAGTTGCCGAGATAACTAATATATTAGAAATAAAAAAGGATCCCAAAATTGTTTGTGTGCGTGTCTGTGTGTATTATGTGTGTGTGCACCTGGTGACGCCTCGGTAAATGGAGCTGCGCTTGCCGGCAGCACAAGGCGGCATTTTGCTGATGCGCTCTTTGGCAGTACAACCCCTCTCTTTCTTAGCCTTCTTTAATCCTCTGTACAAAAACACCTGATCCAGTCCAGCCGCCGCCGCTTCCGAAGGTTCACCACCGCCACCACTTCCCGCTCCGCCTCCGCTGCCGCCGGCTTCGGCTTTTGTTTGTGGTTCAGATGAGGAAGAAGCCATAGCGGGATTGAAACCCTAAGAGAGAAATTCAGAGGAGCCGTGTTTGTCTGACTGTGTGAGTGTGTGTGAATTGAGTCTGATTTTCACCCTGGAGGGGAAAATTACAGTGAGGAGGGAGGAGACACAATAATTACGCAAATGTCCTGGGGTTCTGATTTGTTGACTTTCTGTGGATTTGGGTTGAGACAGTTGAAAAGGGGCGTAACGGCTATGATATGAGCGAGGGTAGTTGAGTAAGTTTACTAGATTTGAAACTGTACAAAGAGACCACGTGGAGCTCAAGCCTACTTGCATCCCCTTCGCTCCATTTTCTTTACGAATAACGAATGATCATGGCACACGACGCGATGCCATCGTGTGTAAAAGTTATAGAAAAAATTACGTAAAATATCCCTGTGGTTTGGAGTTGTTGCAAAAAAATCCTGTTGTTACAAAAATTGTAAAAGACACATGTGGTGTTAATTTTGTTGCAACCGTTAAAAAAATCGTCCAAGTTGACGGAGCGTGATATTCATTTTCTTAAATAATGCGTATGATATATTTTAATATATTAAAAAGACTAAATTACTCTCTTTTTTTTATTCTCTCCCACACAAGTCCCATTTTCTTCCCCAATCCAAGCAAACCTTAACCCTAGCCACCAACCAAAACCCTAGCCGCCATTAACCCAAGCCAATTGCACCGCCCACCTGCCTGATTCACAAACCACAAGCCTCGAGCTTCCATTTCCCCCATCGCGAACCCCATCGAGTTCGATCCATTTCCCCCACCGCGACACACCGCGAACTCGATCTGCATCCCCATTGTGAACTCGATCTGCATCGCCACATCGATCCATTTCCCCCACCGCGATTGAGGCCATTCATCGCCATAAGCCCAAGCCCTAACTAGGGCCGGCGCAAACAAACAGGTGAGCAACCGGAAGAGAACGGGATGGAAGGGGAAAAAGGAAAGCGGGGAAGGGGAAGAAGAGGGAGAAATGAAGGGAACGCCGACCACCGGCAAGGACCAAGGTGCAAGCAGAATCACATTGAAACCCTAGATCTGTGATTGAAACCCCATAACGCAATTGAAACCCCTTGATCTGATGAATCGTACCGAGGTGGCTTGTTCTTATGTTTCAAACCTTTAGCTCGAGAATTCTGGTGTACAAAGACAATCTTCAGGTTTAAATACAAGGGTATTTTCGACGAATTTTTTGTTTCGTTACGAAAATCGTCTCTTGTAACACTTTTGCGACCACATGTGTTTTTTTACAATTTTTGTAACAACAGGAGTTTTTTGCAACAACCCCAAACCACAGGGGTATTTTACGTAATTTTCCCAAAATTATATTAATAATATAAATTATATTATAAAAAATATCACGTATATGTGTTTATTATCGTATTCAGTAAAAATGAATCTTAAATTACTAAAATTAAGTTAGTCATACGTATCCAAACATAAGTTAACAACTATTATTATCGTATCAAATTTGACCTCTAAAATTTATTTTAACTCTATTTTTTGATGAATTTAAATTTGTGAAAGATAAACATAATTTTATAAGTAGTTACTTAGTAATTAAGAAATTTTTTTTTTTGTGTCACTTTTTAAAATTTTATTGGAATTTCACTTGTCATCATGTAGGTTGGTAGTTATGTACCACCAAAAAAGTGTTACACCAAATTAAATTTTGGCTTAATAAGTAATACGGGTCACCGTGGTACACGCAATGCGTGTGCGAAAATAAAATTATTAGTACAAATTTTGTTAAAAAAAAAAATTAAACATCATGTATACATGTTTACTGTCATATTCAGTAAAATGAATCTTAAATAACAAAAAAATAAGTTAGTCGTACGTGTCAAAAAATAAGTTAGTAAAATATTATTATCGTATCAAACTTGGTCTTTAAATTTTTTTAACTATATTTTCTGATGAATTTTAACTTGTGAAAAACAAACATATTTTATAGGTAGTTACTTACCAATTAAAAATTTTATTTTGTGTCACTTTTTAAAATTTTGGATTAATTACACTTATGTCCCTGAGGTTTGGGTGAAATTACACGCGTGTCTATAAGTTTGAAAAATAGGCACTTATGTCCTTTGACCTAACAGAATACCCATATACATAACGAAATTGTCAAAATGACCATATTATCCTTGACTTGAAACCCTAATTTCCAAATTAGGGTTCAAAAAGAATTGAAACCCTAATTTCCAAATTAGGGTTTCAAGTCATTCTTTTATCTCCCTAATTTTCAAATTAAGGTTTTAATTCTTTTTCATTTGAAACCCTAATTTTCAAATTAGGGTTTCAATTCTTGCAATTCCAACACTTATTATCCAAATTTTCAAGAAATCAGAAGGCATGGGGTAGGGGAAAGGAGGGGGACGGCGCACAGTAGGGCGAGGGAAGGGAAGGCAGCGGGGTGGGGGAAGGGAAGGCAGCGGGGCGGAGGACGACGCCAAGACGTGGTGGGTGTAGGGGGAAGGGGAAAGCAGCGAGGGTAAAGGAAATGAGGGCGAGGGATGACGGGATGGGGTGAAGGCGGTTGGGTAAGGGAAGGGAGGGGGACGACATCGGGTGATGGGGGAGCAAGGACGTGATGGTGGGCGGTGGGAGCAACATGAGTGGTGCTCGGCGGTGAGCATCGACGTGGTGGTCGGCAGTAGGCAGCGGTGTGGTGGTGGTACAGTGGGGGCAACGGCATGGTGGTGAGTGGTGGGATCAGCGACTTGGTGGTAGGATGGTGGGGCAGCGACGTGGTGGTGGGCGGTGGGAGCAGCGGCGTGGTGAAATGTTGGGGGCTGCCGTATGGTGGCTGGAGAATTCACCTGTGTCTGATGGAAGAAGAGAGAGATAAGGGGAAGAGAAAGGAGGAGGAGGCTCGTGAAAGAGAAGATGGAATAGTGAGAAGAGAGATAACAGTAATCTAGGGGTAGGATTGTCATATTTTGAAATTATGTACCGATGACGTCACAAAATTTACATTTTTTGGACGGATATTTGACGGATGGACACAAGTGTTACTTTTTTAACGGTTGTGGTCACGATTTGTTACCTTTTGAAAGTTAGTGTCCTTGACTGTAATTTCACCCAAACCTCAGGGACATAAGTGTAATTAATCCTAAAATTTTCTTGTAATATCACTTGTCACTATTGTAGGTGGGTAGTTATGTAATACTAAAAATGTGTTTTACGATTTTACCCTCATTTTGGACACGCGTTGTCACCGGAATCACTTTCAATATAATATCAAAAGGGTATTATACCAAAAATAAAAAAGGTGTTCTCATTATAAATAGTATAGATAGATATGTAGTTACTTAATAGTTAAGATTTTTTATTTTGTGTCACCTTTTAAAAATTTATTGGAATTCCACTTATCATTGTAGGTTGGTAGTTATATAACACTAAAAACGTGTTACACCAAACTAAGTTTTGGCTTAATAAGTAGTATAGATATAATATATAGAATTAGATATTCTAGATGCACATACAGTATTAACAACAGATTTGATGCAAAAAATAAAAATAACACCTCCATCTCGTAAGCAATAGTAATACTCCGTAACAATCAAGCCTAAATAGTGACATAATACACCTACATAGAAAAAATAGGAAGACACAATCCTAACCCGAACAAGCATATCCAGTTTTGCCTGCCTAGTTTGGTGTGCCAAGCCAACCGCCAAATCATGTATTCCGACTAAACACGCGTTAAATATACTGTATGTGCAATTAAGCTCGTATAACACAAGTAAAAAGTAATTGTAGCTACACGAGAAGGGACAAACGCATCACCTGTCAGTCGAGAGAGAAATTGTTGATTAGTGGAAAGAAAAATAATACGTTTCAAATTATGAGATAATAATCAGGTGACGGGATATGAAAATACAAGAGCATCCACGGAGATATTGTCGATAGCAGATAAAGAACGCCTCAGAGATCCGAACAGAAGACTCTATTGTTGTAGTGTAGCAAACCAAACCAAGTGAGGTTATCATGATTAGGAGCATTAGCTAGGATTTAACCACTTTCATTATCATTATTTCTGAGAGCTTTTAGATGCTCGCTCTTAAGAGAAAAAGGAAAAAAAATCCCATTCTTTCCATATCTCTCTAGAAAGAAAAAAAAAACAGTTTACGTTTATCATATTTATTTTATGTTTTCATTTTTATAATTTTCGCATTCAGTTAAAAAATACGCCCTTGTACTTTTATCATTTTCACCAAAAATAATTTAGTTACTTTTTTCTTATAAGTTTGGGTGGAAAAAGCTGAAAGTACCTCGAAAGTGTTTTCAGTTTTTTGGCACTGTTTGAGTAATTTTACTCAAAACGAAAACATAAAATGGTAAAACTACACAAAAAAGGAATCTTTTTTAATATCATTGTAAAAATACTAGTAAATGGTCACGCCGTCTTTTGTTCATTGTTGCGGACCATGTTTTGTTTGTCTTCAAATAGTAAATGCAAATTTGCACAAAATAGTATAGTAGTATGTTTTAAAAATAAATTTGACAACTCTAGGGAAATTGTTTTTGGAAAAGAAAAAACCGATAGTTTTTAGGCGTACCTAAAGAGACATTTTCTTTAGAACGATATTTACTCTCACTCCAGATTGAGTCTGTTAACAGATTATAAGCAAACTAGTCCCTAAGATACAACAAAACTTGTGAAAGACTGCGATTTACAATATCGAAGAATTTCAAAATATTATTTGCAAGAAATATTTAGCAATTAGACTTTTGAGAGAAGTTATATATGAATAAGATCTTTTATTTCTATATAGCAGAAACTACTTGTATATTTGACGGTGTTTCTCATAAAAGTCACGACCGAAAAGAAGCTTAACCCATCAC
This sequence comes from Escallonia rubra, assembly GCA_033065855.1. Classification (NCBI taxonomy): domain Eukaryota; kingdom Viridiplantae; phylum Streptophyta; class Magnoliopsida; order Escalloniales; family Escalloniaceae; genus Escallonia; species Escallonia rubra. Next base: position 126,482 of record JAVXUO010002228.1, on the reverse strand, counting down.
CACCTTTTAGGAAAGACTTAACCCATCACAAACTTCTGTGCGTATGTTCCTTTTTATGGAAGGCAAGAAATGTCATTCCTCTTGTAACCAAAACATTACATCGTCAATAAATCTGGCATTCCTAGCTAGCTCATGAGCTTTCGAGCCAACACACAAATGACAAAACATTAATACGAATATCCCTTAAAAAGCACTGTGCATTCGCTACAGTATTTTTGGTAGAAGAAAGATTTAAGTCCGTTGATTATAGAGCAACCATAACAGTGTGGATGAGTCTCCTTCAAGGTGCATGCTCCAGAGATCGCACTCAAAAGCAAAAGTGAAGGCTTCAAGCACTGCTGAGACCTTCGCTACTGCTGGGTCTGAAATCCCTTGCACCTTTTTAGACATAGCCTCTTTACAAAAATTATGCCTTATCAAGACGGATCACAACATCAATCCCCTAGGATTCAAACTCCGTAAATATAGCAGTGTCAAAGTTTACCTTAATAGAGTCATCAAGTGTTGGAAGCCAGCAGATTAAGACTGTTTGTGTGAATTGTTTTTCTGTTGGGATTGTTTAAAAAATGCTCCAGGTAGTTTACAGCAGCCGAGAAAAGGTCTAAGGCGCCCTTTGTTCCATAAGAACCAACAGAGAATAAAAGGGAGATCTCTCTCGTCCCTATTCAACCTTGCTCCCACGTCTTTCCACCACCACAAGGCAGAGAGCTCCGTCTCTTGAACCTCATAAATATCCCGCGGACAAAGTGTACTCCAAACCTGGCATGCAATTGAACATCGAAGAAATACACGGGACATGTCTTCACCGTCTTTAGCGCTCGCCGGACACCCATTATCCACCAGAGTCTTTATCGTTTGCAAGTTCTAAGGAAGTGAGAAGGATCTTGAGACAGGCTCTCCAAACCCTATATATGTGAAAACAAAGAGATGTGAAAGAAATGGATATTTTCATGGCCAAAACTATTGCAAACTTTTGGAAAATATTCAAGGTAGTATGGAAAAACTGAACTGAAGATGCCTGAGTTGAATGCGTTGCACTCTTTCCTTAAGACAGTATTTGCTCCCTTATAATCTGCTTAGGGTAGCAGCAAATCTGTCTTCCAAGATAAAACAGACGAAACTCTGTTGATCACAGCAGAATGCAATCAACAGACAAAGCAAGAGATAATTCAAAGTGATCTTGATGATCTGACCATCATCCCTATTTATAGACACCAAAGGGTGCCTAGAACAGGTGCAAACAGTTGTGGCAGTTAAGTGACTCTGCAAATGTCACTTAATAGTCACAATCTGTAGACACAGTATAGAGGTGCAACATTTGAACTAAAAGGCACCAATTGCAGTTGCCACGAAGTGCAAAGTGCGCCTAAAAGTGCCAATAGCGCCTTTACGTCGTCGCCGTCGTCGCCGCGCGCGCACGCGTGCGGTGCGGTGCACCGCACATGTGCGAGTGCATGGCCATGCATACCATGTGTTTCTAAAACAATATGGTATGTCACATGGCCATTTAAATACCCTTAACTTTTTCATTTCCCAAGTCATGTGGGAACCCACTTCATGATTAGTTTCAACCTTATTAAATGTCAATGTTTGAGAGTTAATATCTCTCAAACCAATCAATCAATTTGATTGATTCTTTTTGCAACTTATTCCTTGTAGTACAAACTTTAATAAGGTAAGAATCAATATTGGAAAATTCCCAACAATTTCCCCCAATTTTCCAAAATTGGATTTTATCACATTCCTAATTTAGAAATGTACCTTTCTATCATTTGGTAGGTCTTACTAAGATAAATGTGTCTTTCGACTTGAATCTTTACTATAAAGTAGTAAAGTCAATCAGAATTCAAAGTAGCCTTAGCCTTGAACTAAGAATTCTTGGTGATTGATCATCACAACTATGTGTAGAACTTTTTAACCAAATTTCCAAATACCTGCACATTTACAGCCATGTGCTACATCTTAGGATTTTCATAAGTGTCATAGAGACTAGCTCAAATCTCGTAGAAGCGGCCCCACTTCCCGCACTTATATAGGTAAATCTACTAAGGTGCACTTGTATGACTTGCACCTTCCTTTAAGGACATAGATTTATTAAGGGAATAACTCCCACCCTCCTCTTGTTCTCCATACAAGTATGCACTACGTTGAGATGGCATGAAGATCAAAATCTTCATTTTTAGTGCATCTTTGATTATAAATACAACGTGTTTTTCCATTGAACTAGAAGACTAAAGGTTACTCTAGTATCTAGTTGGTTTCCACGTGTATGTTACCTCTCTAATTTCATGAGCTTCAAACCCATCTCTCTGGAAGTCTGCCATATTATATCCATGCCTAGGCCTTTCGTAAAGGGATCTGCCAAATTTCCTTTGGACTTCACATAACTAATAATAACAACTCCTTTGCTAAGTTGTTCTCTCACATAGCTATGTCTAAGACTTATATGTCTAGACTTTCCACTGTATACCTTACTATATGCCCGCGTTAACGCTGCCTCGTTATCGCAGAATATAAAAATATCAGGCATTGGCTTAGGCCATAGAGGAATCTCTATCAACATGTCTCTTAGCCATTCTGCCTCCTTAATCGTCTTTGCCAAAGCAATAAACTCGGACTCCATGATTGAATGTGAAATCAAAGTTTGTTACTTGGAACCCCAAGAAATAGCACCTCCACCTATGGTAAATATCAAACCACTTGTGGACTTTGTTTCATCTGAGTCTGTGATCCAGTTTGCATCTGTATACCCTTCCAAAACAGTAGGAAACTCTTTATAAGTTAATGCATAGTCCATTGTGCCCTTAAGGTACTTAAGTACTCTAAACACTGCATTCCAATAAACTTGCCCGGGGTTATGAGTAAATCTACTCAAAACACCAACTGCAAAAGCTATATCTGGCCGGGTACATTGCATGATATATATCAAGCTGCCAATAACACTAGAATACTCTAGTTGAGAGACACATTTTCCTTCATTTGCCCTCAACTTGATAGAATGGTCATATGGGGTAGTAACCGGGACACAATTCTCGTGATTAAATTTCTTTAAAATTTTCTCAATATAATGAGACTGTGACAAAGAAATAGAATCCGAGTATCTTATTATTTTCATTCCCAATATAACATTGGCTTCCCCCATATCCTTCATATCAAACGATGAAGATATAAATAATTTAGTTTCCAACACAATATCTAAATCAGTACCAAAGATTAACATATCATCCACATACAAACATATTATCACACCACGTCCTTTATCAAACTTAGAATAAACACATTTGTCACATTCATTTATTCTAATTCCATTAGAGAGAATGACTTGGTCAAATCGTTCATGCCACTGCTTTGGAGCTTGTTTTAAGCCATACAAAGGTTTGTAAACTTATCAAACCTTTGTTTCTTGGCCCTTTAGTACAAAACCTTCCGGTTGTTCCATGTACACCTCCTCATCTAAAATACCATTTAGAAAAGCAGTCTTGACGTCCATTTGGTGTATAACTACTTTATTAATGGACGATAACGCAAACAATAATCTTATAGTGCTAAGTCTAGCTACCAAAGCGTAAGTGTCGAAATAGTCAATTCCTTCCTTTTGTTTAAAACCCTTGGCTACAAGTCTAGCTTTATACTTATCTACGGATCCGTCTGGCTTAAGCTTTCGCTTAAAGATCCATTTGTAGCCTATTGGTTTAAACCCTAGTGGTAAATTAGTCAATATCCAAGTTTGGTTTGACATTATCGACTCCATTTCATCATTTATAGCTTCTTGCCACAAGTCAGAATCTCGAGAAGTTATAGCTTCTCGATATGTAAGAGGGTCATGTTCTACGTTATACATATGAGAGTAATCACATTCATTTCTACTTCTCTCAACTAAGAATTGGTAGAAATCTGGACCATAGGTTTTCTCAATTCTTGCTCTCTTACTTCTCCTTAGTTCACCTCCTTCCCCCATTTCCGGAGTAGGGTGAACTTGATCCTCATCGACCGTGTCTTCATTTTTCTGATCTTTAGAGAAAGAATTCTCAAAAAATTCTGCATCTCTAGATTCCAAAATAATATTTTGACTAACGGATTCCGTTGATTCCACGATTAAGAATCTATACGTTTTGCTATGTTGAGCATAGCCTATGAAGACACATTCGATTGCCTTTTCCCCCAATTTGGGTCTTTTTGGATCGGTTAGCCTTACTAACGCCCTACACCCCTCACACTTTAAGGTGTCCAAGAGAAGGTTTTCTCTTCTTCCATAACTCATAGGGTGTGACATTAGATACCTTGTGGGGTATACGATTAAGTATATAAGTGGAAGTCATGAGAGCTTCCCCCCACAAATTCTTAGACAAATTAGAAGTAAGTAATAAGGTATTAACCATTTCTTGCAAGGTCCTATTTTTCCTCTCGGCTACACCATTTTGTTGTGGACTATAAAGAGCTGTAACCTGGTGTATGATACCCTAAGTTTCAAATAGATCATCAAAGGAAAGATATTCACCTCCCCTATCCGACCGTAAAACTTTAATCTTACGATCTAGTTGATTCTCTACTTCCGCTTTGTAAATTTTAAATTTATCCAAAGCTTCATTCTTAGTCCTAAGAAGATACGTGTATGTATAACGTGAACAATCATCTATAAATGTAATGAAGTATCTTTTACCACCCCTTGTTAGATTACCTTCCATTTCACATAAGTCCGAATGTACTAATTCTAATAATTGTGTTTTCCTCTCAACCCCTTTAAAGGTTTTTCTGGCAATTTTAGACTTTATGCAAACTGAACATTTCTCTAAACTAGGTGAAGTAATTTGAGGTATTAAACTCAATTTTACCATATTTCTCATGCATTTATAATTAACATGACATAGTCTAGAGTGACATAAATTAAATGGAACAGCAATATAAGCAAACTTAGTATCTTTATTAGCCATAGTAAGCTTGTACAATCCATTGGTTACATATCCCTTGCCAACATAGTTCCCTCCCTTAGTCAGAATTACACTATTTGACTCAAACAAAATCTTAAATCCAAACTGATTAAGCATACTAACGGATATAAGATTTTTCCTAACATCGGGAACAAAAAGCACATCCTTTAAGGTCAGCGTCTTTCCAGAAGAGAGATAGAGCACCACAGTTCCTTTGCCCATGACCTTAGCCGTAGATGAATTTTCCATGCAGAGTTGATATCCCTCCGCAACTGGCTCGAGGTCCTTGAACATATTTCTGTTTTTAGCAATATGCTTGGTTGCACCGGAGTCCACCCACCACTCATCATCTTCCCCCATCATGTTGGCTTCGGAAACCACTGCAACGAAGTCCTCGTTGTCAACCACATTGGCATGGTCCTTTTTCTGCCTCTTAGCCACTCGGCAATTCTTCTTGAAGTGACCAATTTTCCCACACTTCCAACAGGCCTTTTTAGGCTTGTCTTGCCTGTTGGTAGAAGCAGAAGCTTGACCATCAAGCTTACGCTTAGTGCCACTAGAGGAGCCATGATCTATCACAAGAGCCTTGGAGGACTTGTTGTCTTCCAACTCAAGCCTATCCAAGTTTCGAGACCTATCCAAGTTTCGAGAGTTCTCTTCAACTTGGATATACTTGACCAACTCTTGCATGGTCATGGCATCCTTCTTTTGTTTTAACTCCTTACGACATTCTTTCCAAACTAACGGCAATTTAGAAATTATAGTAGACACTTGGAAAGACTCGTCAAGAGAGTGGCCCTCCAAAATAATTAAATTCATAATCATTTGCAGTTCATGAATCTGAGTAATAACAGACTTGCTATCTACCATACGAAAGTCAAACAACTTACTGATTAGGAATTTTTTATTCCCGGCGTCCTCCGTCTTGTACTTGTTGTCGAGATCATCCCAAAGTTCATTTGCCTCCCAAAGTTCATTTGCGGTGCTGTTTGCATACTTGATCTCGTACACGTTGTATAAAGTGTCGGACAGCCCTCCCAAAATGTAGCCCTTGCAGTAGGTGTCATCCCTCTCTCACCTTTGCTTTTGCTTCATGGCAGTCTGCTTTATTGCTTCGTCTGCAGCTTCATCCACGATAGGCTTTGGAATAGTGAACACATAGGCAATCTTCAATGCAGCAAGAAATAAGTACATCTTGCTCTTCCATCGCCTAAAGAAAGAGCCATCGAACTTAGCCAGTTTCGAGATGTCGTTGATCACAGGCATCCTTGAAGTATTCTCCATCGTAGCCAAAATACTGTCTTAAGATTGTTGGAAAATATTCAAGGCAGTATGAAGAAACTGGACTAAAGATGCCTGAGTCGAATGCGTTGCACTCTTTCCTTAAGACAGTATTTGCTCCCTTATAATCTGCTTAGGGTAGCAGTAAATCTGCCTCCCAAGATAAAACAGGCGAAACTCTGTTGATCACAGCAGAATGCAATCAACAGACAGAAATTTAAGAGAGAGCAAGAGAGAATTTGAAGTGATCTTGATGATCTGACCATCAGCCCTATTTATAGACACCAAAGGGTGCCTAGAACAGGTGCAAACAGTTGTGGCAGTTAAGTGACTCTGCAGATGTCACTTAACAGTCACAATCTGTAGACACAGTATAGAGGTGCAACATTTGAACTAAAAGGCACCAATTGCAGTTGCCATTTCGAAATTAACTGTTTCAGTTCAAGTTGCAACTCACAGGCTGAATTTGTCACAAAAGTTAAGGCTGGGCGAGGGCTCCTAGCGACGATGCGCACGTACGAAGTGCAAAGTGCGCCTAAAAGTGCCAATAGCGCCTTTACGCCGCCGTCGCCGGTGCCGACGCGGTGCGGTGCACCGCACATGTGCGAGTGCATGGCCATGCATACCATGTGTTTCTAGAACAATATGGTATGTCACATTTAAATACCCTTAACTTTTCCATTTTCCAAGCCATGTGGGAACCCACTTCATGATTAGTTTCAACCTTATTAAATGCCAATGTTTGAAAGTTAATATCTCTCAAACCAATCAATCAATTTGATTGATTCTTTTTGCAACTTATTCCTTGTAGTACAAACTTTAATAAGGTAAGAATCAATATTGGAAAATTCCCAACACAAACGACTCTAAAATTGGATGGCCGTTCAAATTCGGACGTTAAGTCTGCGTGTACTGTGCACATGCCATTTTGTCATGGGTAGATCTGTCATTTTCGCTAGGGTTAAATACAAAACTGTCTCCTGAGTTTACAAGTTTTTGCAGGTCGCTTCCCGTGATTGTAACTTTTGCAATAATGTACCATAACCTTAACAAAAACATTGCAAACGAGTTCAAAATTGGACGTCCGTTCAAAATCGGACATTAAGTCCACATGTGCTGTGCACATGCCATTTTGGCGTGGGAATATCTATCAATTCTCACCCATCTCCCCTTTCTCTCTCTGTTTATTTTCCTCTGCTCCTGTAATTTTTCATTTAAACAATGATATAAACATTGGATTGTCATTCATAATGAAATACTGCAAGTTCCGTAACTTAACTATTCCTTTTGAAAATTTCCCGTGCAATTTGTTGTTGTTCAAAGCCATCAAGACCAATGAATTGAGCTTCTCAATAGTCTGCTTCCATCTAGCGAATTCGAGCTTAACTTAACTTTTAAAGCAAACCTAATTGTCCAACTGTGTATGGGATAGGATCCTGAAGAGAATTATAGCTTAAATCAAGGCCTTCTAGGTTTCCGAGACTGCCTAATTGGTTTGGTATGTTTTCGGTGAGCAAATTGTAGCTTGAATCAAGGTATACAAGAGAACCTAAAACTGAATAATTCTGATCGAAGTATCCCGCTAAGGCGGTTTTGCAACAATGTGAGGATTTGAAGAAACTTTAGAGAAGAAATTTGAGACGGGATTGAGCCAACAAGTGCAGAATTTGATCGGAGACTGAGCTTGCAGGGGAGAGTTAAAAAACACTCTGTTTTGTGAAAATAGAGTAATAGTAGTTTTGGTATGAACAAAGCAGTTGAAAAAGAAAGTAGACCGAACGTAAGGAACGACAAATATTTGTGAAGGGAATGTTGATGTGTTCTTGTAGGTCAGGTTTGGGAGTGTGCCAAAGACAAGCTTGGTAACTTGGAGGTGGTTGTCAATTCCTGTTTGCATTCTATTCTAACCCAGGATGAGCATGGTTTACGAGGGCTGGGATATGAGAAATCAGGAGGTTTGGTCAGAGGATATGGTGTCCATGATCTTGCAAGGAATACTTTGAAGTTTGAGAACCCATCACCTCTCGTGTAAAATTCATTAATCAAATACTCAAACTTATGAAATTTAATAGATAACCAAAATTTCTAGATTCAGAGATGAAAACGATTAGATCATCATTTTTGCAGCCAATCATCACTTTAATTCCAGTTCTAGAAATCAAAGCCTTTTTTTTGCAATTAAAGGAATATGGTAACGAAGCTGAGACTAATATATTCGGAGTTTATGAATGCATAATCCAATGGTAAAGTTAACTACAATTTTTTAGAAATGAATGGGATCTGGGAGGGCCGGAAAATAAGTTTGGAGCTTTTCATGTGAAGCTTGTGAACAGAGACAGATTATAAGCAAAATAGTCCCTAAGATACAATAAAGCCTGTGAAGACTGCGATTTTACAATATCGAAGAACTTTCAAAATATTCTTTGCAAGAAATATTTAGCAATTAGACTTTTGAGAGAAGTTATATATGAATCAGATCTTTTATCTCTAAATTGCGGAAACTACTTGTATATTTGATGGTGTTTCTCATAAAAGTCACGACTGAAAAGATGCACCTTTTAGGAAAGACTTAACTCATCATAACCATTTATATATTCTTTTTGATGGAAGGCAAGAAATTTTGTTCCTCTTGCAACCAAAACATTACATCAATATAAAGAAATGTAGCCTTTTATGTAAGTCAAGCCAATCAATAGTAAAAATATGCATTGGATAATGAGAATCGAGCATTGTGCACAAACTGCCCGTCAGAAATATAAGTTCACTACCTGAAGGAAAGCTCACCACCACCACAGGCACAGGAACAGGCACAGGCACTGGCACTGGCACTGGCCTCCACTTCAGACATTTTATTGTGTGTTTAGAAATTGGAAGTTATCCCCAAGCAAAATAAAATATGGCCTTTGCTGCTACTTATAACTGAGGATCTTTTCATCAATATAAAGAAATGTAGCCTTTTTCCTTGATTAGCATGTACACAACCATTTGTCCAGAGTGAGGTCATAAACCCAAAAAACAGCTAGTCGTATCTTAACACCACAATGGAGAAAGCTGGAACAAGCCCAGAAGATGAACCTCCTGGCACAACGGATAATTTGGAGAATATTATCAACGGAAATAAATAAACAAAAGTACTAGAAACCATTATTATAGAGCTTCAAAATCTGTAATATGCCCAATTTCAGATTCTCCAGACTTGGATCAAACCGCTCACTATTTAACACAATTTACGATATGATAAGAAAGAACCAACAAGTGTTTCAGATACTGGAAGTCACCAAATGAAACCCAGCCCAATCAAAAAATGATCCAAAATGGTCTGTTATTTGACACCAAAACATATCTGAAAGCACAGCACTCAATGATCAGAAAACATTAGGAAGATGTCAGCCAAAAGGATGCTTTCAGAACACTATTCCCATACAAGTGAAAAGTTTCTGAAGAGGAGGAATAGGAAAGAGAAACACTAGATTTTAAAAGTTTCCTCGGGCTGCTTTGACTGTAATCTGATACAGGTTTTCAAGGTAATTGAACAACTAAAAGGTTCGGTATATTAATCAAACGCTTGCGATTTTCCAAATCAATTATAGCATAGCGGTGAAGCATTAGCATTAAAGGCTCAGGCATATGAGGTCCAAAAACTATCTTAGAAGTAGTAATAGACTTCATTGATTTCTCAACGGTGGTTTATAGAAGCTCAACCCAAGAACTTGTTAAATTACCTAGTTAAGTTAGCATTTGCACCAATGAGCTTTACCATAGATCAGATGAAAGAAGATGGAGTGAGCGAGAGACAATGACAGGGAGAGAGGAAAATGATAAGGACAAGACCTATCATCCAAACATCAATGAATAACATACGAGTGCATTTTTGGTAATTGCAAACAACCAACCAATATTTACCTCTACATTAAGCATTTTGTTGGATTTGCCGGTGAATTTGCAGGATCCACTCAAGATAGCCATTCACACCAGCAGTCTGGTCCTCAACTAGGTTGGAAAGTAGAAAAAATCCTTCTCGAGGCTGTTCACCTTGTCTCACCAGATGAGACAGCTGATAATATGATTGGTCAGTCTCCCTAAGTTTCTTTAGTATCCTCATAAGCTTTCTTGACATGTCGTTGTCACGCTCACTAAGTGTAGCCTGATTCTCAAACCAACAAAAGGATACAGCATTAGTGAGGGCAGTGGCAGCAAGCAAACAGAAAGTCAGATAATAATGAAAAAACAGACAAATGCAAGTTTTTGTAAGTAAAGAGAATATAGCATATCGTGAGACAGATATTACGGGGGAGAGGGTATAACAAAGAAGAAGGAAATAAATTCGGTCTCAAAGAAAGTCGTGCTTATGAATAACAATATGCTGAATCCAGCACACAACGTCAATGGAATGTATAGTGAAACAACAAGAATTAAGGTGAACCAAACCAAATAATATTCGAAAAAAGTGTCCCTATAACTAAATAATATCAAACGATTCCTCGAATAGTCAGTGGCAAATGTTGTCCATCAATGAACACTATAAAGATGCCAATACCCATAAAAAAATGTTCAATCTGAGGACTGATTTTGCACTGATGTCATAGTTTGAGGATCAATTTTGCCTTACCCATAGTACTTGCATGACTCAGCCGACATATAAGGAATTTGTTGATTCTAGAAATAGATTAGAAATGTTACAAACAATGGCGCAACATATGAGAAAGGAAGATTGAAATTTGGAACTTTTGTGACTACATTTAGGGATTATAACAGTGGGATAACTTTATTTCGGTTATAAGTCTTCATTCTAAGAGTGGATTTTGAACTCATGTCATAGTCTGAGGATGATTTTTGGCAACTATGCCACAGAAGTTTGCACATCTTGGAAATGAAGGTTCGACTCCCTGAAGATTCAGGGTACTTTGCAAAAAAAATATCTTGAAACAGAGCATATTCCGAAAGGCACAAATTCTAGCGAAACCTGCAGTTGAAGTGAAAAGTCTGCAATAAGTCTATGATTGACTTTCATTCGAAGGATAAGGTAAATTGCAAATTTCAGGAAAATATATATATTGTGATTACAGCTAAAGGTATAGTCAATGAAGGCCAAGCCAACATGTGGCCAATTTGTGAAGCTTGTGGGATGGTAGATGAGGATCTATGGTGCCTACCCGCACTTTTAAAAATTTAGATTTAGAGGTTGAAGATCAGATGCTGGGAATTCTGAGAAGGCAATGAAAGAAAGGAATGTGGCCTTTTAAAGAATTGCTTAACAAGACTGTTCTGGTTCAGTTAATGAATGATGGAGAGGGAGTTGAAGAAAATGGAAATTTCATCAACGGTAGGAAAGGGCAATATGAGAAGGGTTATGGAATTTTGTGTAGTTCTTGAGTTTGGAAGTTAGATAGGACTTCTTCCGGGACCCTACAATTATCTTTAGAAATTTATGAACTGTTTGAGGAACTAAAAAGGAAACAAAAATTTCAGGCTCTCTCTCGTGCCAATAGTTTGTTCAGTCTGCTATGTTGCACAACATCTCCTCCTACTTCTTGATTGCGAACATAGTACTGTACTCCTTTCTTGTTAGCCTCACACATCCCAGATTCCTACCTCATATTCATATTCTGAGTGGCAGTAGCATAGCTTTGGTGGAAACTGCACTGCCAGACTTCAAAATGCAGCACTCTTATTCTTCTCAGGCAGCACATTCTCTCTTCTCTCTTCATCTGAAGGCTTGGCATAGCAGCAACAACAATTAGCACCTCGCAATTGCAATTCATAGTTCTTCACCTTTTTCCATTTTTTCCAGCTTCGTTGCCACACACTCGCTTAGTCCTCGTAAAGGCAATATTTTCTTTTTAATGGAATTTCAGCCCCTCTCAGTCAAGAGTAATGCAAACTTCTTATCGGTTTTACGACAATTTTTTCCTAAATTTCTGGTAAATAAGCTTCATGCAGCAGTAATAGTATCAGGCTTTTAGGATTATCTTCGTTCTTCTACTATTGCAAAACTTCTTCTACTAACGTTGGAAATTGTCTTCTTAAATGAGTGACAACTAATGCAAAACTAGAAATATGTTCAAAGGCGCATGATGTAGCAGATATTGAAGGATTATCATACTATGAAGTCAGAACAGAAGTGGCATACCCTTGAGTAGTCTGTAGCGAAGTCTTCCCGCAGCAGATTCTTAGCTATATCAGGTGAAAGCATCCTGCCAAACCATATAACAAACCGAAACCCGTCATCATATATATAAAGACCTCTGGAATCTAAGCTCTCTGCAGTAAGCGGTAGCCTTTTACAAACGTTTTCGAACTCATCAGCCTGAAGAGATGTCTGAAAATAAGCAATACATATAAAACTTTAGTATTTCATAGGATTTCAAAAGTAATAACATTATTCAGCACTTCAAATGCAAGAGAATACCTGTAATAGATACTCATCTATCCGCATCAAGTTAGGATATAAAAGCTTCAATAATCGTTTTACAGGTAAAGCCATCATGGTGTATCCTGCTGCACAGCGTTCATCGAGCTGAACATCGGCATACCCACCACGAATCGGTGCAGATTTACATAATGCCAACCCATACAAGATGAAGAATCTCAGTGATTCAGGGAATATCATCCTGCTTCCCACACGATGTTGCACAGCATAGAGATTTCTATACTCTCTAAGGGCTTTGACAATTCTTTGCTGAACAGAATTTCGAGCTTCTTCCAGTTTATACGACAGGCTTTTCTCAATTGCTGCAGATTAACATAGTTTACGACAAAATACATCAACAATCTACCAAGAGTTAAAATTACAAGGTGAGGTGTTATTGATACCTAGCCTAGAGAACAGAGACACGATAGCGCCTGTATCAGCTTGACGATACATCTCTCCCAATTCTGTAACCACTGGTGCCGCCGCTGTATGGACTCTGATACGCCTTTCTCCCGAAGATGATGTGAATCTCTCAACTGTTAAGTAATTCATAATAATCTACTCCACTTCATAAAGATGCCATAGACTTTACAGGGAAAAGTTCAAAGGTTCTATGGGACCCAACATGAATAAGCAAGTGTATCAAAAATCTAAATATTGACGTGAAAGAGGTGAGCATGCGCATGAGCCTGCCACTACAGGGTCTAGGAGGGTCAGAAATATGGAGCCTTATTTTAGCCGTAACATGGAAAATTCCTGCATTTAGAACCCATGACTTCCAGATCGCAGCTTCCTTAGACTGTAGTGGCTAATAATAGAGGCACTAATAAAAGGGTGCCCAACAGTAAAAGTCGAGCAAAGGTGATGGCTGGCAGTAGCCCAAGATGGGAATTTACAATTATGCCTAGCAAATCAGCACATCGCAAAGATTGTCTTAAAGCATACAAAGATAGAACTCACACCAGAAGGCACTGTACAATGTTTCGATAACAACCAGAGTTATCAGAAACAGGGGGAGGGACACCATTTTCCTCTAGAAAGCAAGAACTTTTTCGCCAAAAACCTCAAAGTTTAACTATAATCAAATAACTATTTCCACGCAGGTGGCTCTTGCCATGAATCAAAGGATACAATAAAGCAACTTGAAAATACACAGTCTGAGTTGTCAGCAATGTGTCCTCGAGACACAACTGCATTGCATAAGCTTTATCACAGTCTACAGCTGGAAGTGCCAATAAATCAGTAGATCTCAGCATAAAGTTCCCATGATAAGACGTGAAACGCACACCTAAAGATTGCAACAAATAACATTAGTCCTCAATAGCAAAACAGTAACCAAGATACATATGGAGGCAACAACTTGCAAGCAACATGTTTGGAATTCTAGAGGAGAATGACCTTTTCCACATCTTACGCGCATAACAGCTTCCCAGGCAGTTTCTCTAGTGAGATCTCGGGTCAACTCATGTCTCAACTTCTCTTTCTGAATGGCAGAGTGGAAGCTTGGATAGTAGTAAACCTGACCACCAGTATATTTTGCCAGAGTTCCTACACAAAATAAAAGTTGAAAATAACACCAATCTACAGTAAAACATAAAACATGCAAAATTACGGACTTATCAGCACAAATTCTCTAGCCCAAATAAGGTTGGAAGTTTCAAAGTAGACAGAAAAATGGTTCACTTGATTCTCAAGTTTCAAGTCCAAATCTTAGGCATTGTCCTCCTAAACTGAATTCTTGAACGAGCTCACCAGAACAACTTACCCAAGGAAGCTATATCAGTATACTTGTCGCTGAAGGCATATACATTCACCGCAATCTGGTATTTAGTGAAATCAGCAGCCATCTGTTTGTAAAAAGGATCTTCAGGTATTCTCAACACATGCTCCTTATCCGTTCCATAAACACGGATATCGTCTCCACGCAACCTTAGGCGGCCAACGCCAAGCGATGGCAGGGTATTCTGGAAGATCAACAATTTACCGCCCAGCTGGCTCTGTAAAGAAGACTGTTACTAAAAGGCCAAACAAATCTTGAAAGGAAGAAGCAAAGGAGAAATTATCTACTGGCTGACATAGCAACATACATAGAAGTTCCATGATGCAGATAAAGTAGAAACTCACCACAATCATAAATGCCGCTTTGAGGGCTGGACCAAAAGCAGATTCCACATTCACGTTGTCCTGAAACATGGTTGGCAAGCTCTCTAGGAATGCATCTACCACAGTTCTTGACTCTGACAAGTTGACAAGAAGATCATCTGGCAACGGGATGAATATATCATCCAGATCTGAGATCACCATCATTTGAGGCTGTGTCAAAGATGACTGCCACAAGAAAAGACTCATAAGTTATGCTACGTAAATTAGAAATTGTATAAGGGTCACGATAGTTAGTTGAAAAACAACCACTTGCCTTCATATTGTAAAAATGAATTATGCTGTCAAAAGTTATGAAACCAATCTGTGTTCTCGAGTTGCCAGGTAACCTATCCAAACAAGACTTAATAGTTTCTGCCACTACCTGGAAATGAACATCAACAATGTAGGCAATAATTAGAGTCAAGTTATGCAACAAAAAATGCATGCAGACTGAAAGGAGGACCAATACAAAAGACCCAGAATACCGGAGGTTGCGGGGGGAGTAATAAGGATACTTCCCCCTGTTTCCCCCAGCGCGGACAAACATCCAGATGCTGCTAAAGACAGGGATGCAGAAAAATGTACTACAGTACAAGAATATAGTAAGCAATTAAGTGTAGCAAGTCTTTTCCAACAGATGGTTATAGAATAAGCAATTAAAAAAAGGCCTATCCATCCAAAAAGAGCTTACCTCAAGCATTCCACTTCTAACGGCAGATATGGATACATCAATCAGGAAAAAGTATACCGGTGGCATTGGAGGCCGCACCATGTATTCTGCTGGAGCAATAAATTCCACACTACCTTTAATAAGCTCAGGTCGTTGATCCAAGTCGATTCTTCGGCCACTAGCGTCCAAATGGGCGAAATAATCACCCGAAACTGGAAACGTAGAATAAAATAGATCAATATATATTGACTTCTTAAAATAAGCTCCCTAGTTCTGCGAGGAAGCCGGTACATAAGAAGAGCAATATACAGAACCAAAAGTTCTAGTGAATCATAAAATCCAGATGCTAAACGAGAACAGTGATCTACGAGAAGAGCATTTAAAGAACTAGAAAAGCCAGCTTAAAGAGGAAACAGAAGCTGTATAGTTCTGTAATATGTATACAAGATGAACTTAATGATGTTAAACGAAAATATACTTCTGCTCAGTAAGAATCCTAATATTAACACTTCAGACGCTAGGGATTTAGTCCCATGTACACATAACATATTCAAAACTCCCTACTGCTGAGAGAACTGAGTAAGGAACTCTGCAACATTATCTCCATTATAGCATATGTATAATGAACTCAAACCGGGAATCGAACCCAACCCACATGTAAAAGCTTGTCAAACCAAGTAATACGAGTTTGCACTGATCAACTTGATTGAAAGATTACTTGAAATTCTTGACCACCAATATAAAACTTTAAAGTATCAAGCCAAAGACTCAAATCATTCGGACCCTTTGACCACGGGTCCACGAGCAATACTGAAACCTGAACCAGGAACTGAATCTAGCAGAATCATTTTTCGAAAAAGAAAAAAAAGAATGCCTGACCTCTATTTGTATTTTGCAAAACAACTAAAAATGTGTAGACCTTTTAAAAGGCATAACACTGAGATGGTTTGATATTTTATTCTTTTTCCACGGAGGCCTTATTAGAAGAGAGTTCTGCCAAGTTGATGGAGTAAGACGAGGTATGGGTAGACCGGGGGTAACATGGACCAGCAAGAAGTTTCTCAGAAAAACATGTGCTTCAACAGAATAAGATAATGTACCCGACCCAAACTAGTTTGGGGTACAGGGTTAGATGATGAACAGGCGTAACACTGAATACCTGAAGTGAAATCTGGATCTAGCAGAATAAACAATGATAGAAAGCTGCCGGTGCATGCTGTCAAAAAACTGCTAGCGCCAGTGCATCTTATTTAATGCAAATTGCAGTTCTATAACATGAAACAGTTCAACAAACTTTATTGGCCTAAAGGCCAAAGAGAGAGAGAGCAGATGCACTTAAACTAATACATGTACAAGACTACAAGCGCCACAAGAATTCGACAGAATTTGACCAATTGTAGAAGCGTTTTGCAGAGAGCAACATGTAGAGACATACTACAAAAAAAATTGTTGACTAGAACAGAAAAAAAATCCTTGGATCTTAAGTATAAAGTTGTTTCAGCAAGGTTATCCAACTCCAAAAAGATAAAAACCTTATGCAATGAATAACAAGCCTTGGATACTTAATCCCATTAGTGACATGGGAAAGATTGATAAAGCATACTAAAGGAATTATGCGCTTGATAAGCAAGCAGATATGATGGTAAGTACAAACTTCCACAAAAACTTAACGACGAGTGAAACCACCTAATTCCATCACACATCTTATCCCCTTTACCACATGTTATTTAGCAAGCAACGTATGAATACCTTCAGTAAGAGAGACTAAATCAGACTATTTTCCAGATCTAAACACGTGTCCTCTGTCATATTTCCAACAATCAAGTTCCTTATTCCCTGTTTCTAACCATGTTCATCTTACTTGCCATTAACTTGGCACAAGTCCTTTGCTTTCCTCAACACTCTCAAATTAGGAAGGAATGAATTACACTATTGGTTGTAAACTTAAAAAGTTACCATCATTAAGCAAAGCACAGATGTTGCATCGCCACTTTCTTCCACCATCTGTGAAAGTCACGTAAGGATTGACATATGTGCGACACCTTCTACAGCGAATGATGCCAGTCGTGCCAAAATTAACTACTGGCACTTCCTCCTGCAAAGGAAAGTGTTAAAGTTAAAATTTGAGTTGTCCACATAAAGTAACTACGTATAATAGGTAACTACAACCACTCTGAATGCCTATGTGCTCACCCCAGCAGGAGTTTCTGCGAGGGGACAAACAACCGCTCCAAGAGGCAAATGCCACCTTGAGACCAAAGACTGGGAACTTGGTATGGCACTAGTAGTAAGTCGCAAAAATCTAGCATCGCAATTCATGGGGTACATCTCAGCAAAAGAACTGGGCTCCACATCACCCTCCAATGGCCGTGGCAACGCTTTAGAATCAAGTCCTGGATCAAATGATCCTGGAACTGAACCAAAAGAAAGTGAACTGAAGTCTTCTATTAAACCCTGCACAGCTCCTGTAGGAGGTGCTGAGCCTAGAGGTTGCATTTGACCACTCGGGTAAAATCCTTGTGGAGCTCCAAGAGGTGGAGGGGGTACATAACCGCCCGGATGAGAAACAAAAGGGGCGGATACTGCCCGGGGAGGCTCATAACCTCCTTGATGAGCAAGAAAGGATGCTGAATCCATATTAGGTTGCCTACCAGGATATCCAGGCAAAGCTGGCTGAAAAGTTCCACGTGCAGCAGGATAAGATGGCACCATTGCGGGTGAGGATGGCTGCAAGTTTGGCCTGGAAGAAAAAAATGACGACTCTATAGATGACGGAGGAGCATTGACGCTTGATGGCACACCACTTATGCTTTGAGGTGGAAATCCCATCGGCACTGATGGAATCTGGGGCGGTGGACTTATGGAGGCTGCCATGGATGATACTTGGCCTGCAGAATGTGAGGGCAAAACTGGTTGCCCCACAGGTAAAGTGCGAGGAGGTGCTTGAGTTGTTGAGGGAAATTGTGGTGTTGGGAAACGCTGAAAAGGTCCTCCAGTTGGTGGCCCATACGATGATGGTGGTGGAGGCACAGATGGACCGCTATACCTACCTGGTGGCGTTGGTCTATAGCCAGAGGCCTCTGATCCAACCACAGGCCCAGATGATGAGAGGGGCATTGTAGTCTGGGGAGCAAGCGCTGGGGATGGCCTGAAAGCAGAGGCCACCGGTCCAGCAACAGGACGAGATGATGAAAAGGGTGTACTTTGAGGAGCAGCAAAAGGTGTAGCAACAGGTCTTGGAGGGGTATTAGCAGAGGAGGTATTTTCAGTCCCCATGGTGTTCATGACTCACGCTTCCAATGGCTATGCCTCCATTAACCTGCAACCGAAAGAAATCATTTTTCGCAGTCAACAAAAAGTATAAAGGAACTGTACTGCAAATTCCAAAGGGAGGCAAACCCCAAACCCCTGACCTTCTAAAGCTGAACATAATAATCGGAAAAATTTAATACACGCGAGCAAATCAGTAAGAAAATGTAACATGTTGAGGATGCATAGGAGACTCAGCTATACAAGACACTAAGTAAAGTAGCAACAAACGTGCTTCAGCCTAAGCTGAGCTGACTAAAACACTAAAGACAGTCACACTTAAAAAGATTCATCACGACCACCCAGAAGGCTGTTATGACAACTATGCACATCCATCTTGAATGCCAACCCAAGGTATTCCCCTTATATTCACACAGTTGTCTCATCGGTATTTGTGTCAATTAGCAAGTTGTTTGGACCAGATTATATTCGTACATTTATTAAATTCTTTGCATCAAGTTGTTTGCTATCATCCAGGTTGACTACTTCTGCTCTATATTTCTGCAACTTCGTATTTTTTGGGTTCTCCTGCCCTGGTCGTAACCCGTAAGGAAAAGCATGCTGTAATTTGTTTTGAAGACTGGTGTTTTGATAGTTTTAATGCTATTGTACAGAAAATTTTGATCTTTTCTCTCGGGATTTACGATTATGTATTCCATTAAATTGTGTTTTTGGGGCTTATGCTTAATCTTTGCTTCGGGGATTGGTGTGATTTAGGTATAATTTGAGGCTATTTCTGTCCAAAATCGTTACTTTGAATAACCTATTTATGGTCGAGAACAGAAAGGGGGAATCAAGCAAGACAAAAGAGTCAAAATATGGCCAAACCTACCAAACAAACCATCCAAACAGGAGTGTCCAAACCAAATATTCATGGTTCGGTTCAATTCAAGAATTTCTAAACCGAGGGTGCTCGGTTTAGTTTGCAATTTACCCCCGATCCGAACCAAGACAAACCGTGCATACCCCTTATTAAAACCGCAGATATTTATACTCGATTGAGTCTTGTTTGTTCGCTTGCTTGGTTCAACAGTTTGAATCTAGGAAGCACCGACACCTCATATGGGTCGAGGTATGGTGTCCGACTCCCACCGACACCTCCGGACACGTGTCTGACACCTCTCTGCGGTCTATTTTATTTATTTATTTATTAATTATCGGACACCATGTCGGACACCTCTTGAAGAAGTGTCCACACGTATGGGGCCAAAACACAATATTTCAAACTTCTTTCGAGGTCAGTGGGTAATAATTGACAAATCTAGGACTTTTGAAGAAATGAACTTTTAAGCAAAACCCTATCGACCCAAACCTTTTCTCTTCTGAGGTCTTCTTCTGGGCGGCTATTGTCTGCCTAACCAAGAGAAGAGAAGACAAAGCCAAACAATCGAGCTTCTCCTTACGGAGGATCTCGTTGGATTTTAGCCAAAGATACCCTTCTTCTTTCTCTCTCATATCTCTCTCTTTTCCGTCTTTTTTTGTTACCGGAAGATAAGTCAACATCTCCGACCTCATCACATACGATCTGACTATATAAAACCTCTCCTTCGTGCCTTTGGTCCCATGTCTTTTTTCATTCTTTCTTGTTATTGTTGAGAGTATTTCACGTTACTGTCTCTCTTTCTAATCCATTTTGAACAAAATAATTAACACATTTATATACATATACACGTATGATAAAAAAATTAAAAATTTCAGCGGTGTCCAAAATCTGGTTTTTTGGAAACTGCGGTGTCCTGGTCGGTGTCCGTGTTCGTGCTACCTATGTTTGAATTGGTTAGACAGTTCATTGTGCACCCCTAGTAATAACAAGCTTCAGAAATACACTCAAGTTCGCTTCTTTGTTAACCAATTTCAGATGAGACTCTGGTTAGCAATCCAGGTAGAGCTCGGTCCATAAATTCTAGTGGTTGGGAGAATGGAGAAGAATGAAATGTAACCTGCCGCTGCCAATGATGGTCATGCGCTAAATGCAGATTAGTTTGACACTCGTCAGGTAATAAAAGCGAGTCATCTAGCAGAATTTTTGTAACCAGTTATGGACAATAGGGAGTTAATTTTTGCCTCACCGTGCTATTCATGCTTCCAGCTCTAAACTGAAGTTCTAAAAGATCACAAATGATAGACCGCACTTCACTTTTTAACACTTGCAATCCCCTTTGTCCCTAGACCTCTTTACTAAGTTGCACGGACACGGACACCGCGTCCGACACCGACCGGGACACCAGACACCGGAATTTCCAAAAAAAAAACAGATTTTGGACACCGCAGGACACCGCTGAATTTTTTCATGTATTTTTCTTATGTATATATATAGTCATTAAATATCAAATACATTCTACATCTAAAATAGTAAACAATAATCAATAACCACAAACAAGCAACTCAAATAAAAGTCATACCTAAAATTTAAATGCAATATAGTACAAAGAACATGGGACATAACATAAACAAAGTACTTCCCTACTCAACTCTTACTAAGTCATGCAAACAGGTAAAAAAAACAGGGAAAGCGCCCTCTTCTTCACCGCTCAAACAGGGAACAGAAACAGGGAACTCTTGCAAAGTAATAAGAAATTGCTTCACTACTTAACTCTTAAAAAGTCACACAACAATTATCTCTTTCCTTGGACCAAGGGCTCAATCTACATCAATAGTGTGATCTTCGAATGTACCGAAACGAGAGAGATGAGAGAGAAAGGAGGAGACCTCGAGAAAGAAGGAAAAAAGAGATAGATGAAAGGAAAAGACAAAGGTACCTGTTGCTGGAATCCGGCGACGGCGGCGAGATCCCCCGGCGATCAGTTTGAGACGATCGTCTGCTTCGTTCTCTTCTCTTGATGCCGCAGGAAGAATACTTAGAACGGCCACGGGTTGATCCAATTAGGGCTTCCTTAAAGTCTATTTTCTAAAAGAGCTCCAAAATTGTCGATTATTACACACAAACTCCCCAAAATAAGTTTGAAAGTTTGTACCTTGGCCCGTACTTTTGGACACTTCTTCGGAACGAGTGCTTACGAGACGCTTACGACATAGTTATCAATACCGTAAGGCCGGTGGTGTGTACCGTTTTTATCTTTTACTGATAAGGTATCTCTTAAATTTTATACCGATCAATATATATCTCTGTACCGGCCGGTACAGGTGATACCCACCGAGATGTTGTGTTTTGTAACGGTTCCTCAAAAAATGTAAAAGTAACAAATTTTGTTAAAAATGTTGTAAATTGACCATATAAATACTAAATAGAAAAACACTCTAAGTTCTATTATATTAATCAAAACCTCTGTAACCTTCTGCTCATAAAATTCATTACAATTTGCAAAATCTTTTCTAATAAGTTTTCAATCTTCACTTATTTTTTATTTACTACATACCTAGAAGCTTTGATCATATTATTTTATTTATATGATGTAATATTTTACACACACCTGCTCGAGCACACATATTAAAAAAAATAATTTATTCTTGAACCCAAAGACATTACTATTGAACAAACTGATTACTCTTATATAAGAATTTGCAAATGAGATCGTTAGGGGGGGATAGTCCAAGAGGAGATAATTCAATTGAATAAGCTATTTGTTTCTAATATCACTCTATGGGAACAAATAACTTACTTGGGAGCCAATAACTTATTTGAAAACTATGATGAATCAAGCTCTATAGGACAAACAAATTATTTTAGAGGAGCTGTAGATAAAAAAAAATGTATGTATATATTGTTAGGTCGTCAACGAATAAATAATACAAATAGATATTGTTGATGAAAATCTTGAGACGGTATCAAGACGGTACCGTTATTGGTACGTACTATTTCGCAGAGAAAACGGTACGCACTCCGGTACGGTATTCATAATTATAGCTTATGAGGCAATGAATGGACCAGGATTCCAGAAAGTTCAGTAACTCTCTAAACATGCTTTCTGTATATTGAGATAATTCTAAAGATTTGGAGACGAACTCTAGAAACGTAGTAGACTTGTAAATATCTAGATACTATTGTATATAGTTCTTGAGACGGAATGTAGACCATAAAATCAAATGTATCCCTACCGTCTATTGAGGAGGTAGAATAGTATAAATATCATTTGGCCAAGGCATAGACAGATCCAAACATTGTAGCATTCTCCAAACAATATAGTAAATATTATTCTCTCAAACTCTCGTTTTCTTTTGTTCATTTTGTTTTCCTTTATTCCTATGCTCTTAACATCGCTCAGCCCGAGGGATAAGCTGACTTAGCTTGCAAGCGGAGGGCTTGATTTAATTAAGTACCGCGCGGTCGACTTTGGAAAGTCTTCAGTGTCGTGACATGTTCTATTTTGAAATTAATAAAAATTAAAATAAAAAATAAAAATCGGATACCGCTGAAAGGTGTTTGGAGGTGTCGGTAGGTATCGGACACCATACCTCGTCCCATATGAGGTGTCGGTGCTTCCTAGCCTCTTTACTTATATTTTTTAGATATTTAATCCTGAACTGGAGTGAATCTTGAAATAAAGTAGAATGCGGCTACCAATTTCATAACTATATTTCTCACGCGGTGCAATTTAGTTATACACCATAAGGTAATTTACATGATTCGAGTACGCGGTTGAGACTCGTGATGTCTGAGCCCCCCACCCCCCCCCCGCACCCCCAAATCTAAACGAGTTTGTACATTATTCTAACAGGCTCAATAAACTCACAGCAGCCAAAAGAAGTAAAGATCGAGAGATTCAGGATATCAGCAAGACGCGATTTAGCTCATCTTTGAACAATTCCACCCCGGATCTAACACCCAAATTCAACAAAATAATAGCGTGAACCCAATCATGCCAAATTCACACGGATAAACATACATGACCTATATGTATATACATCGCATGCATTAAGTATAGGTCAACTCAATCAAAACAAGGTGATAGAGTCAGCGTGAATACAATCTACACATGCGAATAAATATAGACTTGTAGTGTATAACATACTAAGATTCATACTTGAAAGATGGTAGACTCTCGCGGTTCGAATTCGTAGATCTGAAGCAGCAATTTTATTAGAGAGCAGAGAGAGTGGGTATGCCTTCTAATCTCTTACTCCATAGAACAGTTGAAATCGCCAACTCAAGTGTGAAGCAATACTAAGTGTGGATCATGAAACCTTTGTGTACAGTTTGATGTGGAAGCCGAAGAAAAGTGGGATAAGAACAACACGAATAGAGTAATTTTGTGGGGAGGGTAGGAGTATTAAATGACTACGTTTACAGCCCAAGCCGACTATGGTATGGATTTTATCTAGCCAGGAATATTGTCGGATTTAAAATAACAACTACTCTATGATGCAAGTTTATTTGTTATTTTTATCAGTCTTAGTTTATATATACAGGGTATACCTGGCAAAAATCTACTCATATCTGCGAGTCGATCCAGATCGCTGAAAAAACCCAAGTACGAATATGAAGAATATGTACTCGTTTATATTTCACCCGTCCTTTGACGTCCCCGTAAATTTCGATTCGATTTGGCCCAGGTACACGGGGTTACCCATATTGTTGTAGCATATAAGTTTCTCCAGGTTAAGTTTCTCTTTCTCATCCCTTATTCTCTCAACTGAGCCACCATTCCTCTCTCTCTGTCTCTCCTCTCACTCCCTTCCCTGTCATGGATACATCGACCGAACTCAAAACTACACTTGACGGCGCTATCGTCACCCTCACAATCATCTCACTCATTGTTATAGATCCACCGACCGAAGGTCACAACCATTTCTTCACACATAACTCCGCTCGACTGCGTCACTGTCCCCCTCACACTCATCTCACTCCTTATCACAAATCTACCAACTGAAGGTCACCACTGCTTCACACACAACTTCACTCGACGGCGCCACCGTCCCCCTCACACTTAGGGCTATAAATGAATCGGGTTGTTCATTAATTGCTTATAGTTCGTTCCCCAAAGATTCACGTTCGTTTGTATAATATACGAACCGAACATTAACAAAGTATTAGAGCTCATTTATTAAACGAGTCGAGCATGAACATTCCAAAGTGCTCATGAATGTGCTCGTGAACAGCTCGTCTGGATAATAACTTAATTACAATGTGTTCCAAACTGAAAAGTCATATAACTTAATTATAGTATAAATTAGTTTAAACTTGGAAATCCTAAAAAAAATAGAAAATTGAATCAAGTAAGGTGTAGTTCTAGTTTGCAAATAATTGTTTTAAACGAGAACACGAGTTTTCAAGTTCGAGTTCGGCTCGTATAAATAAATGAACGAACTCGAGCCGAACACGAGTTTTGTGAAACTAAGCGCAAACCAGTTCAAACAAAAATTTGAAGATTAAACGGACATGAGCATGAACATGACCTGAAACTAAACAAACAAGTTTGAATATACCTCTGTTTGGCTCGAACTCGGTTCATACACAGTTCTATGCACACCCATCTCACTCCCTGTCCCAGATCCACTAACCGAAGTTCACGGCCATGCTTCACACACAACTCCACTCAATGACGTAACAGTCCCCCTTGCACTCAGGCGCTCAGAAATGTTCATCGCTCGATTTTCACCTTCCGCAACAACTCGACAGTCTACTATTATCGTCATCCCATCACCGACAGTTCACAACTCGGTAGTTCTTTGTTTTTTTACTTTAGGTTTACTGCTTTCTTTCAGAGGCAGTATGTGAAGATCAATTCAAAAAGGATCCGTATTAATTATGCAAGACTCCTTCCAAACCTCAAAAAGGAATTCAGTGGAGTGGAGTTTTGAGATTAATTTGTTGAAATTAATTTTGTGGTGTTTACTTTTAGGGAATTAATTTGTGGTGATTTTTTGGTGTTTTTGAGATTTATATGAAGTGATATTATCCATTGAGGTGTTGTAGTTATAAAAGAAACATGAGGAAGTGTTGAGATTAATTTTGTGGGAATTAATCTTGTGGTGATTAATTTTAGGGGATTAGTACTATGGTGATCTTTTTGGAGTTTTTGAGATTTATATGAAGTGATAAGTGTGTTGTAGTTTAAAAAAGAATAGAAGGAAGAAGTAAGAAGGAAAATGATCAAATGATTAAATGAAAAACTGGTACTAAAAAATGAAAAATAATATTTTTACTTGCGGGTATTACCCGATTTGTTTGGGTAAGGTATGGTATAGAAGTAGGTACTCGGAAAATTCCGGGTAAGTTTCACCCATGCCCCGACAGATTTACCCGTTTGTCAAGTTTAGATAAGGAGTGAGCATGATTCTTTTGGTTCAGGCTGGAGTTTGAATATCAAATCAAATTAACCAATTTTGGTTTGAGAAAAGGAAAAAAAGAACGTAGTTGAATGATGCGGTTCAACGGTTTGGATGGATGAAACCAATTGATTTGGACGGATTGACCGGTTTGGACTTGTAGTGATTTTTTGACTTTTTTGGACCAATCCATTAATTATTTCGCAGTTGCAATGTACATAACCACAGTGTTTTGTAGCCTACCAGTTGAAATTAAAATAGAAGTTACTTAAATATGTTGTGGTTAAATCCTAACTTTGGTATAAGCTAACTAGGATTAGATTAAAATTTTATGTTCTTAATTGGATTTGAATATGTTATATTCGGTCTGATTTAGAACGGTTCAAAAAACCAAACCGAACATCGGTTTGGCAAAAAAAGAAAAAAAATTATTATTTTTCTACATCGATTGGTTTGTGATTGACTAGTTTGATCGTTTTGGTTCGACTGGTTGGATTGATTTGAAGGCTTAAATGCTCAGGTATATCTACATGTATGATTTAAAATGAAATAAAATGACGAAGATTAAAATGTTGAGCTTGTCCATTAATTAGAAATTAAAAGATTAATATAAAGTGAAGCATGAAATAGAGAGAGAAATGTTAAATCAACGTGAATGATTGAACTTTAATGGTAAATAATAGATATGTCAAATAAGTAAGAGAAAACATTAACGGTTTCTTGACTTTAGCTTTACTGTGTATACAACTAAGTTAGATGCAGTGAAGTATAGATTGCTAATTAAAAAAAAAGTTGATTGTGAATACGAGATTGGAACAAGTACCAACATTCACCGATAAAATATGAGGTAAATGTATAAAAGGTTTTGATTTGTTAAGAAACTACAAGTTCATCGTTATAAGTGGTGGGAGGCCAGTCTCAGTTTCGAGGGACTTGCCGAATTTGCTACCAGGACAGTTGTGAGTCTTTTTTCACAAGAAGCAAGCTCACGAGATAGTCTCTGATTTGTCTATTTCAAACACTAGTATTTGGGATCTAAATTGTACTCTTTAACCTTTTTTCACTTGATATAGTATCCCAAATTCTAAATTTGAACTTCTGCCCACAGGGCCGGTTGACGCCGAGTTCTGGCCGGCTAGGTGCTAGGGCGAGTACCTTTTCAGTCACTGCAACCTTAACTTTTGTTAGATGTGAAATTGAGTCGCTGGCTCGAGAAACTTGTTTGTCTTCTTGTCTTTGGCTTTAAACTTTTGAAAACTCTCAGTACCTAAAACAATAATAAATTTATGATGCTGATTAATTATACGTGGACGATGGACACTCTGATATGAGCTTTTTAAACAAAGACATCCAATTTGGGATTCATGTCCTCTCTCTAGCATGCATTGTCACACTCATTAGCACCTTTGTTTAGAATGTCACAAGGTAAGAGATATCTGGCAGGACTTTGTCCGAAGGCAAAGGTTTCCTTGCCTTTTCAGCAAGGATGTGGTCTCCCCGGTGCCTAGCTAAGCCCATTTTTAGGTGCACGGATGCTCTATTTCACATTATTTGGATAGTTAATTTTCTTTGATCTATTTGGCGTAGTCGAAATGCCTTGGTCTTCAATGGCGAAAGGTTTTATCCTTCTCAGATTTTGGTTCGCAGTTGAATTTTGTTTAATAACACTGTTGCAACTAAATACTTTCAAATGTGCGTTGAAAAAGTCCAAAAGAGCGATGTTCCTAGTAGCAAAATACGACATTTTTGTTTCCCTCTGAGTGTAATTTTCAGTTATATATAACTATTTTTTTTCCGTTTATCGTTTTTATTGGCAGGCGAGTTTGACTTTGTCAAAGCAAAGCAAGCACCAATATGAATTGTAGGCCAAAATCTCGTTCCAAACAACAACGTTAATCATACTTGATACGTCGCAACTTTCAACATAAATAAATAATTACAACGGTTCCCAACTACAGTTTTTCCAGCCCACGGATTTGTATTTTCCTTGGAAGCTTCCATCCATTCTTGTTTTGATTCGTGCGTGGAATGTGGTCTCCGTTCCCATCTCCGCACTCAGGAAACTGGAATTCTCCTTTTCAAATTGAAACTGGGTTCCGTTCTTACTTTGGTGGACGCCGTTAACCACGTTCATCGTAATAACAAGCAGCATTTCGGTCTGTTTAGTTCACATTACAGAGGAAGATGATTCTCAATATTTAGAGCAACTTAGAAATAATAATATCAGACCTCTG
Organism: Escallonia rubra; assembly: GCA_033065855.1. Taxonomy (NCBI): domain Eukaryota; kingdom Viridiplantae; phylum Streptophyta; class Magnoliopsida; order Escalloniales; family Escalloniaceae; genus Escallonia; species Escallonia rubra. The sequence continues at coordinate 98,279 of JAVXUO010002228.1, read as the reverse complement.
CACATAACTTTGTTCCTATGGAGAGCCAACTGTAGCGAAAATCAGAAACAAAGATTTGATTTTGATTAATAAACCTGGAGCACGGCGCCTTCGTAAATAGTGGTCAATCCGAGCCTCTTGAAGGAACGGACCGCCATTTTAGCCCGCTTCGAAGACTATCTCTGCAATTGCCCACGGAACCCACTGATCTTGATACCCCAAGCCCAGCCGCCTTCTTATTTTTGTCTTGTCAGGGAAGCTTTTCCTGAAACTCATGTCTGAGTTGACTTGTACTCTCTGCTGGTTCACTTGCTCATCCACTAGAACAACAGGGGAGACCCGAGCCATCTTGCTCTTGCGCTGCCGATGACTAGTGTGTTTGTAATTGTTATCACAGATCTCTCCTTGCTGGAGGACGTGTAGCGGAGGGCGGCCATGTCGGACGCAGCGAGCCGGTACTGAAGCTTGGATTTTGGGAGTAAGAAATAGATCTCTGACCCGCCTGGATTTGGTCTTGTCCGTCCAAGGCCGGGATGTAATCGTCGTAGGACAAGCTGTCCGAGTTGCAGAGAAAGAAGGAGAAGCCCGAGGTGGTGGTGGTTTCCTGTTGCATCAGAACTTGTAAGGCCGTGAGACAGGGACTGCATACCGGCGCAACTCCCCATTCACTGTTACCACATTAGCAGTAGAATTAGAAGAAACTGGTGGGCTTTCCCGTGAAGAAGACAAACAAACACCCATTTTCTCGTCCTTGTGAGTCCACGTAGCGGAACTTCTGTTGCTTACAGCTCCATTTACAGAGGTAAATGGAGCTGCGCTTGCCAGCAGCACAAGGCGGCATTTTGCTGATGCGCTCTTTGGCAGTACAACCCCTCTCTTTCTTAGCCTTCTTTAATCCTCTGTGCAAAAACACCTGATCCAGTCCCGCCGCCGCCGCTGCCGCTTCCGAAGGTTCACCACCGTCACCACCAACGCCACCACTTCCAGCTCCGCCTCCGCTGCCGCCGGCTTCGGCTTTTGTTTGTGGTTCAGACGAGGACGAAGCCATAATGAAATTGGAGCCCTAAGGGAGAAAATCAGAGGAGCCGTGTTTCTGTGTGTTTGTAAATTGAGTCTGATTTTCACCCTGGAGGGGAAAATTACAGTGAGGAGGGAGGAGACACAATAATTACGCAAATGTCCTGGCGTTCTGATTTCTTGACTTTCTGTGGATTCGGGTTGAGACAGTTGAAAAGGAGCGTAACGGCTATGATATGAGCGAGGGTAGTTGAGTAAGTTTACTAGATTTGAAACTGTACAAAGAGACCACGTGGAGCTCATGCCTACTTGCGTCCGCTTCGCTCTATTTTCTTTATAAATAATAATAATAAATAACGAGTCTTTATAGCGCACTAGGTGTGCGAAAATAAAATTAATAGTATAAATTTTGTTAAAAAAAAAAACAAAAATCACGTATATATGTTTATTGTCATATTCAGTAAATAAATCTTAAATAATAAAAAAATAAGTTAGCATATGTGTCCAAAAATAAGTTAGGAAAATATTATTATCGTATCAAATTTTGGTCTTTAAATTATTTTTATTATATTTTTTGATGAATTTTAACTTGTGAAAAGTAAATATATTTTATAAGTAATTGCTTACCAATTAAGAATTTTATTTTGTGTCACTTTTTAAAAATTGTCTTGGAGTGCCACTTGTCACCATTGTAGGTGGGTAGTTATACTACAAATGTGTTTTACGATTTTACCCTTATTTTGAACACGTGTAGTCACTAGGATCACTTTCAGTGTAATACCAAAAGGATATTACACAAAAAATGAAAAAGATGTTCTCATTATAAGTAGTACGAGTCAGCTTGGCACACCCGATGTGTGTGCAAAAAAAAAAAAAAGTATCGCGTATAAGTATTTATTGTCACATTTGGTAGAAAAATCTTAAATTATAGAAAAATAAGTAAGTCATGCGTGTGGCAAAATAAATTAGTAAAGTATTATCATCGTGTGAAACTTAAATTTAATTTTCATTACACTTTTTTAATGAATTTGAAATTGTTAAAAATCGTATATTGATGCCAAGGAAAGTGAGTTCGTACCTACGTGGAGGTGGCACAAAGGCTGCAGGCCGAGTCAGCTTCCAAGTATACAAAGTGAGAGACAGTGAGGGCGGAGTAAGGGTAGAGAACAAGGCTCCCCAGACAGGCCGCGAGGGCTGGCAGCGCTGCGCAGACAGGGCGACGATGAACAGGGCCGACAGTCGACAGTCCAAGTCAAGGTCCAAGTCAGGGGTCCGATGTCAGAGGTTCAAATGTGTTTCTCTCACTAGAATTTCAGAGAGAATGGGTCTTTAGAGAGAGAAAGTGAAAATGTCAAATGAGAGAGAAGTCGCTTTAATGAGCTCCAAAGTCCACTATTTCTAGGCAAAAGTATGCATGTGTCGTCCCCTGGGAGTGACACGTCACCAGGGGGTCCCAAAATACTTGTTCTCCGTTGGACTGTCGGTCCCCGCAATCGTGTTGCCTTGCCTCATACAGCATCTCTCTACCTGTCTGAGAAGACTGAACACACAATGACAACATGATCAGAGTAAGCCCGTTACCCCAGCCACCGGTCCAAGCCCTTATTGAATCCCACAAGGTGCGTTAAGAGACGCGTAGAGAACCTGATAGCGGTGAGGGTTGCCCTTGTAGCCAACTGCCAGGCAGACTAGGCACGATGCCCTCCAAGGACCTGCTTCCGTCCCGAAGTGAGCCGATGGTCATCGTCCTGTGGGCGTTGATGATCACCGATAATGTGAGTGGACATGGTCGCAGCTCAGTACCTGGTGTCATGCAAGTCACCCCAGGCGGCGATGGATTTGTGGTAACGAGTCTATCCCGTGGTGGTGATGGCTTTGTGGTAACGAGCCCATCCCGCTGCGGAGGGTCCTCGTGCCGGAGCACTACGAGCGGAGCCCCCTGGAATGAAGACGTCGATAGCTTTGTGGTAACGAGCCTATCCCGTGGCGGTGATGGCTTTGTGGTAACGAGCCCATCTAGTTGCGGAAGGTCCTCGTGCCGGAGCACTACGAGCGGAGGCCCTCGAAATGAAAACGGCGATAGCTTTCTAATAACGAGCCCATCTCGCTGCGGAGGGTCCTCATGCCGGAGCACTACGAACGGAGCCCCCCCGAATGAAAACGGTGATAGCTTTCTGGTAACGAGCCTATCCCCTAGCGGCGATGGCTTTGTGGTAACGAGCCCATCCTGCTGTGAAGGGTCCTCGTGCCGGATCACTACGAGCGGAGCCCCCCGGAATGAAGACGGCGATAGCTTTGTGGTAACGAGCCTATCCCGTGGTGAAGCATGTGATATGATTGTGGTGCATGGGCGCGGTGCCTACAACACGAGACATTGATTGTGGCGCGCGGACGAGGCAACGAGTGCTAGAGAGTGTGCGGGCGATAGTCGTCGCAGAGACGACAACCAGATGACAGTGCGCGACCGCGGGTGACGTTTGTCGCGTCGACGGCACGCGGGCGACAACGAGTGTCATGCGATCACTGGTGGTGAGTGAGCACTGTAGAGAGTGCGCTTTGCATGAGACGCAAAAAGGGGATGACTGCAGCCTTTCCCAGACAAGAGTGGTCGACCCCCCTTTAAAGAGGGTGGCCGACTCCTCCTTGAAAGAGGTGGCCGACCCCCCTTTCAAAGAGGTGGCTGACCCCCCTCTTGAGGGAGGTGGCCGAGCTCTCGAGGCAACGGTGCTCACTTGCATGCTTTTCAAATGTTGGTGCCACTGACGTTGCTATGTTGGTGACAAAGATATGCTAGCCAAGCATTTCCGCGAACATTCGATGCAAGATTCATTTTGACCGGTTGATAGCGTTGAATAATTGATCGTTGAATGTGTGACGTGTTGCACAAAATGGGACCCCCGGTGGGCCCTGGGGTGCGACCAGAATACAAGTCTCCTAAAAATAACTAGGGTCTCTTTTTCGCACTTTGGCTAAATCTGACCCTAACTATGTTTGAAAATTGGAATTAGAACATGTATATTAAGGTTTCATCTTTAGTGATAATTACAAGTCACTATTCAGATTCAAGCACACACTATTACACCTTATTTTCACGCAGTCTTCTTCTTCTTCATTGAGCCATGTACCTGGGTATATATATATGGGTCGTGATCCATTGCTAGCGCTAGCACGTTGCTAGCGCTGTTTTGCCGTCCGCTACATTATGTAGCGGACGGTGCTAGCGCTGCTAGCGCTAGCAACGGATCAGCTCCATATATATATATATATATATATATATATTACCCCATAATTACGCATGAAATCTCTATTTTTACACACTGAATCACTTAATTGCATTACCATTACACCTTAATGCCCTAAATCCATTCGGTTTACACAATTACTCCCAATTACACATCCACAATTCGAATTAGACCACCATGGATGAAGAACACACACACACACTGAACTCATACAAAACGCACGCACACCACTGAAATCCCTACCAATTTTCCTCATTTTCTCCTTTCTACACCTTCATACTTACCAATTACTCATAATTTCATCATAATCCCCATCAATACGCATATATATACATATATGCCGAAATATATACACGAGATTACAACCAAATAAATCTCAAATTCTTCACAATTAATGGCTTGAGATGGAGGGATTACCCCGTTAGGGTTTAAGATTTTTCTTTCTCTCTTCGTTGCTCTTGTTCTTCTCCTCTTTTCCTTCTCTTTCTTCTCCGTTTTTCTCCTCTATTTGTTGTGTTCTTCACGGGTTACCGTTCACGCACTATTCATGTTCATAACTTTCTTGTATCTGCATTTTTTCCCCAACACTTTCTTTCATTTTCTTTTTGTTTCAATTTCATCCACTCCCTTCACTTATCTTTAGATTTCATGAGTCATCCGAGACTCTAGCTGGAGGTGGCCATGTTTCAGCTGACTTCTCTCCAATTGTGACACCTTTTACAACTTTCAACAATTTGCACTTTAGTCCCTAAAGTTTCCAAAATTGCATTTTGACCCCTCGACTTTGAAAAATTACAATTTGAGCCTAAAATCACCCTAACCCCTCCTTTTGCCCCCTAACACCTCATTATCATCGAAATTATGCAAGCGTAATTTATAGGTATCCTCCAATATCTTAATCATTTCAACATATGTCTGTCCCACTGAATTCATAATATGTTTCATTTAAAGACGGAATTGAAACAAGCAAAACGAGACGTGTGTAGCAGTGACTTTCTTGGTTCATAGAAGTCTACCCGAAAGCGGAGACCATCGGAATGTAATTGTCTTGCTATAAATACACTAAGATAATGAGAATCCAGTTCGAAATATGAAACACAACCATAAGGCAATCATTTTTATTTTTATTTCATATTCATTCATTCCTTGTGATTTTTGGAAATGAATAAAATGTGACTCATTGATGACAACGAAACCATGATCACAAAAAATAAAATCAAAACCCTAAAACACAATTATGTTTCCATTTTAAGCATAAGATGATAAGTCAAGTTTATGATTCCAAAAAAGAAAAACTTGCCATACCTTCATAGTCAATCGTATTACACTCGATATACCTACGTATCAAAATTTACACTCACCCCCGTCAAATTTGAGTTTTCGTACCAATGGCCCCTTCGTTGAATCAACTAGCCCATTTAACTATGTTGCTAAGAAAAAAAAACTTAGTGACAAAATTTTAACTGTTAGTAAACAATGAGGCAAGAAAATTTATTTTAAGAGAGTTGATTTAGTAATTCCCCATTTTGTATAGCATGTTGGACCAAGTATCAATAGAAAGGAGACTTAAGTTGCTTTTGGACTATTTGGAAAACAAGAAAAGCAACAATATTCCAATAGGAACGACTAGAGCCAAGCATATCATACGACACCGGATGAATGAAAAGAGTTGAGCAAGTTCAAAATATGATTAGTAAACATGCGTCAATAAAAACGTCTTGTAAATCTTCGTATGCACTCAGATTAGGGAAGCAACAACCACCAAGGCAAGAAATGAGCATTTAGGAAATCTTCACAGATGCAGCACGGATAAAACAAACTGGAGAAGCTAGATTTGAAATAATTATTAACTAGCCAATGTGGCTCGTGCGAGGCGTGTGCAATATTAAAGTTACTCATATTAATTTTGTGAAAAAAGTGAACATTATGTATAAGTATTTTTTGGCACATTCAATAAAATGAGTGCAAAAATAAAGTTAAAATATACTCCCTCTGTCCCTAAAAGATTAATCAATTTCACTTTGCACGTATATTAATGATTTAAGTTATATATTGTGTCTTTCCCATTTTACCCTTTAGAGAGGGGGGAAGAGAGTGGGCCATGAGAGAGAAAATTGGTTGGTAGAGTGTTAAATATAGAGAGAGAAATAAAATACAAAAGTGTAAAGTGGTGGGCCATGAGAGAGAAAATGAGTTGGTAGAGAATTGAATGTGGTGAGAAAAATAGAATAAAAAAAGTATAAAAGGGTAAGTATGTAAAAATACCTATATAATATTTCCTAATTTGGAAGTGATCACTTTTTGTGGGACAGCCAAAAAAAGAAAATATGAACAGTTTTTTAGGGATGGAAGGAGTAATATTCTTATATCATGCTTGATATTATGATTTTAACTATATCAACAATTATCTTTTTGATGTATCTTGACTACATATTTTGGATGTATTTTTTCACTTTTTTTTTGGGATGCTTTTCAAATTTTAAAAACCAAGCATAACCTTTGATATAGTTATTTATCATTCAAGAATTTTATTTTTATGCACATTTTGAAAAAAGTTATGGAATGCCACTTTTCACCATTTCACATAAGTAGTATAGATAGATAAATAGATGCAGGCACACACTTCTTCAAAAAAATGCAGCTAGGAAGCAAGCAGCAAAAGCGGAGCATGCAGAGATGCTGCTATCAGAGAAGCAACATCGTGGCATAAGAGCATGGATATACACAAATGGAAATCAAGACAGATTGCTTCAATGCTGTGAAAGAACTTGAATTGGTTGACAAGTTGGAAAGGAAGCTTATATTCTAGTAGTTCCAGACCTAGCTTTAAAGACTTCAATGTTTAGAGAACTTTCACTCCTATAACATAGTTCATGACCCTATAGTCCACAACCATCAAATAAAACCACTTCAGCAGTTTCACATGCCAAGATCAATCCAAGCACTCCGTCCATAAGAAGTAATGGCAGATGTAATACAGTGTCTCTGACCCTCAACCAAGTCATCAACGACAATATTCAGGACCTTATTTCTCATGTTCTTGCTTTTGCTGTAAACCTTGCCCCCTCCAGAAACATTTGCGGAGAATGAGAACCCGGGGTTAAGGAACCAGCTACTACCCATCCACTCTTCCTTTTCTAGCTTGATCCACCCTAACTCAAGCGGATCCAACTTGTAAAACTTATATTCCAATTTGCCTTCCTTACAAGAACAACAGACATTCAGTATCTCTCTCCCATCTTGGCTGGGCATGATAAATAAAATACCTCCATAACAATCTGGGCGATTCAGCTTCCTGGAATGTAGCATGGTCATGCTATCACCTGACAACTCAATAGTAAACATCCTATCAGAAGCCTTGTGGAACAAGCGGATTTTCCCACCGCAAAATACCAGTTTTGAAGGGCTAATTAGATGATCAAACTCGTATTTCTTCCACTTTAACCATCCAGGGCGCCACATAGCAACTTCTAAACCCAGCTCTAGTCCACTCACAGTTACGACACAATCAGGAGAAGCAGTTTCATCCGTAACAGAAATGGTAAATACTCCCTGTTTGGGTCTTCCACAAGATGGGAGTTGAATTATTTGATTGCTGCAAGCGTTCCGCAATGAAAGGCCGATCCTTGTCCTTACTTTAGGATGTGCCCCTGCAATCAACAGCCAACCTCCTTTTGAATAGAGGCAAATCCCACAAGACGCAACAGGGTTGGCCATCTCAAACTTCTCAGGTACCAAGCAACTAAAAAATTGGTATGCCATTCCAGTAGCTGTAGTAGTCATCAGCCAAGGAGATGCACCAGAAACAGATTGAGGAATGGTGGTCTTCCAGTGAGCAGAAATAAATGGACACCAGGAGGGTGACACAGTTCGAAGACGTTTGCCATTCCTAATAAGTAGATCACCCCATCCAGCATGAGATTCCACTAGATCCATCGTCATGTCCACTGAAGAAAGAAGTTGGCATTAGCAACAGTTTGGTCCTTAATAAATAAGAACAAACAGCAAACAATATGAATATATGTCCAATTTTCTTGTGATATAATTAAAAGATGCATCACCATTATCCAGATGATGCTTGCAACTCCTTTTGCAAACGCTTTCACTTTCGGCACAGCATTGCATACTATCACCGTCTTGTAAACTTTTCCAGCAGGCACTTGATGAAGCCGACAGCCAAGAAGTAACCAAGTAACTGAAAAAAGAAAAAGAAAAGAGAGCGGACACTAACAATTGTCATGTTCTTACTAGTTGCAGATTCCCCACTAGGAATCACACCCAGATAACATAAACAAGCTAGACCTCGAAAAATATTTGTAAGCCATTCCAACACAATAAGATTAGATAACATCATAACAGATAAGCTAGAACAGTCTCATTCTGCATGGTAGATTCAAAATACTAGACGAACCTAAACCTCTATTCCAGATTTTAACGGAATTCAAGCTCGCACATAGTTATAATGGACTCCGGTTCCAGCAAATCACCAAATGACCCTCGATTATGCTATTTCCAAGTCTCTTGGAACTATTGTAGTTGAAATTCCACCCAAAGCATAACAGGGATTGATAAAAAGAAAAGGGCGCCAGACTGGAAGTAGGATATTTATTTCCATAGTTGCTAGGAAGTTATGGATGGTGGCTGCAGCAATGGAGGACTCTTCTGTACCATCGACGCGCTCCATTTGTTACATATTCCTCACCGCCCCCTTATTTGATTTACTGACAGTCTAATATTCAAGACGGCGGGGGGAGTTGGTGCCAAGGACTTCGGTGGTTCACCTTTCTTGCTTGATTTCCCTTCTGAGGCTGAGACCGTTCGGGTTCTAGACCAGAAACAATGGGTTGTTAATGGCGAGCATTATCGCTCAACAAATGGAATCCTTTGGCTGGTTGTTTTAGGCATCATTTCAGACCAAAATCTTTGTGGGTTCGAGCTATGGGCCTGCCCCGTCCTATCTTTTTTTTAGTTACTCCTTAGTTCCTTAGGTAACAGGTGTTTTACATGACTCACATTATTTAATTCACAAGTTAAATCATCCTAAAACAGCGAACTAAAAGAAACACTATAAGATAATTTTCTTAGTAACATATCCTATGAAATGTGTCGGACACAATTCCATACCCATGTCCAAGTAATGAGTGAGTTTCTGACATGGGCACTTCACTCATTTTGAAGTGTCCATGCAAAGACAGGCATGAAGGCAGGAGAGGATTTGGCATGCCTATCACGTGAGCTGGTCGGAATATGAATTTGTATTAAATGCCCGGTTCTCTTTTGAAGGCGAAGCATTGTGTAGATGGACTTACCAGTTGGGCCCAAGGATTGTGATAGTCCTTCTTGGACTTTCAGCAGGAGACCGAAGCCCAATTTTTTTCTGAACCAAATATCATCTTTGTAAATTCAGTTAATGAGCTTTTGGGGCTTTTATTGGGATCCAACCAACCTAATTAGTCCATCTACCAAGCTCCTTTTAATCAATCATCAGAAGTGCCTAGTATTGTGGAAGGTCCTTGTGTGTCTAAGTCGACTTTGGATTTATCATTTTTTCGGTTGAATTCCAAATCTAATTCACAGCTTCTTGCTAGTAGTGATTCGCGGGGGCAGGGCGGGGGGAAGATGGGACAGGCCGGATCCCGTTAACTCATCAGCCTTGATGGGCAGGGCAAACTCTGTCAGGACCCAGCTTGCACCGAGGATGAGCACATACAGGCGATGAATCAGGATAGGCCAAGCTGGAGAGGAGGCGGGAGAAGCGTCAGCTCAGTTCCCACATCAAAAACAGAAATCTTTGAAATTTGAATGTCCGAATCAAGAAGACAGTTGGAGGACTAGTGGCCAACAAGGGATAATCGAAACTATTTTCGCGTTCAAAGACACTATGCCGTTTTGGCTACTTAATTCAAATTTAGTTTGAAACAGTTTTAGCGACTCTTTCTAATTACTTTTTAGTTTTGCCGCAAAGACTTAACGTAGTTGGGATTTTCGTCGTCACTAATCCTTAAGGGGGGGGGGGGGGGAGGACATGGTAGAGAGGAGCATGCGAAATGTATGCAAATTCTCTTCTTCTCTCTATAATTCCCTCCCTCCCCCCCCCCCCCCCTCTCTCTCTCTCTCTCTCTGCCTCTCTACACTCGTGTTCTTCTTCCCCAAATTCCCCCCAATTCTTGCAACTCCATAGCTGAGAGCTCAATATCACCATGGCCAGTAGCATCTCTTCACCGATATGCTACAACTGGTATCAGTGTCTCGTCATCGAGGCATGAGCCAGTACCTTGCTATTACCACCATTATTCATGCTTTCCACCTCTTCCTAGACCCGAAATCTTAACATGCCGAGATCTCTTAAGAATAGTCAGAATTCTAAAGTTGACTTGCAAGAACTCCAAGAACAAATTGATAACCGATTTGCAGCCTATGATATAAGCTGGGTTCGGTTGAAACTTAAACCGGGGATATGCAAAGGAGTTGTATCAAAGTGTCTCTGAAGTCTGAACTCAAATATAATTTACTAAACATCATGGCTCAAGTGAATGCTAAAGTTGATCCCCAACCACGGTCATCCACTGAGCAAGGGGAGTCCAGTCATAATAAGTCAACAGGAATCAACAGTTGGATTACAATCCTAATCAGAACTTGAATCAGCACACAACATGTAATTTTCCTCCAAAGTTCCCAAAATTAGCATTAGGTTCATTAGAGAAAATCCTAGTGGATGAGTGAGGAAAAGTGAGCAATATTCTGAGTTTCGCACAATACATGATGATTATAAGGTGCCTTATGCATCGGTGCATTTTAATGCTCTAGCAGAATGCTGGTTTGATGCTTACATAAAGTCAATAGGCAGACTGGCAGAGTAAGTTGGGATGGTTTGTGAAGGATTTGTAAGCCAGGATCTCTATTACAAATGGCATTAGTGTATATTTAATAAAACAATACAAACAAGCATAGTTGATGATTACTTGAATAAGTTTGAAGCCATGAGGGGGCTCATATCATCCAAGAATTCGAGTATTTGTTTGAAGCTTATTTCTGTGTCAGCTTTGTAGGGGGGTTGAAACCAGAAATTAAAAGCAGGGTGGAACAGTTTGAAGTGGATTAACTCTCTAAGGCAATTCACATTGCCAGAACAGAAGAGATAGCCATACAGTGCATGTTTAAAAGTCATCAACTATCTCACACCCCGCGACAACTGCTAACCTCAGCCACATCACTCTCAAACCTAACTCCCATTTTATAGGGTTCACTCCTATGGTCACAAATCCCAGACCAATGACCAACCCTGCCATTTATAAACCCACACCTCTACAAGCCATTGCACCCAGACAAGCCCCAAACCATTTCACACTATACCTCCCTAAAGGACTTCTCCCTACCCCAGCCATGCCACCACCAAACAGATCCAATCAACTCACTACTGAGGAGTATGAAAGGAGAATCACCCAGGGGTTATGCTTCATGTGTGGGGGAAATTTTGAACCTGGGCACAAGACTCTATATCCTATGACATCCATTGCTATGATCATAACAAAAAAAAATGATGATGAGATCATAGATCATGACCAACGAGAGGTTCCTATGGAGACGGAAGCAAAACAAACAGACCAGACCTCAGTCCTAGAACCTGAGATTAGTGTCCATGCTCTGGTAGGAAATTCTACTCGTACCACCATCAGGATACCAGGCAAGGTTGGTACCAGTATCCTAATTGACACTTGCTCTATTAACAATTTCCTTGATCCTCAGTCAACAGCAAAATTGGGTTGTATACTGGAATCTACTAGTCCACTGACAGTTGCAGTAGCCAATGGCACTCCACTGCCACTTGGTGGCTGTAATTATGTTTTGGGCATGTAGTGGTTGAGATAACCGGGCAGTGTCAATTTTAATTTTGACTGCAATCAACTCTCATTTAGGCTATGAAGCACGGGTGCTTCAAAAGGGGGGAAGTATCGGGGTCGGGTGCGCGTCGGGTGTGGGTGCGGCACCGGTGCGCACCCATTCTTTTCCTTTTATTTTCTTTATTTTCCGAAATTCGGGTGCGGCTCGGGTGCGGCTCCGATACTTATGGGTCAAAAACATAATTTTCAAAGAATGTTTCGGGGGTTGAAACATAGAACCTCATTTTTTTGGGGTGAAAACATAAAAGAAATAATTGTAACTTACCTAATTAGGGCAGATCGAATTTGGGAGTCTTAGAGAGAGAGAGAGAGAAATAATGGTAGAAAGTTCCTTCTGTCTTTAAATTCTCTTTGCTACTACCTTTTGTTGTCAAATCCTTTTATCGTTAGCTATTCAAAATTCGTGATCTTTCTCTTATTCGACTCATCTATCAGCACCCTTAGGCGCACCCTCATTCCCTAAGTACCAGTTATTTCAATAGATGAACCAACTTCTTCTGCTCCAGAATCAAAAAAATACTTGAAGACGTGAGAAATCAGGTGATCTATTATGTGACAACGCGTATCCGAAAAATTTAGTTATTTGAGTTGCCATCTCATTCTTAGGATTAGTTAAAAATAATTAACACGAAGAACAAGAAAAGCCCTAAAATTGACTCTTGAAAACCGATTAACCATCTAACAACGAAATTCAAGATTCGAGTCCGGGAACTAAACGAGAAGGTGTTAGGCACCTCATCATACCTTCAATAGTTCTCTACTTGTATGAAATTTTGATGATTTTATTAATAGTAAGAACAAACCCTAATTTAACCTAATTATTGGATTGAACTCAACAACTAGGACTAAGTGGCTTACGTACCCGATTGGACTAATCGGGATCGAAACCTCATAATTCAACCCCCTAGGAAAGGCGAAGTTAAAGCCTGGAATGTGGTTTTGTAAAATAGTTATGTAACTAAATTCTATTGAACTAAGTACTGGAAAACTGGTTCTTTGTCATCCAAGGACCATAATTTGATCGCCGGGTAAAGATCTTAACTTTTGATAATCGTTGACAAGCCAATTGGAGAGGAAAAGTTGATTAATGTGCACCTTGATCGTCGTCTATGAATGTGGGACTGACTGGAGATGGTTTGGATGATTGGGATTAATAATAGAGAATTAGGGTTATGGGTGAGAGCAACTTGACAGAGTATCAAGGTGGTTTAGCATGAATTCCCCCCTCATGGTATCTCGATGGAATGCTAACTTATAGACCTCGAGACGAGCAAATTATTATTCGCCAAAGTAGACTATTGTACACGTGCACCTACATTTTGACTTGACTCCCACCAAGCATAAATATTCAAGTCAAGCACAAATCAGAATCTGACATTCATGCAAACATATTGTCACCACAACGAAAAGGTATTAATGATGATCAAGTGACTAAACATGCCAAGTAACCCCAAGATGGATGAGACAATGCAAAGATGGAAAGACTGACTACTAGATCTAATCTCGGTTAAGCCCAAGACAATTTGAATGACTGGACAAGACAGAACAACTATAAGAAAAAGGAAATAGCGCCATAAAAATAGACTAAATGCACTAGATTTGAATTGGACTGGACTGGATTTGGTCGGACTAGTCAAAAATATAAAATAAAACCTACAAAAATGGAGTGTCAACATATTTGCTCGTAGCTCCCCTGATAAAGCACATCTTGGTTTTCGTTCGCCTTGTGATAGGACCCGGAAGAAGGGAGAGCAAACTTGACCAAGATCCTCATTATTGATGTTTTAAGTTATTTAAAAGTTTTATTTATTCTAGAATTCAAAACAAGTTGTGATGTACTACTGCAATATTTTCTTAAAGATTGATAGAGTACGAGAGCCGAGTAGGTAACAAGTAGCTATTCTTTCAAGCACTGGCTTGATTGCTATCTCTGGCTCCCTCAAGCTAATGAGCTTGAGTGCCACAACTGAATAGTATAAACCATCTTCTTTTCTTGTCTTTTTCCATTTGTTGGAGTAGCAAAGCAAAAAAGAGCATTCTCGGCAAGCATAGCAAGAGTAAGAGATAAATAACTTGAAACTATTCATAACTTTTTTGACGACTAGACTAGTTGCCGAGTTCGTGTTACGGGAGGGATGGGTGTGGGATGCTTGTTTAACCTCTCTATGCATCTCAGCAGCCACATCCCTAAAATATGGTACAGACTAACGAATTTTGCATTCTCAAGAACAATGTCAGGAGGTTCCATCCAAGTTGTATAAGTTTTATTCTGTCTGGTTGAGCACAGTCCGTATAGAGAAGCATTTTTGCATTGTTGCAGGATTTAACTATTGGATAGGTAAAGCTAGAACATGTTTCCTAGTGGAACTTAAACAAGTGATCCTTTCTTGTTGGCAAATGAGGGAACGCATCGGTAGCTCACCCCAGAGCAAGAGCACACAAAAGCGCCAGGGGCGAGCCTATCTGGTAACAACGTAAGGACCCAACGTAACGACCTTCCACGTATTCAATTTCAGTCTTAAGCTCCTTCTCCATTAATTATAAGGCACTCAACAGGGTAATCTAACCATCAAGAACAAGAATCCACTTTGATTGATCTTCACGGTAATCAATAAGCTCTTGTTGATCAGAGAAAGGAAGTCAATCTGGTTGGAAAGACAGATCAGAGGATCTCAGAAAGAGCATGAAATTAAATAAAGCATCACAATGCTAGATCAGTTCCATAACTTCTTTGTGCATGGACTGAGCAATCTGCCCATTTGATTTGTTAGAGAGATAAAGCGGTGGGCCTTTCCATTGTGCTTGGAACATGACAACATGAAGAGAAGGGGACATGCAGGCTGCACCAAACATATATCATGAGCTGTACCAGAATAAAACGGGTCATTGATGATCCATTGAACTCCCTATGGCATGGGGATCTGATCATCTAAACAAAAGAGTTCGCTCTTACCAGATCTAGGAGTAAATTCTTCCCTAAATGAGTCATGAATGGCGGAATGGCTTAGGCTTAGCACCTGAGTTCTAGGAAAAGATCATTAATCCTATCTTTCGGCATTGCGATTTTTGACAAGCAGAGTGAAAGGCACCAGGTCAAGAGAGAGGAGAGAGGGCAAGGAAATTACGGCACCTTTAGGTGCTGTTTCCACTGCTTTTTGGTCTTGCTTCAAGGGCAGGACAGTCTCGCACTACGGTTCACTCATTGCCAACAAGGTAAGACAGCAACGCATTGGTTGGTCAGTACATCCTCTTGTGCCTCGCTCCTATCCTTAAGGGGACTTGGTGTCGGCAAGAGGGCAAATGAAGTACGAGATGCTGAAGCCTCGACAAAGAAAAGATTAGAGAAATTGAAATGTGATTTTCTTTGGGAGGTCCTGCCGAGAGCAAGAAAAATCACTTAGTCAATTGGGAAACATTGTGTTCTCTGGTTCATTATGGGGGTCTGGGTGTTAAAAGTTTAAGATGGTCTCTTCTTTAAAATGGCTATGGAAATACCTAAATCAACGTGATTCCCTTTGGTGGAGAGTGGTGGTGCGTAAATGGGGAAGGGGTTGGTTTTAGGGCCCGTAGAGTGACTCACAGATCTCATGGTTCCAGTTTGTGGATGGGTATTCTGATGCTTAGGGTCGTCTGAGAAACATATATGTTTGTTGGTTGGGAATGGTGCTAAGGTGAGATTTTAGTTAGACTCGTCGGGTGGAGAGAAACCTTCAGGAGGAACTTTCACGATTGGGATTTGGATTCTGTTTCCAATTTTCTAGCACAATTGTACATGTCGGAGGGCGACAGAGACAAGGATAGGGTAGTTTAGCAAGGGGCTTCTTTGGCTTCTTCTGCGGCAAGATCTTGTTACGCATTATTGAAGCCAAGCGTGACACGTTCCTTTCCGTGGAAAACAAGTTCGAAGTCTGGGTGCCTCTCAAAGTATGTCCTTTTGGTTAGAAAGCTGGAAACATGATACTCTTAAGGGGGGAAACCAACAAAAAAGAAGAAAGAGTACGTTACTTGCGTTATACGCGTAAAGCCAATAGTGAGTCGGTAGACCACCTTTTTCATTGTTCGGTTGCCAGTGTACTTTGGGACGTGGTATTTATTCTTTGGGATTACATCGGGTAGCGCCTCGCTTGGTAGTGGAGCTGCTGAGGTGTTGGTCACTTTCGAGAGGAAAAGAAAGGGTTTTATGCTCTGGAGTTTGATTCCTCCATGCCTCTTTTGGTGGACCTGGAGGGAGAGGAACAGGGGAGCTTGCGAGGGCGTGGAGCTGCCTTTCAATAAATCAAAGGCTTCTTTTATGTCTTCGATTTTTTGCTGGGATGAGGAGTAGTTCTCTGCCTCCCATGATGCCTTCTTAGCCTTTTTGGACAGCTTCTGGCTGTGTTCTCATAGCTTAGCTCGTGTCTACTATGGATTGCATCCCCTTTGGTGCTATTTTGCAGTTCTCAAAAAAGAAGTATTGATGCTTACTACTAAACTGAATATTCTTAGAAACTATGACATAAAACAAAGAAATTCTCACCTGTGACACTGAATTCCATCCTCAACCCTGTCCTTCATCCCCATCCAACTCTCAATCATGTCTCTGAACAATTACACGTGAAACGAATCAACAGACCGCTAAAGCAAAGGAACTCCAAACTTGAAAGGCCATTCACGTAAAATACATACATAAACAGCGTCACATCTATGCAATGCTCTATGCATCTATATAAGCATATTTACGTGTGAGCTAATAAAGATGAAGTGATCGAGCTCTGTGTGTGTGCATATATATCTGCACAAGTTAACATAAGAGCAACCACTTTGGCATTTTTAAACAGCCAGAAGAAAGCCCTAAATAGTAAGAAATTGAACAAGCAAGGATTTCATTCCAATTAAAAAAAGAAAAACCCAAAATTGATATTTACATATACTTGTATACATACCGAAACAACTCATTCCAAAGCTATAACTGAGTCGGTAAATATAAGGGCAAATCCCAAAACTGCACCTCTCAAGTTTACATCCAGTACAACTTTAGTTCTTAAGTTTGAAGGTGCGCCAAAGAAGTACCCAACTTTGAAATAGCGTACCAAATCAGTATCTCAGCTGACGGAGGAAGGATACTGTTAGAAAGTCAGAGGGATATGACTGTCATTATGAAAAAAAGGACATAAAGTCTATCCATGTGGCCATGTGGGCCGTCCTTTTGAGAGTCTTACTCTTTTTTTCTCCCTCCCTCTCTCTTCTCTCTCTCTTTTCTTCTTCAATACACACAAAAAACCCACACATACAGAGATCGGCGACGACAAAAAAAGTCAATGGAGCTTTAAATTTTGTTGATAGATTCACAGTTCTGATTAATTTTTGGATGTATTTGAATTTATATAAATACAGAAAACCCAAAAATCAATGTCATCATCTACTCACACAATTCGCTCAAATCTGCCTTGTATCACATACATTCAAGCATGGCATGAAATCGTCGCCGATGACGGTGATGGAGTAATGTTTGTAGGTGTTGGGTTCTTGCCTTAGTGATTGTGGGTTCCTACTTCAGTGGTCGGTGGTGGTGTACAGTGTGGAGGGGAGAGAGAGAGAGAGAAGAAGAAAGAGAGAAAAATGGGTGATAGGTCTGTGTGTGTGAGAGAGAGAGAGAGAAAGAAAAAGAAGGAAAGAGAGAGAAGAAGAAAGAAAGTGGGTGATGGGCCTACGTGTGAATGAGTGAGTGAGAGAGAGAGAGAGAGAGGAAAGAAGAAGAAAAAGAGAGGAAAGAAGAAGAAAAAGAGAGAGGAAAGAAGAAGAAAAAGAGAGAGAGAGAGAGAGAGTGGGTGATGGGTCTGCATGTGAGAGAGAAAGAAAGGAAAGGAAGAAGAAGAAGAAGAGAGGGAAAAAAATCAATTTGTTTTGGAATTGTTAAAAAGTACACCGGAAATGTAAAAAAGTACATTGGAAATGTAAAAAGGACAGCCCACGTGACCACAGGGACAACTTTATGTCCTTTTTTTTATAATGACAATCCTAACCTTCTGACTTTCTAACGGCATCCGACGTCCATCTGCCGAGGTACTAATTTCGTACGCT
The DNA here is from genome assembly GCA_033065855.1 of Escallonia rubra. Lineage (NCBI taxonomy): Eukaryota > Viridiplantae > Streptophyta > Magnoliopsida > Escalloniales > Escalloniaceae > Escallonia > Escallonia rubra. The sequence continues at coordinate 80,080 of JAVXUO010002228.1, read as the reverse complement.
ATTTCAAAGTTGGGTTCTTCTTTGGCGCACCTTTAAACTTGGGTACTACAGCTATACTGGATGTAAACTTGATGGTACTGTTTTGGGATTTACCCCAAATATAAAGCAAAAGAACAATGTAAAACAAAAAGGACTCACTCCCTCCGTCCTTCCTCTCTCTCGATCTCAAGATCTCGATCAACCAACAAAGTGAAACCCTAAGGAACTACAAATATTGTTTCCAAGCCATACCCCTTTATGTTAAAATGGATATTATTACTTTGCATACCCATTCGAATCTCATCTAACCGTGGGAAATTCTCTGGACGACTTGATTCATAAAATTTCACTAGGGAAAAAAGCACTAGTTGAATTAAAGTCCCTTCTGCTATAGCCACTTGAGGTTGTTACAAGAATGCATTTATATACCATCCAAGGAACAACATGCTTGATTTCCTTTACTCCCTTATATGGTCACAAGTTGCGTGTCACAACTTGAAACACGCTTTCTCAACATTCTAGGTTTTCCTCCCGTCAAATTAGCGTTCTACAAAACACACTATGATAATTGTATCTAATAATCTCCCCAGCTCAACTCCGGTAAGGAATCAAAAAAAGAAACATACGAAACATATTGGCTGGCTGGAGTAACGGGCGTAGAAGGATCTAACTCTTGGAGGGATGGGTGTTGCGAAATGAACCCTACTCAAAGTACTACCTTGTTTACCCTAAGCGATCATACTAAGTGTAAGAACCGTTGCACCACATTAAGCACGTTAGTCAGTTGATAAAAATAGTTTCATACATCCTTCAACAAGGATACATTGCTAAAGCAGGAAGTGGTTACGAAAAAATAGTGCTCTCTGAGAAGCTCAACTTGACAACCAAAATTATCAGAACATCGATTCAGTGCCATTTGGCCTAAAGTAATAATAATCTTTAAGTCTACTAAGAATAACAATCAGAAGAATTTGAAACCAAGTTATAATGCTCCATCTCGAGATCACTTAAGACAGATTGCTGAGTTTGTAATTCACGTTCAATCTGTTAGAATCTCACCTCAAATATGGTGGGTGACTTATGGCATCCACTTGGAGCCTCAAACATTGACAAATAAGTTCACAGTTAATTTTGTGGTGATGATTTGTGAGCTACGTCAATGGTAGCCTATTGGCTATCTCAGAGTTGGTCTCCCAAATTCGCGGACAATGTCGAGGAGATGTTGCTGATCTCTCTATAAAAGGAGAAGCAACTCTTTAGTTCGAGACACCGAGGACCTCACCTTCACCACCAGTCTAGACACTACCACCAACACCACCAGTGACTCACCACCAGTACCACCGATCTACCCACCACCACCACCCGTGTCCCTGACCCGAATCTCCAAACTACCAACACCCCAATCTCTAATTTCAAGCCAACCTCCACCGCAACCACGATGTCAACGTGCCGGTGACAAACCAAAACCAACTGTTACCAGCCAATGCGTCACAACTTGAAACATGTTTTCTCCACTTTCTAGGTTTTCCCCGGCTCCCACCAAGTTAGTGTCCTGCAAACACGCACTACAGTAATCGTATCTGATAGTCTCTTCAGCTCAGCTATCAGCGACCCAGGGTTGTATTTTCTCCCTGTAAACAAGCAGCAGCAAGGAGAAAGCCCAATAACTTAAGAAACTGACAAATAAAGCGTGAGATTGGAGTTAACAAAGCGAAATACCACTTGTCCAGCAAGGATCGCAGTTTCTATCAAACAAGCACAAAACTTACACGAAGAAGAGAAATCCATATATTAATCTACTCAATGCGACACCGTGATTGATTTGAATCGAAAACACATACTAAGCAACTGATGAAACAAAACAAACAAAGGATTCTTACCCCAAAAACTGACCATCCTCATACTTCGTCTCCATATCTCGATCGATCGACCGATCGATCGAAGTGAGATGAACCAAATCCTCCTCCTGCATCGTCTGCCCCTATACGTTGTGATTGATGAATGATCCGATTGATACACATATAACCAGTGGCGGAGCCACGGGGTGGACACTTGATTAACAAAGGAGAAAAAAAATTCAAAGCCTAAATATTGTGATAATGTATTAATCTAAGAAACAAACAACTCAAATCACCGTTGATCAAAAGAGAAAGAGTGAATCACCTACAATTTTTATGAGTAATAAATTCATACATTCGCTTACACCCTTTATAAATCTAAGGGTAAGTTAACCCAAAAAATTGTGTGTCAATTTAATTCCAAATTAGAAATAACTGCACTTTACTATATCAAAATAGACTTCCTAATTTTTGTATCCCACCTTTTGTCGAACACGTGATACATCTGCAGATATGAAAGAATAAAGAAACAAAGGGACAATCTTATATTCCGTAATCAGTTATTTACATTTACAATACACAAAAGCCAACACCTAACATAATAGTTATATTAAGAATAAGAGAATTAAGATTGAGACGATTAAAGAGAAAAAGATTGGAATTGCGTTCACTACAACAAACTATAGTATAAAGGCCGTCTAGGATATTTAATTGAGGGTCGTTCTTTTTATGTGTCTTTTATGTGAGCCCATAACTGAAGTGTAATTTATAAAAGTGTCGTACTTTTTTAGGAGTTTTAGCAAACATCACATGGGCATTTTTCCAGTAAAGTGTTCCTTTTTTGTGTTCATTTACCGTAACATCATATATTAGTGCCATAATTAAAATATGAAGCTCTATCCAAAAATCTTGACCATTAATTAATTACTGCATGAATCAGCATTTAAAACCATACCACCTTAAACCATCAGCCGCCACTTGTTTTCCCACTCTCTCCCTCCCCCCGTCCTCCCTTCACCTTTCTGGATTAGACAAGGAAGGAAATTCCTTACCTAATCACACATAACAGAAGGCAAGGCACCCACTTTCCACCATTCTGATGAACCAAGGCCGCTTTACGGTAATGAATGGTGGTATATGTCGGTAATCGGTATGACCATCGACCACCATATCCACATCTATTATGCCTTCTCTTCTTCCTTCCACCTTCATTTCAGATTTGGCGGTTTAATTCGCAAAACTTTATATTTACATATTAACTCTCAAAACTTTAAGATTTATCCATTGTTGCAATCGAAGGTAAATCTAAATCATCTTCACCAGCATAGGGTGTTGGAAGTAATATTTATAATCATCATCACCAGCATAGGGTGTTAATAAGCTTATAAAAGAAATGAAATCAAAGAAAAAACATACGCGAAAACGTACCTCCTTTGGTTGCGATCATACATATCCCAAAATAAGTTATTAAAATATTATTACCGTATCAAACTTGGCTTTATATTTTTTTAATACTATTTTTTTGATGAATTTTAACTTGTGAAAACTAAACATATTTTTGTAGGTAGGTAGCTACCAATTAAGATTTTTATTTTGTGTCTTTTTTTGGAAAAAAAATTGGGATGCCAATTATCATCATTGTAGGTTGGTAGTTATGTAACAACAAAAATGTGTTACAACAAACCAAGTTTTGACTTAATAAGTAATATAGATATACATTGATAACATTGTGCTTACCAATTGCTGTGCGATAAGGGTTCAATTAATCTGTCTTGAATGGAAATAATTGCGTTGACACTGGATTAAAGCACGGATTAGGTTGCACTTTTTAAGACGGTTCGTGCCTTTATGGAATGTTCTGATGCATAGATTACAGCACACCGCCTCCAAGATACAACAACCCAACGATTTTGTTGTATCTTCTCTTAACTTGCACTGCTAGAGAAGTAGAAGCTTCACACAACACCATTCTTTACCACACCCTTCTTTACCCAAAAATACATTGCTTGGATAATAGATTAAAACTAAATATTCCTAACCAGCAGTGTCAACTGAGACAAGTTTTGGCTCTGACAAAACTAAGCTCGTGCTTCTTCAACACCTCCTTGGTCGCTCCTGGGTAGAAAGACTCTGCCAGAAAGCTTTGCCCAAGGTTAAGGTGCAAGATAGGTCCATGTTTTTGCGCAAGGACCCTCAAGGCACGGTACTTTAGCACCGCCGTGACTGCCGGTGTGCAATATGCCAATGATAGGCAGTTAGAGATAAGGCTATCATGGGCTTTAGTAGATGTTTCATCACCCTTCAAAGCTCTAGACAATTTGTAAGAAATAGTGGAGGTGGGAAAAAGAGAAGTGTTGTCGGTTTCTTTTTTCATCTCTGCTTTCTTTAAAAAATGCCATCTCTTTTAAAAATAGCTTTGTGTGTGTGTGTATATATATATCTATATCTATATCTATACTACCTATAAAAATATGAATCTTGTAAATCATTTTATTATATTTTTGCCCTTCGTTAATCACTCTAATAACAATCATACCCTTTCATAATTACTATTCTATTATTTAAATTATTTTATTCTATTTTTGTCCTTCGTTAATCACTCTAATAACAATCCTACCTTTTCATAGATACTACTCCATTATTACCCTATCCTTTCATAAATACTATTATTAATTACTAATTTTGTGATCATTTTCGGTTTTACCCTCCGTCAGTTATTTCAATAACAACCTTACATTTCCCTAATTTATTTTTTTGTACTGCGTTTAAGGAACATTAGATTATAAATCTAATCTAAACCAACATTTATATATTGGGAAACAAAATGTGTAGTTGCTATATATATATATATATATATATATATAGGGGAAAGCGGATGCGTTGCTAGCCTTAGGCAACTTGCCTAAGGCTAGACAATAAAACTACGTCGTTTTGGTCCGGCCATTGCTTTCTCTTTTTTGGTTTTTTTCCTCCCATTTCTTCCATCGGTCACTCTCGTTCTTTCCATCAGATCGGACAATCCCCATTCACCGGGCACCGTCGGCGGCCACCCTCCACACCCATTGTTGCGCCGTAGCACCCACCACTTCCATCATTACAAACCACACTGCCACCGTACACAGCTACACTATTGGCCCTCTCTCCTCCGGCCACATCGCAGAATCAGCCACTGCCGCATCGCCCGATCGCCGGCGTCTTTTGCCGGCCATCCTTCTTCGCCGGAGACAACACCAACCATTTCTTTGTGATTAGGGAACGCCGGGATGTTGTAGCAGGTCTAAAGGTATATTTGAAATTTAGCTACATGGTTTTCAAATGTTGCTTCTCGATCCATTTCTTTGTGCTTAGCAAACAAAGGAAAATTTGGCATTATGTGAACTGGTTAGGAGGATGAACTCCTGGAAATTGTTTATGGAATCATGTTTGAGATCGTTGAGCTCATTAATTTATTGTGTCTTTTCTTGAGCCCTTCATTTGCTTGAAATGTGACTAGATGCTTCTCTGTTCTCATTGTGAAGTCAAAAATTAATCTGAACTATTTCAGTTTCCAACACTGCAACTTTTGGAAGAGGAAGCATTAGGATTATTCTCTTAATTGGGGTATGTACGTAGCTGGCACAAAAGGCCCACCTTGGATCCTCAGATGGGTAGTATATAAATTATTGCTTTATGAGGGTCCAGCATGTTTTATGCATAGGAGAATCCTTCTGCTAAGTACTGTATTTGTGAAATCCTTTGGCTTGATATGTACTTCAGCTAGTGTAGAAGTGTACAAGTAGCTAGATAAATGCTCATTTATGCAATTGGCTCGAACTTTGAATCACTTTCCACAAAGCAGAAAGAAAGAGATGCAAAGTTTCATTTTGTATTGTCTAAACTTATAGGCTAAAAGATGATTGATATCTGTAAAGAGTTCTACTTTAGAATCTCGGTATCTGCTTAATTGGAGGCAGTGGATGTTGCTTACAATAATGTCAAAATAAAAGTAGCAACATCGGAAAGAAAGATTGAAGCAAAAGATGCTGCTGCATAAGAAAGAAAACGTCTCCTATTCTTAGTTCTGAGAACGAGGAGAGCTGGAACTTCTTGTTGGGCATATCAGTAATGTCATCAAAGAACCTTTCTGGTTTCTGGAACATTTCCTTTTTCTTGTTGATTTTCTCAGCTGAAATTTGATGTGTACTTTCGTTTCTGCTTAATGGTCTAACATCTGAAGGCATGAGCAAGTAAGAGACAATTTGAGTTTTGGAGAATGTATTGGAACTTTAATAAGTAGTTAGCAGAACTTTTGTAAGTACTTTTATAAGAGACAGTTTGGGTTTTAATTGAATGGTTAAGAAAAGGTCTCAGAACCTTTCATATCTGACTCTGTCTCAGAGGAAACTTGCATTTCTCAAATTTTCATGAGTGATATTGTACAAGTTTCCTTCTTCTCTCCAGTTGTCAAGATATGCAAGTGATTTGCTTACTTTTTGGCCTTTCCTTCCACTGTAGGATCTAATTAATTGCATACTTGCTTACTGATTTTGATGGTTATTAGGCTATTAACTTTTTTCTTTTTAATTGACATACCTGCCACTTTTGATGTGGTTGCAACTGCTGCTACCACTACTGCTAGTACATGTAGTTTTAACCAACTTAGGATAATTTTCATGAGTGGTTTGGAATAACTATGTGTTTCATTTTTTTTTATTGATAGTGTTTCTCTTTATATACGAACTTATTATGGTATTCCTCAAACAGCTTCACAGAGATATGGCAAGGGAAGCGATGAGGAAATTTCTTGTGCTGTTGATGAATGGGGAGAATGCTGACAGCCTACCACTCCTCAAGAAGGCTACCACTCCCTAAGAAGGGTGCTGTTCATAACTTAGCTCCGCACTTTCCCAGTTTGTAAAGCAGAGTTGTCTCTCCATGTTATAAATGCCTTACGATATAGGGAATGTGCAAATACATGAAAGAGTTCAAGTATGCTGGGAGGTTAAGGAAGCTATTGCACTGACGGAACAAGGGGGAATGCAAAGATAAAGGGAAGAGTTCAAGTATGCTATGCTGGGACTTTGTGTTTTTTGAGTGATCAAGCATTGGTTCCATTTTCTTTTGGAGGCCATACTATGTACTAGTGTTTTGGGCTCAAGTATAGGGGTTTAGTGGAACACTTAGGACACAGGAGATGACAATGGTGTATTGTTGAGTTCATTTTTCTTCACCTGTGCCATTTAACTCAGCAATGTAATTAAGTATTTTACCGAGTTATATCAATAAAATTCTTTTGTCTTACAGTAATTTAAATCTGAGACAAGTTGGACTTTCTTGTGACTATATTTTGTCAAATGTAATGTGTTTGTATGCTTAAGAAATGATTGCATCTGACTTACTCCAGAAATTTAGAATTGGTATTTCAGGTTTCTGCACCTCTAATCTATCAAAGTACAAAGAACTGTTCAGCTATTTTGTCTTATATTACGAAGACTTTTTAAGTTTCTAAGTAATGAAACAGTAATGAACATGCATCAATAAATCAAAGATATAACTTGACAATAATTGCAATGAAAAGTTTCTTACAAAAACAAGACTTATGTTTAAAGATCTCAAAATTCTATCAAATACAATGAAAGTTTCAAAACTAAACTTGGTCCCTCGTCATAAATCCCAAGCAGTAACCTCTGCACGTCCATAATGCCTACTCGTTATGTAGTCCAAACTCCCTTGTAGCAGTGTTCCTATATAGAATCAATAGTAATAAATTATTATTGATATATCCAAGTTCATAAATAACAAGAAAATAACAAGGTTATACCAAATCTTTCCCAAATCTGCAACTATTGAACAAAATTGCCTTCTCCTTCATCTCTCTGAAACAATGCAAATTATCAATTAGTGTATCCAACTCAAACGGATTACGTAACATCATATTACATTGAATAAAAGCCAAATGACTAGTTTCAGTTCAAAAGATACCTTTCGCTTGGCACATCCAGTCCGGTAATGGCCTTTCCCATGACAATAGGCACAAGTTCTTTGTTTCTTTTCTTCTTTTGCCAATTCAATAGAAGACTTCAACCTAGTAGCAACCTTTGGACGCCCTTTAGTCTTAACAGGAGCATAGGGTCACGTCCATTCTATTGCACACAGCTCCCACCTTGTACCGAGCATGATTTGTACATCTAGGTAGAATGTAATACTCAGGAAGGTTAGTCATTTTCTTCTTCTTTAAAACATAAAGGATATGCTTGCATAATGTTCCCGCCGTCTCAAACTTAGCACATGCACAACTAACCTTAACATCTTTCGATGAATCATAGTAAACTGTTCGCCATTTTCCCTTATCAACAGTTATCAAACCCACCTTGTACTTTGTAAAGTTAGGTTCTTTACTCAATGTTATATGCGAACAACCAACACTTGCATTCCATTCTTTCTTAAAGATCTCAAACATACTACGTGTATACCATTCTCCAGCTTTGGCTTCAATCGGATGATCAGAGGATAAAATTGCTTTTGAATTCATGGTCTTAAAATCCTCATCTTCCTCGTCATACCTTCTACTATAAACCGCTTTGTCATATTTTAAAACAAACTCATTCAACATGGTATTAGAATTCACATACCCGTCGAAAAATGAATGTATGCTTTCACTTCGTCCACTCGTGGTCATGCCAGCAAAAAAAGTATCTTTGAGAAACGACTTTGCCCAATGTGCTCGTACGTTGTACATATTTTGGATCCAGAAATTTCCTCTATTTCTCATTCAAATCTTTCCACATGGCCTCAAAATCTTCAACAGTCTGACTTTTGGTCCAAGCGACGTGAGCTTCATGAAAGTCATTATAACGAGATCGCAAGGGTTGTAGATGCTTCATAACATGCTTCTTGATGTGCCATGCGCAAAAACGATGTCGACTATTTGGAAACACTTTTGCAATTGCATTTCTCATAGCTCCATCTTGGTCAGTAATGATTGCAGTCGGCGGCCTCTCAAACATGCAACGCAAGAAATGCTCAAACAACCACGTAAATGTTGCTTCTGTCTCATCCTCTAACAACGCAGCTGCAAACAATATAGATTGCCGATGGTGATTTACTCCAACAAATGGTGCAAATGGCATCCTAAATTTGTTAGTCATGTAAGCCACATCAAACACAACAACATCACCAAACTGTGTATATGATGCCCTTGACCTTCTATCAGCCCAAAATACGCTTCTCAGAGAACCATCTCTAGCTAAATCCACAGCAAAATAATAGCTATCGTCCAATGTAGCCTTCTCTTGAAAATGTTTAATAATCCCATAACATTCTTTTCCAACGTTATTTTTTCTTTCAACGCGTATAATACTAGAACATTGTCTTGGAGTCACGTCAGCTTCTTCACTAGCCTTCATCACATTCACGACCCTGGTAATCTGAGAAGGTCTCAAGCCCTCGTTGTTAAGGTCAGACACAAGAGACTTGCATACATTTGTACGATGATACTTACTATGAGAACGATGCTTGACTACTTTTGATGGAGTAGTCGTGAGAGGATGGTTGTGAACATCCTGAAACTTGTCAACAACCCACACTCCGAGCTTCTTTGACAAAGTAACCTGCATCATTGCTTCGCACCCAGTTCTTAAGTCCCTACGCCTTTTTTCATTCCCATTTAGTCTCTTATCATCCAATTTCTTGAAGCCCTGTTTATTGCAGACAAATTGCCTCCTAAAAATTGCACCAGTGGCCATAATCTTATGTGCATTATGTTTACGAGTACCAAAACCATTTAAAAGGGCATATTGATTGTAGAACTCATACGCCGCTTCTTGTGTATCGAATGCTTTTCCATTCATGTGTTCACGGTCAAAATCTTAATTTCCGTAAGCCTCGTCTTCTCTAGGTGTCGTAACATCATCATCGCAACGTGAAACACCCCCACCATCATGATCATCAGCCTCAACTTCATCATGGACAAAGGTATCATGAACATCATCATCACTCAAATGCACATTCTCAACTTCATCATGGACAAAGGGTATCATGAATATCATCATCAATCAAATGCACATTCTCATCGATTAGTTCAATAGACTCAAAACTTTGTAAAACCACGTGTGTCTTTCCCGTGTCAGCCATGTAATTGGACTGATGATTGTGATGGATTCTTGTGAGGTGGTGGTGCAATTGGTTCCGTGATGTGGCGGTGGATAGAGCACCGGCAGTGTGGGTTTCGGTCCGATGTTGGTGACGATGGGTTGGCGGTGGTTTTCGGCAGTCGCGGGTGGTGGTCTTCGACGAAAAATGATGACCAGTAATTGGGCGATGTGGCTGTGGCTGAATTTTTTATTTGGCAGGGAAGAAAGTGCGGACAATGTGTTTTCTGTATGGTGCCGGTGGTATGTGATGATAGAGGTGGTGGGTGGTCAGCGGCAATGGTGGGTCGCCGGCGTATAGAATGTTTGGAGGGGCAATGGCTGATCTCGTGGCTTGGATAGTGGTTTGCCGGCAACAGAGAAGTGGTGGCGAGAGGGAGAGGCAGGCAATGGTTGCTTATGGTGTGGGCGCCGACGATTGGGCCTCTCCGGCGAATGCTTGGCAGATTGCTTGATGATCAGATCTGGAGAGATTCGTTGAAGACCAGTGCTTTAATAGGGATGGCAATGAGGCGGGTCGGATGCGGGTTTCATAATATCCGAACCCGCCCCGCCACATCAAACATGTGAATCCGCCCCGCCCCGCCCCGCCATCGGGTTGGGAGATGATGATACCATCCCCGATCCGATGGTCTTTTCTTTAATCCGACCCTAACCCGATCCGATCCGCAATTTTCCAAATTATCACATCAACAAATTGATCAGAAACTTCAAATCCTCTATCCCTACCTGCACTTTTATGCTGGATAACACCACAATCACCATATAAAACTGGTACCAAAACCCAGTCATACTCAATTGGAATTCTAGCTTTTGGAAGTGCAAAACAAGAAGAATAATTCGGCGATGATCTGAGGACTACTTTACTGTTGATAGCTAAAAACTCATTCTATGTCCAGATTCACTAAGGAGTGATTGAAAGTGCAACATAACTACATAAGGGATACTAGTCTCAAGGACGTGGTTAGGGGCAACGACGGAATCGACGGCGGAAGTGACTGACGGCAGAAGGCGACGGGGCGACCAGCAACCAGCGACCAGCGATCGGCGACTAGACAGCAGAAGGCGACCGACCAAGTGCACATGCTTGGGGTGCGGCGCCACAGGAGAAGAAGAAATAAGGAGAGGGATGGAAAAAGGGCTTGGGTTTTCTATTATATAGGAGGAGATGGACCGAATCGACGGCGGAAGTGACTCGACGGCAGAAGTGACTCGACGGCAGAAGGCGACGGGGCGACCAGCAACCGGCGACCAGCGATCGGCGACTAGATGGCAGAAGGCGACCGACCAAGTGCACATGCTTGGGGTGCGGCGCCACAGGATAAGAAGAAATAAGGAGAGGGAAGCAAAAAGGGCTAGGGTTTTCTATTATATAGGAGGAGATGGACGGCTGAGATCAGATGTTGCTTAGGCATTGAATGTTAGCGGGTCGGGTCGGGTCGCGGGTCAAATATACCTAAAATCATACTCGCCCCATACCCGCTGCGGGTTATGAAAGTATATACCAAACCCGCCCCGCGACCCAGTTTTGGTCAAAAAAATCCGCTCCTATAGGAGCGGGGCGGGGCGGATATCCGTCGGGTACGGGTTTGATTGCCATCCCTAAGTGCTTACATGGTGAGAGAGATCACGGTTGACGCCCGACGATGTAGGCGGCAGATGGAAGTGGCCTGTAAAGGCTGGCCGGTGACGGGCTTCTTGGTGTGCGGGCTGTTGAACGAGAGGGAAAGGAATGCTAGACGGGGAGAAGAGAAGGGAAAAAAAAAAGAATATTATATACGATGGTCAAAACGACGTAGTTTTATTGTTTAGCCTTAGGCAAGTTACCTAAGGCTAGCAACGCATCCGCTTTTCCCACACACACATATATATATATATATATATATATATATATATGCGAGCGCTACCTCTAAAAGTAAGAATTTTAAAAATTATTTTTGAACTATTATGTCATATGTTAATTACGTCAGTTACATTCTTACCCTTTTTTTATTACAACTTTTAAAATTTTGATGAAATTAAAATAATATTGGGTAATGGATCTATTCTATACATTGAAAAATAAAAAGTGTGATGAGAAAGAAAAACAGAACAAAGAAATTTCTTTATTATTTTCTTTTAATTTAGTTAAAATGAAATAAATATTAGATATTGAATTGGTTAATAAGAACTATAATTTTTTTTCTTCATTTTTAGGTTAGCAAACAATTAACCAATTGAAAAAACTGAAAACAAAAATAAAATAAATAAACTGAAATACGTGAAAAATCAAATAAAAAAAAAAAAATTGTTAGGAAAACAGAAAAAAAGGTTAAATATGCATCAAAAAACAAGGCTCAAATATGATGCCAATTTGAACTGAAAATATGTTTGGTTATTGCAGTTAAAGACCGAGTGTTTTGCGTTCTTATTGAAGAAACGTAAAGAACCTGATCTTGAAAATTACAAATCTTAATCATAAACCAATTTAATAAATTACAAAAACAAAGACGTATATTCATTCTTTTAATTTCTCAATTTTTTTTATTTTCAGCAGTACCATGAAACATTTGTTCAATCCAAAAGCATACAAAGAATATTTTCAAACACTGAATTGATTACAATTACGATCATCAAATATATATCTCTTCTAAAACAAGTTACAAAAGAAATGAGAACATAATTAAATTACATTATTTTTATTCCAAAAAAGATAATAATATTACCTTAAACATTTCTCTCCACTATATTCTCGTGTAACGCACGTGCTCTATACTAGTTACATATAAGAGAGTGGATCCTTGAAAATCATTTTTAGACCATAATACCTTTCTTATCTTTTAAAATTATTGACTTGCCAGACAATTAACATACCAAGAATCTACATTCTTTTAATATATCCATTTTTTTCTCACTACTCATAAATGCTATAATTAATACATTAATGTCTCTCTCATTTTTTATAAAACTTATCATTACTTAAATGATATATGTTCATTGTCATCCACAACGTATCCACAACGTGATGCTTTCTATAAATTAGGATATGCAAGACCTTCATAATGATAACGTCTTGTAACATAAGTTGAACAATTAACTTTGACCAAAAATAGTTTTTCTATCGTGTATATTTACTATTTTCTATTTTGTCGTGAAAAAATCTTACCCAAGCAGTACGAAAAATGTGAAAACACCTACTTTTTTTTTTGGCTATGTTAGGATTGAAAATTATGTTGTGAACATCATGCCCTAATAAAATTTTGAAATTACTCATTCATATCAATTATTGATTATGTATCAACACACGACCTTCAAACTAAGGGCGACTCCACCTCTCCATTTCTCTTTAATATGAATCTTAAAAATAAAAATTAATAGAGATGGCTATCATTTCTTTTACATAGATATCTCACTGTAAGTTCATGAACACTTACCAAGTATAACTTTTCTTCCTTACAAGAAAAAAAAAATATTTTGTTTCTGACTATGTAAGTTATTGTTACTTCACTGCTTATTTACCTTTATGTACACTACCATAACCCATTTAGACAATCTCCAATTGCATACTGCATGGATAGACAATTCTACGCATTTGCAATCAGAAATTAAGTTAAAAATAATAAATAATTCTCTATTCCACTTTTAATATGACCAAAAAGAGAAAAAAAAACACTACAGGGAAAAACACTTTTAGCGACGGACAGTTCCGTCGCTAAAAGTTTACTTTCCATTGTAAAGACTTTTAGCGACGGACCATCTGTCGCTAAAAGTCTGTGGGTAATAACCCCGTTACTAAAAGATTAGCGACGAAATTTAGTGATCCGTCGGTAAAAATAAAGTTTTTAGCTACGGAATTAATTTCTTTTAGCGACGGAAAATTCCGTCGCTAAAGATATTTTCTATATTTTGTATAATTTCTTTCTAGAAAAAAAATTTTAGAAACACAATTTTCGTTGCTAAAAATCTATCTCTAAAAACTTTTATTGACCTATAAAAGCACTTTTAGCGACAAAATTCCGTCGCTAAAAGTAAAAAAAAGGCTATTTTGTTTTTTGTTAATTTTTATAAATTCAAACCTGTTTCAAAGAATTAACCATAACCAACAACAATTTATTTCTTTAAACTCTGATTCATCCTTTAGTAAATTCCAAGAAATACAAATAAAATTAAATCATATACACCACCAACTAATACCAAAATATAACAAATTACATGTTTACTAAATACAATAGATCATATCGTACAAATCCCAAAAACAAAGTTAAAAGTTTCATTGAAACTAAAAAAATATAAATCAAGATCCTTGTTCTCCGAAGCCTGTACAATATGTCCACAGTTATTGCTTGTTTCTCTTTGTCGATCACAATTTGAAAAGAAAGAAAGAAAGATCAGTTGTTCTACAGAAATAGGGCAAAGCCTTATATATTCGAGGCACGTAAGTTTCTAATGACCACTGCAATATGAATACTCTTAACTAACCGGTTAAAATACAAGAAAAATGGACAAGATTCTGCTCTTAACTAACCGGTTAAAATACAAGAAAAATGGACAAGATTCTGCAAGGCGGGTGACTTTCTTAATTGCATTCTCAGGTAGCTATTCTTGCCTTGCCATGATATCGTAGATAAACTAATCATGCAGACCATAGCACACTTAGGGAGTCCAAACAAGGGAGAGGTCTTCCATCCTATACCAGTCATGAGGGGTTAATTAGAAAATGCTTAAAAAGTACCAAGATGTTTCTTATAGCTACTGCAGAAACAAACTTGCAAACACTGGTGGCTAATCACAACCTAACTGGATAACAACCATCTAAATTAAAAAAAGTATAATTGCTAGCCAATGAACAAAGGTATCTGAATACTGGGAGCAATCATTTGGATCTGTTTATCCTAAATAAGCATAAACGCCAATCAATACTATACATATTTGCAGGCGACTCTTTAACCCTCCCCAGTGAAGGTTCTTGATGATTAGCAGGCTCATATCTAAGGAAGTCACTACTGGCAAGAGCTGGCATACCTGTGAGGCTGTGATGTGTGTAAAAAAAATTCTTGTTGGGGTTGGAATCCACTTGAAACAAGCAAAATCCTAGCTTCTCATATTCCAAAAAACAACAAAGCTGTGGTAGTGTACATCAAACTTACATGCCTCGAATTTATAGAAAATCTAGAACTGAATTTGGACCAATCGTGGCTCAAATTGGCAAGGGTTTACAAATCATAATTCAGGTAGCAACATCTAAAACCAGTAAATTGTTCTATAGAAATAGGGCAAGAAAATCATTTGACAAATCAAAACAACAAAAACATAACCTGTACCAGCAAACAAATATTGCTTAGGAAAGTTTCAAAGGAATCTAATCAAAAGGTGCTGACTTGTGTTTTTGTCCCTTAAATCATAAAACAACAAATCCAAAGACAACAAAAACATAACATGTACCAGTAAACAAAAACCATAACACGTGTTCTAATGTTTCTTGCAAAAGCATTAGAACTTGAATAAGAACTAGCAAATAAAAATCACGATTAAGCTTTAGCTCTACTGATAAAATCTTTAACTTTGTAAGAAGTGGTTAGGTTCAAGTTTCATTAGAGATGATGGTTACTACAATTATGCTCATTTGAAGCAATTTTCAAGCAGATGTTAGTTAATAGTCAAATAATGTAATCCAAATCTATCGCCGAAATAAGAGAAAAATTGTGAAACACGAGGATAAAGGAACTAAGATTAATACCGGATGACGTGACTCGAAAGCGCAATTGATTGGTGCAGATGTGTCTTCCTTTTGAAATGTCGATGATGGTGTTTGGAGGGATATCTTATTGATAATCGAAGTGCAGGGACTACAATGCCACGGCGGCAGTAGGGTGGGGCTGGGGTAGCGGGGTGGTGCAATCAGGGAGGGGGAGGCGGGGTGAGGCTGGGGAGGCGGGATGGATAAGGAGGTGGGCGACGAAGCTAGTATGGGTGAAAGAGAGAGAGACAAAGAAAGAAGAGGAGGAGAGTGACGGCTCGGAGAATGAGAAAGAAAGAAGTAGGGTTTGATTGTTTTATATTGACTTTTAGCGACGAATTGTGTCCGTCGTTAAAAGTCCATCGCGAAAACCCTTTTTTGAAAATTTTCGGGGGAAAAAAATACGGAATAAATGAAAAAATTTTGAAAATAACTTTAGCGACGGATATTTTCGTCGGTAAAGGTAATTAGCGACGGAATAGTCAGTCGTCAAAGACTTTTAGCGACAGACTTTATCGACGGGGCAATCCCTCGCTAAAAGTAACTTTTAACGACGTAAGTAAATCCGTCGCTAAAAGTCCCTCACTAAAGGTCTGTTTTCTTGTAGTGAAAATCAATTGTGCGAGTTATTGTTTTTTTTTTTTCTGTTTCATTTATTTTCTCTTTCAAAAGTCTATCGTTTTATAATCAAATTATATTTATCACCATATCAGCAAGAGAGTAAATGATTCATCACTTGCCTTCTCACTTGCGAGTAACAGGTAAAAGGAACGGTTAAAAATACTACTAAATCATTATAGGCGGCAAAAGATGATGCTAAATACCCAACATCTCA
Organism: Escallonia rubra; assembly: GCA_033065855.1. Classification (NCBI taxonomy): domain Eukaryota; kingdom Viridiplantae; phylum Streptophyta; class Magnoliopsida; order Escalloniales; family Escalloniaceae; genus Escallonia; species Escallonia rubra. Next base: position 63,583 of record JAVXUO010002228.1, on the reverse strand, counting down.
TGATGACGCTATGATTTTTAATGAAGTAGGAAAGTTCCATTAGATTTGCAATCTAGTGGATACACATCACTGGGTGATGACTCCAAAGAGCCATAATTGTGTAGAAGTCAACATGGAAACATTCCTCGTCGCCATTAGAATTGAGGAGGAACCTTTCATGTGTGCTTCATTTGATGATGAGCCCACTTCTTATCATAAGGCTCTTACATCACCCAATGCTAAATAATTGCTACATGTTATGTAAGAGGAAATGGGTTCAAGGAAAAGAAATCAAGTCTGGGAACTTATTGATCTTCCACTTATGCGCAATTCTATCGAAAACAAATGAGTTTTAAAGATTAAGCATAAGGCCGATTGTTTGATTGATAAGTATAAAGTCTGTGGGCGAAATGTTACAACTAGAGTGAGGGTGTAGATTTTGAGGATACCTTCTCAACTATTGTTAGGTTTGCATATATTCGCCTTATTCATAATATCGTCGGTCATTTGGATTTAGAGCTCTTTCTCATGGATGTTAGGATAGCTTTTCTCAACGAATAACTAGATGAGGAGATCTTTTTGGATCAACCGGTTGTCTTTGGGTTCAAATGACAAGAGCGCAAAGTGTACAAGCTCAAACGTTCTGTTTATGGCCTAAAGCAGTCATCTAGGATATGGTACTTCAGATTTCATCAGACCATGATTTTTTTTTGGCTTTAAGATGATTGAGGAAGACCACGATGTTTACACAAAGCAGTCTGAAAAGAGTTTTAGTGTCCTTACTTTATATGTTGACTATATTTCGTTGGCAGGAAATGACATAAGGATGATTGTTGCCATTAAAGAGTGGATGTCCTCTAATTTTGACATGAAAAACATAGGAGAAGTTAATTATGTGCTCAAGGTAAAGATCCTACAGAATCGTTCAAAGAAACTTCGTGGTTTGACTCAATAGACTTATATAAGAAAGGTTGTTGAGCGGTTTTGTTTGCACAATGCTACATCTATAAGCACCCCCGTCGAGAAATATCATACCTTGAGTCTTGATCTTTGTCCTAACACCGAAGCTAAAAAAATTAAGATATCTCGTATACCATATGCGAGTGATATTGGAAGTATAATGTATGCCATGATTTGTATACAGCCAAATATATGTTACGTTGTTGGGTTAGTGAGTTGCTTTTGGAACAATCCAGGAATTGTTCATGGCATAGTAGTAAAAAAGATCTTGGGATCATAAGTTTTATTAAAGATCGAAGCCTTTAATAAAACTTCAAATCCAATTAATGGCAAATCCTTGTATTTATCCCTTACCATTCCCTCGCTCGTCTCATCTTGCCCGTCCTTGCCTATACCTGTATTGGTTTTTTATTTAGTAGAAACCCATTCAAGCCAAACTTACATTTGGACCTGTGAGATTCCTGACTTTTGGCCTACTAGTATTGAAATCCTTCATTCTCTGAGATTTCTCCCGTCTAATCTTGTCGTTGAGAATTTACTCTTTGCCCATTCTCTTACCATGGTTCGAAAGTCTAAAAGATTTTAAAAAAAGAATCCTCTGTTAGAATTATTCATTCATCTTGACCCCATAATCAAGATCATTAGAATCTTACAATAGCATAAACATAAGAACAATAGGGTTACGAACTCACTGGAATTGAATGAAGCCATAGATTATCAAGAGTTTATTCCGATGATGAAAGAACGCCAAGATGCGGAAGCGAACACGTACCCTTTGGTATTGATCTTCACTACTCTTCTTTATTCTTGATGATGGAATAAAGTGGTGTATTTTTTTCTTTAGTCTAGGAGGCAAAAGAGTAGCCAAATATTATGGTACCCTAGCCTCCAAGAAGAAAATATATTTATATAGAGAGAGTAGTGGGATCAATCCTAAAGTCTGCCAAATCTCAACCGTCCATCAAAGTTAAGAGATTAGGGTCTATAAGCCTTTTATACACTATAAATCATTAGTGTATTGGATGCTAAATTAAATAGGCTCATAATGTTATTTAGCCAATTTAATAAATTAATGTCCAAGTCAAATAAATAGTCAACCATAGTATGACCCATTAGGCCACCTAATTGAATTGGACCGATCAAATCCAACATTCTCCCACTTGGCCAAGGGTTATACTAAGGTTAATATCATAGGTTTTGACATAACGAAATTGAAAAAAAAAATATCCCGTAAGTTAGGCCAAATTTAACAAAAAATACTAAAATGAATCGAAGATGGTATCTATGCCTCTCAATGCCACAGCACCGTTCTCCGGTTACAATCTCAGAACTTTTGTCAAATATGATAGTCAACAGCTTAATAGACATGAACTGCATCGTTCCATAATAAATAACAATATGAACGAGTTCATGTGATCCTACATGAGTGTTTGTTTCAGAATACTTCAAATGTGCACTTTTAACGAGAAGTAACAAACCATAATCATAATATCCAGAATCCATAACATAAGGTGATCACAGAAATAAATGTCACAAATCAAGATCCCATCATCAAAAGGAAAAGCTATCAACCAAAACCCATGCTAGCAAAATATTCTCTAAAGAGATTGGGTGGTAAGCCCTTCGTCATGGGATCTGTTAACATAGCGGTCGTACTGATATGCTGAATAGACAATATGTGATTATGAATTCTTTCCCTCACAACGAGGTACTTAATCAATAATCTCAAAGGTGTTTACACACCCTGCATAATCAGAATCAGAATAACCAATAACTTCAAGGTTATCTGTCTTCTTATAGGTAAGCATGAAATCCTTGGTAACCTGTAAGTAGCGCATGACTTTCTTGGCTGCTTTCCAATGACCCATTCCTAGGGTTTATTGATAACGTCCAAGCATGCCAACAACATACGCTATATCTGGGCGAGTACAGACTTGAGCATACATGAGACTCCCTACTGCTTATGCGTAGGGAATACGCTCAATTTCGTCTTGCTCCAGTTGGTTCCTAGGACATTGTAGCAAACTAAATTTGTCACCCTTAACAACAGGGGCAATAGTGGGAGCACAATTATGCATATTGAACCTTTTCAGAACCTTGTCAATATAGGCTCTTTGGGACAATCCCAATATCCCACGAGACCTATCTCGGTGAATCTCAATGCCTATAACATAAGAGGCCTCTCCAAGATCTTTCATATCAAATTCTTAGACATAAAGTTTTTTTTTTTGGTCTCGTGCAACATATGCATATCACTACTAGCAAGTAAGATATCATCTACATACAAAACTAGAATGATAAACTTACTCTCACTGATCTTTAGGTATATACATTGGTTTACTGCATTTTCTTTAAAGCCAAATTTACTAATCACATCATGGAACTTAAGATACCATTGTCTAGAGGCTTGCTTTAATCCGTATATGGATTTCTTCAATAGACATTTCATATGTTCCTTGCCTTCAACCATAAACCCTTTTGGTTATGTTATATAGACAATTTCATGCAAGTCACCATTAAGAAATGCAGTCTTTACATCCATTTGATGTAGCTCTAAATCATAATGAGCCACTAAAGCCATGACTATTCGAAAGGAATCCTTTTTCGACACATGAGAAAATGTTTCATTATAATCTATCCCCTCCCTTTGAGTGAAACCTTTAGCGACGAGTCTAGCCTTGTATCTTTCGACATTACCTTTAGGATCTAGCTTAGTTTTGTAGACCCATTTACAGCCTACAGCTTTGGCCCCTTTAGGCAAGTCAACAAGGTCCCAAACTTCATTTATTTTCATTGACTCTAACTCATCTTTCATGGCCTCAAGCCATTGAGTTGAGTGATCGCTCATAATATATTCTTTAAAGGATGTGGGACCATTCCCTATGCCTAGATTATAGTCAGCCTCATCTAGGTACACAATATAGTCATCAGAGATGGTTGTCCGTCTCTCTCTTCCTAACATTCGAAGAGGTTGCTCATTAGCAGGAATTGGAGCAGAATCCGTAATAGGGGGCACATAATTAGGTACTACCTCGGGTACATCGTTATCCTCTCTATGAGGTAACGACGCACCAACCTTTAGGATAACAGGAATAGAAACACGATCCTGAATTTTCTCAAGGTTTATTATTCTTGGTGTACAACTCCCACTATACTCAGCATCTTAAAAAATACTGCACGCCTAGTTTCAACAATTCTAGTGGTATGTGATGGACAGTAAAATCTGAAACCCTTAGACCTTTCAAGATAACCTATAAAATGACAACTTATGGTCTTGGGATTGAGTTTCATAGTATGCGGATTGTATACTTTTGCTTCAGCTAAACAGCCCCACACATGAAAATATTCTAAACTTGGTTTCCTCTGTGTCCACAATTCTAAAAGTGTTTTGGGCACAGACTTACTGGGAACCTGTTAAGAATATGCATAGCTGTTTTAAGTGCTTCAACCCATAAAAACTCTGGTAGAGTGCTTTGGCATATCATACTTCGTACCATATCCATGAGGGTATGATTTCGCCGTTCAGCTACACTATTCTGCTGGGGTGTACCTGGCATTGTATATTGAGCTCTGATACCACATGTTAGAATTATTCATTCATCTTGACCCATTAATCAAGATCATTAGAATCTTACAATAGCATAAACATAAGAACAATAGGGTTACGAACTCACCGGAATCGAAGGAAGCCATAGATTACCAAGAGTTTATTCCGATGATGAAAGAACGCCAAGATGCGAAAGCGAACACGTACCCTTTGGTATTGATCTTCACTACTCTTCTCTATTCTTGATGATGGAATAAAGTGGTGTATTTTTTTCTTTAGTCTAGGAGGCAAAAGAGTAGCTAAACATTATGGTACCCTAGCCTCCAAGAAGAAAATATATTTATATAGAGAGAGTAGTGGGATCAATCCTAAAGTCTGCCAAATCTCAACCGTCCATCAAAGTTAAGAGATTAGGGTCTATAAGCCTTTTATACACTATAAATCATTAGTGTATTGGATGCTAAATTAAATGGGCCCATAATGTTATTTAGCCAATTTAATAAATTAATGTCCAAGTCAATTAAATAGTCAACCATAGTATGACCCGTTAGGCCACCTAATTGAATTGGACCGACCAAATCCAACATCCTCCCCATTAGAATGAGAAAGTGTCGTTCTCTAAAATCAGAAACACATAACCATTGAGCTTTCCTTTAGAAGCAAGCTCAAAGGATGAAGAATATTACATTTCAAAAGCCATAAAGAAGGACTTTTCTAATATTCCAGTCTTCTAGATTTACTTCCTAATTAGTATGTTTTTTTTGAGTCATTATCATGATTTACTTGGAATTTCAGGGATTGGAAATGAAAGCAATTGCCTTCCTTGCCTCTCCATATAAAAAAAAATCAACCACGTCTCGTTTTCTTAGCTGAAACTAAACATGATAAGAACTAGATAACGGGAAAGATCAAATTTTCAAGATTCTGAGAAGTCATGGGCGATTGGGCGTAGGTGTCTGTGGAGTAAGTGAAGGCCTTTGGATGGCTTGGAATTAGAGAATATGTCTTTCAAGCTCTTAGATTCAAGCAAAATTCCATTCATGCAATTATAACAGAAAATTGCAAAAACTCTTGGTTTTTAACTATCTATGGACCCCCCCAAAAACTCTCAAGCATAAAAGAATTCTGGAACTCTCTAGCCTCCTTAAATCCCTCAGACAACACCTTTGGGCTTTTACTTTGGGTGAATCCAAGGAGCTGCCGACATGAAATGAGCTGCCGGAGCGAAAGGTTGGATTAGAGCTACTTGTATAATTAGTCTCCCTCCAAAAGGCCCTTTATTGACCTGGACAAATAATATAAAGGGATGAATATAACTTAAGAATAATCAGACAGAGTTTTCTGCAAGAAGAAATCTTGGAGAATTTAACATGGAGAAGCTCTGCTGACCCCTTTGCCTATAGCAAGATCAAATCATGGACCTATAATGGTTGAGGCTTTCCACCCAGGCAGCTCTTTTTTTTTACCTCTTAGATTCGAAACTTGGTGGATTTTCACTCCTCAAGCAAACCAAATTGTGGATGAAGCCTAGGACTTACCTAAAGTCAATAACCCTCTAAGTAAGCTGCATAAAAAAGGGGAATGCAGTTCTGGATAAAACTAAATTTTGGATTAAACATAGATTTGGAAACCTAGTGGAAAATATATGGACTGTGCAAGAAAAATTACTAAATATTCAAATGAATCTTGTACGAAAGAGGATTGTGAGCTTGATTGCGAACTCAGGAAGAAGTTAAATGAACTCCCTGACCTAGAAGAAGTTAACTGGGCCCAAAAAGCTAAAGAAAGCTGGATGGCCTTGGGAGAAGGGTGTTATAATTGGTAGCAGAGCAGTTTGGTCTTGTGGTCTTTAAAGTATAGGTTTATGATTGTGTAGGCACAAAACTACATTGTATAGGTAACACGATTCTGTAGAATCATATTGCGATTAATGAGAGTGAGATAGGATGATGGTAGAGTTAGGAAGTCTGCCTTTAACTTATAATTGTGTTGTTCTTTAGACACGTGTTAGTATAACCCTCATAACTGTTCATTGTATCAGTATGGTCCACACTTGATGCACTGGCAGTGCAAATAGTATGTAGTCCCCGATAGTTTAGATTCCAATAGACTTGCATAAGATGAGCATGGACTTTTCCTAGTATTGGAGGGACCTGACTAGACAATCCTTAGATTGGACAATATATTGTATGGAGGTTTTATGATTATAGAGGGGAACCTCTACCTAATATGGGGAATAGCAGAACCAAGAACCGAACATTATGAACCCGATTCTGACTTTGATGATAAAGAATCTGACCAACTAGCAGTAAAGAGTACCAAATTCAATTCAACGACATGCACAACCTCAAGATGAGAGTACCTTGTGTGAATTTACCAAATAAATGCAACTAACTTTAGAGGGGTGTTGGACTCTATGGAGGCAGAGAATTAGATTAACGGAATGGGGGAAATTCGTGAGCAACTGGCTATAGTGAGAACCAAAAGGTTAAATTTGCTATCTATAACTTGAGAAATGAGGCTGATTAGTGGTGAAAAATGGTAGGGAAGAGTATTACTCATTAACAATTGATTGATATTACTTGGAAATAGTTAGGGAATGGTTTCAACTGGTATTCCCTCAGCTAGTACATCGACAAGTAGTGTTCCTCGTCAGGGAAAAAAACAAGTCCGTAGGCCCAGACCCAGCAGCCTCAAGTCCAGCAGGGGCAGAGGCCCAGATCATCAGCTAGGCTTTATCCAATGTCTGTTTAGGATCTTTCTATATCCGATGACATGGTGTCAGGTACACTACAGGATAACCCATTGGATGCTCGTATCGGTACCGGCCGTACCGACCAATAACCCTTTAAGTAAGCTGCTTTATCCAATGTCTGTTTAGGATCTTTCTATATCCATAGTTATCAATACTGTACCCGTACCGGCCGGTATGTACTGTTTTTGCCTTTTACTAGTACGGTATGCCTTAAATTTTGTACCGGTCAAAATATCGCTCTGTACCAGATGTACCGGCCGGTACAGGTGATACCGACCGAAAATTGCGTACCGACCGAGATATTGTGTTTTGTACCGGTTCTTTTAAAAAATGTAAAAGTAACAAATTTTGTTAGAAATTTTGTAAATTAACCATATATAGACTAAATAGAAAAATACTCTAAGTTCTATTATACTAATCAAAGCCTCTGTAGCCTTCTGCTCATAAAATTCATTACAATTTGTAAAATGTTCCTGATAAGTTTTCAATATTCACTTATCTTTGATTACTTCATATCTGTAAACTTTGATCATATTCTTTCATTTATATGATATACTACTTTACACACACCCGCTCGCGCACACACATGCATACACACAAAAACAACTTATTCTTAAACTCAAAGATATTATTATTTAACAAACTAGCTTATTTGAAAACTATGGTAAATCAAGCTCTATAAGATAAACAGTTTATTTTGGAGGAACTGTAAGTAAAAAAATATACGTATATATTGTTAGTTCGTCAGTAAATAAATAATACAAATAGATATTGTTGATAAAAATCGTGAGACGGTGCCGAGACGGTACCGATACCGGTACGTACCTTTTCGTGGAGAAAACAGTACGCACTCCGGTACGGTATTCATAACTATGATTTTATCTCCGGTGAAAAAAAACGTGTCAAAACCACCGACAAACCTCCGGAAAAAAGTCCAGCAAAAGGGAAAAGAAGCAGCGGGAGCAATGCGGCGACAAGGTACAACCCGTACACGCAGCCGCGTATGCTTCTAAACCACCAAACAATGCCCCGTTAATGTCGCCAAGGAAGCTAGCTCCACCACTACCGCAGACAAGGAGCTGGCAACTCTTCCGGCCTTTACCGTCCCGATCAGGCCACCGCCGGCAAACAACATCAACCCGTCGCACACCTGCCATCGGGGAGTTATAGCGAAATCGGTGGCGCCAATCGGCACCATCACCGTCAGCGCTGACGCCGGAAGGTGCCGTACAACAACCGCTGGTCAAAGTTCGCAATACCGCAATGCCATCGGCCCCGTCACCACCGTAACCAACGGCGACGGCGCCATCCAGCCGTCCGGCTCCCCGACATTGGTCCTAACGTCGCGCCACCTAGTCAACATCGTTGCGACCAACAAGCAGCTCGGTCCGCAGCTACCAACCGTCGCGAAGCTGCCAGCCACCGCCGTCAAGTTGTTGGAGCAAACAACATCTCAACGGAAAAAAAAGAGGCAGAAACGGCGCCGCCGCATAGGGTTCAAACCCTAAGAGATGGCCGCCGCACCTCGTCTAGATTCAACCGTCGGCCGAAGCCCAGACAAGAAGCGCCACTAGTGCGCCACCACGCCACCACCTCCATAGCGCGTCACCTCACTTTCGATCGAGAGAGAAAAAAGGAGGGCAGCAGGATCTGTAAGGCAGCCACCGCCAAGCAGCGCAACCACCATGACCAGCGGCGACGCTACTAGTTCCTTGTCTAGCTCCCCAACATCGTCCCGATGTCACGCCGCCCAAGTCAGTGATGTCGCTGGCCGTATCCTACCGCGATGAGATTTAAAAGCCTCGCCGCCGCTTCTCATCTAAGCTTGCACCATCGCGACCGCCGGTGCGATTGTCGTCCTCACTGTGGCCGGATCTGCCCTTCCGTCAAAAAAGGGAAAAAGGCAGACCAATTAATCAGCTGCAATCCATCTTTTTGAAATTCTGCACTACCCCATAATTATGCATATTTAAAATTTTGACCCACAGGGTCTTTTGTATTTTACATATGCCACATCTAGTAAAAGCGTGATAGTTTCTACCTCATAGACATGCATATTTGCATTTTATACCCACAGGGTCTCGTTTACAAGACTTAGGCTACATATATTTTAAAGAACTGAGCTTGTAATTCGTGAAAAAGCCTATTTAAATTTAAAGACCACGTAATCTTACTTTTTAAACATATGTTGCACTTTCTTTAAAAACGGCGTATACTTCATCATATATTTGTCGCTAAAGAAAATTAAGTGACTACAATTCTAGGTGCTAGCAAGCCTTCTAAGGGCTGCTTCTCCGATACGCTGGTATATTACCTAGACCAATGTCTATTTTGGTCTAGCGTTATTTAGTTGCGCCAATTAACGCAAGCACGTCACAAGTCGGGGCTTCCGACTGCTATGATGTTTTAAGCTCACCTGCGACATGCAGTGTAGCACACCCCTGTCGACTAACCGAAAAAACCTTGATGGGGCCACGGTGTCTGAACACCGTTCTTATTTTCTATGTTAAAAACATAGTTGCACTGCTATCTGCTTTATTGCTTTAAAAGCTATTTTTTTTTCTTCAGTCACGCACTTTTTCTTGATGCAAGGGCTTAGGCTGCACTTACAAGCATTAACAGTGACGTATAAATCACTTTGTAAAGCGAGGAACAAATTCACAGCACCCTGCAACTAAAAGTCACGCCTAGGGTTTCTACTGTAGCATCTTGCCGACTCGGCGTTTCTTATTATCTTGTGTTCTATCTGGTCATACAGTGACCGACTATGAACGGTCAAATGTTCACACCGGCGCATGCTACCAATGCATCTAGTGAGTCAGAGCACTTCGCCAATAACGTCACTAATATGCTGGTACAACTGCAAGCTCAAACTCATGCAACCAAGCAAACTGAATCTAGTTGATTCTCAGTATATTGATAAACTGCGGCAACTTCTCTATCGATCATCAGTGACAACTTGCTCAGACGGATTCCGCGTCCTCTAGCTTTATATGCTCGTCCAGTCGAGCAGATGGATTATGGTCTTCTTTATTGTTCCTACAGGTCGTCTTGCGATCGGACCATACATATAGGCTGAAAAGACGTCTTTATATATCCACGACTTCTCAAAGAGGGGGAGGGGGGGGGGGGCTTCATATCTTATGATATCAACAATATTACGGACCTAATACCCCATGCACTCTCAGACAGGGGGCTTCATTGTAGCGGCCATATTACCGGCTGAATGCCCGCGCCTTATTATTTAGCTCAGCGAAAACAAGTTGCTTTGACCGAAACCCTCGAGGGTATTATTATAAGCTTTGCGCTTCATCCGCCCCCGAGGGCTCGTACGACGAGAACCTTAAGTTCCGTCCAAACCTCGAGGGTATTTTCACAAGCTTTGAGCTTCATCCGCCCCCGAGGGCGCGTACGATGAGAACTTTAAGTTCCGTCAAACCCTCAGGCTATTTTCATGAGCTTTGAGCTCCATCCGCCCCCGAGAGCGTGTAAGACGAGAACTTTAAGTTCTGTCAACCCTCAAGGGTACTCTCATGAGCTTTGAGCTCTATCCGCCCCCAAGGGCGTGTAAGATAAGAACTTTAAGTTCTGTCAACCCTCAACCATCCGCCCCCGAGGGCGTGTAAGACGAGAAATTTAAGTTCTGTCAACCCTCAAGGGTACTCTCATGAGCTTTGAGCTCCATCCGCCCCCGAGGGCGTGTAAGACGAGAACTTTAAGTTCTGTCAACCCTCAAGGGTACACACATGAGCTTTGAGCTCCATCCGCCCCCAAGGGCGTGTAAGATGAGAACTTTAAGTTCTTTTAAACCCCCAAAGGTATTTACGAGGAGCATATTTTTAGCGCATACGACGAGATTTATTAAGTTCTGTCAAACCCTCGAGAGTATTTGCATGAGCTGGGAGCTCCATTCGCCCCCGAGGGTGCATACGACGAGAACTCTTAAGTTCCGTCAAACCCTCGAGGGTATTTGCATGAGCTCCGAGCTCCATCCGCCCCCGAGGGCGCATACGACGAGAACTCCTAAGTTTCGTCAAACCCCCGAGGGTATATTTACATGAGCTCTGCGCTCCATCAGCATTCAAGGGCACTTACCAGAACTATATGTTCCACTAGCCCTCTAGTACGGTCCCTCGAGGGACGAACACCCCCAAGGGTGACATGATAGAGCTCGAGTTCTATCCGAACGGTTTAGCTATAGTTCTAACCTGTGATACGACAAATGACTATGTGAATTCATTGCCCACCATACTTCGTCAATTCAAAACCCAGCCAAGAGTGAATGCGAGGCTTCTTTGCCAGCTCTTAGCTGATGATAAGAGTTCGCGTTAAAGTAAAACGCAAGCATGATGTGGTCGGGTCGAGCTAAAGAGCACACACTTGCACAAAATGAAAACCCTCCAAATGATAGGTGACACCTCGAGGGGACATTTAAACACTTAGCACATGTAAAAACTTGCATGCACAACTTTGTGTCCTCTCCCGAGAGAGGCTACCATGGGGCACAGCTCTAAAGGATCTCGAGATCCCATGATTCGTCTTTCCAAAGATGATTCCGAATAGCCTACTCAGGCGACATTCTAAGCCTTAGCTCTCGAGAGCCAGGGTTCTAGCGCACTACTTGGGCAAAGTTTCAAGGCTTAAGCTCTCAAGAGCTTAGGTCCGAGCACATGGAAGAGAGAAATATTGTTACCCCTACAAATGGATGGAGAAGCCCTTACAAATCTGACGCGTGTCTCGAGACACCAGGTATAAACTTCCTCAGCCAAACATTTTGGCTAAAGAACTGGGGGGCTTATGATATAACTCAAATATAACTCCTAATAAATTGGGGAATACCCGACAATCTCAGTCAAACTGGGAGATTGATAATTATCATATCAGGATTCTAACTCTATCATCAGAGATAGACACGTGATCCTTTAGGATCCTAATACAATCCTGATTAGATTTGTTCATAGCCTAGTCCTATTAGGGCTATCTTTCCTACTACTATATAAAGAGGTTTAACCCCCCAGGTATGGGACAACTACACACACAGATACACATTGTCTTTTATGCTTTTTTAGAGTTACTATCTTGTAGCTACGCTATGACTTAAGCATCAGAGAGTCCTCCGTCGGGAACCCCATCCGACTGTCACTCCTTTTCTGTCTTGCAGGTCATCGGTCCAGGCCCGGGTTTCGAAATTTGTGCGGAGCATATTTTTAGCAACAACACTGCTTATAGCTAATATGATGTTTATCAGAATTTTGTTGTGCTTTGTTCTCAAATAATTTTGGAAACTGACAATATGTTATACGCGTATATTTTTACCTGATTTAGGATTTTCACAGTTTCACTTGCCCTAATATGAGGTTATGTAGACTCCTAAGCCTCAGATAATCGGTAAGTGCGAGTAGACTCTGAGAACGTGGATTAGGTTTGGACAATCTATCTGATGATCCAGAATAAGATTGAGATCTTGGCTGAAGACATAATAATAGATCGTATGTTACTTGTTGTTAGAACTGAAAGCTTTTAAACGTTTAACGAAAATAGATGGTCGAAATATAAGACTAAAGATTTTTGGTAAACAATGTGGTTATGAATCGGAAGTGATGGGATAACTTAGAGGCTTACACTCGAGTGGAAATGAATGCATAGATATCCAACGTCATATTTTACATTATGTTAAGAGAACACATCTCTATGTGACGAATTAGGTAGCAGCTTGGACTCATTAAGGTCAGACACCAGAGTGCGCAGCGAAACCGTAATGGTTACAGTTCTACGGCTTTCTGTGAAGTGTATGCAGAATCATAGGTATGCAATACGTAGCTATATTAAGATAACACGTCCCTTGGTGATAAATTTGGCAATATTTGGATTCGTTGTTTTGAGATGTTAAAGTGTGAAGTGAAAGTCGGGTGGCTACAACTTTCTGTCCTTCGTAATATGTGAGGGCTTATAGTTATTGGTTATCTCTGTTAGTGTTGGTGGGGTGCAAGTCACATGTGACCATCACCAAATAATTTTGTGCACCTTAAGCTGAAGTTAAGTTTACCATCGTTAAGTAAATTGTGCAAATGAAAGAGCCTCTGATATAGTATCAGTATAATGCGATGGAAGCATGTTGTATTAGAGTTTGATTCAAATTCATTGCATGTGCGTTGAATTCAAAGCAGTGAGTTTAGATAGTTAAGTTCAATTACTTGTGGGACAGGAACCTGGGTGCGAAGGTTAAATATAGCTCAATTGCTATATGATAGTTATCCGAGCGACGCATCGGAAGCATAGTGCCTATACGCTGTAATAGCTTGTTTGCGAGTTTTTCTTAGGAGAGAAAAGAGAGGAAAAAAAAAGGAAAGTGACAATTTCTTTCCTTTTCTCTAGTTTGTGAGTTTTTTTAGAAGAGAAAAGAAGATAAAGGAGAGGAAAATTTGGGCCTTTTGTCTCTAAATCTTTCCTCCCAAAATTGGAAGAAATGGAGAGAAAGTAAACTCTCGTAAGTAATATTTTAAAAATACCCATATTACCCTTGAAATAATGAAGACTAAAATTTTAAAGACTTTTAGATTTTAGGTTCCTTTCGAGAACTTCCCACTTTACTTATAAACAAATGATTATTTTAGATGTTTGAGTTGACTCATGATTGATTGTTATGATGTTAGTGTGACATTATTCATATTTGGATGTTGGAAAGTTTGTAGTCAATTCATGACTAATTCTTATTTTTTTTTCTTTTGTAACATTAACTAGTAATGTAACATTAACCAATGATGTAAGACTTACTACATTCATATGGTATGAACTTTGTATGATATCATTGATGACTAATTTATTTTTCAGTTAAAATTATATATTTTTTTAGCATCATACATCATGGTCTTGGTTAGAAATATGACGATATAGTTTAAGGGTATATATGTAATTGGATGTCTTTTCTTTCCTTTTCTGTTGAACTCACAAACAAGTGAAATGAATGATATTTTCTTTTCTCTCTTAAACTCACAAACAAGAGGAATGAAAATTGTCGTCCCTTCTCTTCCTTTCTCTTCTTTTCTTTTCCTTTCCTTTCTCTCGTCTCAAAACTCACAAACAGGCTATAAGTGATGGAAGATCCGAGATCAAATTTTGAGGACGAAATTTTTATAAGGTAGGGAGAATGTAATATCCCGAACTTCGGGAGCTGTTTAAAATAACCATCCATGACCCGAAAAATAAATGAATAATTTTGAACAATGCTCGGGTATTACTAGTGTGTGGAAGTTTAAAAGAATATTGGGGCAAAAATATAAAATTTGAAATTTTGGGGTCACTTTATAATTTTGAAAAATTTTGAGGGCATAAATATAATTAATGTTTTTAGCAATGAAAAATAATGATATGAGTGACATTATATGTTTTAGTGATGTTTAATTAAATTAATAAGATTAGAATAATTTGGGGCCTAAATGTAATTACTCAAACTTTGGGGGGCTAAATTGCAATGTTTGAAAGTATGCACCAAGTGTCAAGATTTTAGAAACAAAGTCATAACCAATGGCCACCTGGTATGGTGACTAATGCAATCGAATTATTTAATTGCTTGAGGAATTAAAAGAAAGAAAGAAAGAAAGAAGAAGAAAATTAAAAAGGAAATTCGGGGGGAGGAAAATAGAAAAAAAGGAAAAGATAAGAAACATAATAACAGAGAAGAAGCAACAAAAGCAGAGCTTCAGGGGGGGGGGGGGGGGTGGCAAAATAAGAGAGAGTTAGAGAGGAGTCGAAGAATTCTTGAGGTTAATTTTCTACCTTTTAGTGTGTGTGTGTGTGTTCATCGTGTGTACATGTGTGTGTTGCAGTGTAGTGTGTGCTTCAGGGGTGAGTTTGTGGGGAGAATTGGGTGACCATTTGTGTGTTTAATGTGTTTGTGAGTGTGTAGGGGTAAGGGAGAGGGCCGTAAGCGAGTTGCAGTGGGTGCATGTGTCTTGTGTGAGTATGTTGTGTGTGGTTGTAGGTCGTGTATGTGTGTGTTCATGGCTGCCTCGTGTGTAAGTGTGGGATTATGTGAACGATTCGTGGGTTTGTGTGTGTTTAGGAAGATATTAGGTGGAATTGTGTGTTTCTAGTGTGTTGAGAGAGGTAAATGCATGCTCGAGTGTGTGACAGTGTGTTTGTTCTTGAGTAGCAGGTGTGTGGGTGTGTGTTACGGATATGTGTGTGATTATGTAGATAAATATGTGATTATGTGTGTTGTAATGTGTTTTAAGTGGCTTAAAGTATGTTTGGGGATAAATCAATGAGTGTGTGTGAGAAGTGCATGCCCAGGTGTTGCGGCAGTTGAAGGTGGAAGATGAGTATGGGTAACTTAGGTGTTATAGAGTGTGTGTGTGTGTGAGAGAGAGAACCTGAATAGTAACCGTAATTGTCAGTACAGATAGAAAATTAAACAGTCAACTTTTAATCTGAATTTTTATAAATAGTTAAGGTCATAATTTGACAAAGTCTATAATGATAACCCTCGATGTGTTTACATGACGTATGCTTCGAAAAATTTTGGGATTTTTTGGTGTTCGTTAAGGATGTTAAATTAGGGTATCGATTAAGAGAAATTCTTGATTTATATAACATAGTAAATTAAGTTATTTTAGTCTGGAAATTTTATGGAAACCCTATTTTACTGATATGTTTCATTACCTAAAATTTCGTGTCATTCCAACGTCAATAGCTATTTTTAGTCGAACTGACTTCTAAGCGCTTGGTCCAGACACCGGTTCGAAATTTTTGGACAAAAATATTCTAAAATACTTTTTACCCAAAACTGACTTCAGGATGCTTAAAATAGTGTTTTCGAATGAAAATTCACTTTGCTTCGAATGAAAACATTTTTCGCTTCGAATAAAAACTTGAATAACAGAGACTGAAGGATAGCTTTGAATGAAAACTTGTTTTGCTTCGACCGAAAACTGTTTTGGCTTCGAATGAAAATTCGTCTAAAAAGTGATTGCAAGATTGTTTCGAATGAGAACTTTTTGGATTGTTCTTTACTTGATTTATCTAGAGATCTTTAAGAAAGACTTAAATACAACCAATAATTATACAGGGATAAAGTATATGTTTAAATCCAGAGCCAAATCTTCGTTCAGGTCAACGTCCAAGTCCCAAGTCCAAAGTCCAATCTAAGAAATTTTTCACATCAATGTTTGACTTATGAATGAACCTGAAAATTAGCTTAATAGCAGTGTTAGATTAATGTTAGGAATAGTAATGTTGGAATTTCAAAATCAATCAAGTCCACAATATACATGTTTTAATAAGGCCTGGTTGAACCCTGAATGGATGTCCGAATGGGTCTACGACCGGTCACAGATCTAGCTTAAGGGTTTACCCGTGGGTTCGCGTTGTGACAAACGCTTTGAAGTATGTGTGTCTGTGAACGGGATTTAACAGATTGAAGTGATGTGGTAGGTTAACGTCCCGGGAGATCAGGGCGACGGAGCTTCGGATTTCTGGAGTATTACACATAAAGTTCTCATACTAATGCACAACTGCGGTATGTTGGACCAAGTATCAACAGAAAGGAGACTTAAGTTGCTTTTGGACTATTTGGAAAACAAGAAAAGCAACAATATTCCAATAGGAACTACTAGAGCCAAGCATGTCATTTGACGCCGGAGGAATGAAAAGAGTTGAGCAAGTTCAAAATATGATTAGTAAACATGCGTCAATAAAAACGTCTTGTAAATCTTCGTATGCACTCAGATTAGGGAAGCAACAACCACCAAGGCAAGAAATGAGCATTTAGGAAATCTCACATATGCAGCACGGGTAAAACAAACTGGAGAAGCTAGATTTGAAATAATTATCAACTAGCCAACGTGGCTCGTGCGAGGCGTGTGCAATATTAAAGTTACTCATATTAATTTTGTGAAAAAAGTAAACATTATGTATAAGTATTTTTCGGCACATTCAATAAAATGAGTGCAAAAATAAAGTTAAAATATAATATTCTTATGTCATGCTTGATATTATGATTTTAGCTATATCAACAATTATCTTTTTGATGTATCTTGACTACATATTTTGGATGTATTTTTTCACTTTTTTTTGGGTGCTTTTCAAATTTTAAAAACCAAGCATAACCTCTGATATAGTTATTTATCATTCAAGAATTTGAATAATATTGGTGTTGTATTAAGTGTTTCTTAGATAGTTGTGAATTCTACAAGATCAATAAATACACATTAGTACTACTTATAATCGCTAAAATACTTTTAATAACCTTATTCACTATACTAATTATATCCTTTTGGCTTAATATTGATAGCAAGCTGTAGTGCCAAGCCTCGACTCCGTGAATTCTTTTGTACGATCAATAACTCTTGATGATCGTCCTCTTGGACTTTATTCACAGTTTTTTCTTTTTTTCCGAAAACAGGTAAGAACTCTACCTGATATATAAACAAGGCACCAAAGTACACAACACTTCACCAAGCAAAGATATACATACAGGCTACACATATAGATATCTAAACGAAAAGACACATGAACTATCCACAACTGTCCCAAGTTTCCCAACCCGCTCTACGGTGGTCGTTGCACTGACACCTCTGCTCTAAAAGTCTCAAAATAGCTTGGTCACATGTAGCAGTCCAGTCCATGGTCATCGGCGGACAACATCGTCCTGTAAAACAAACTAATCTTCGAGCTTCAATTAAAACGTGCTTACTTGCCAGTTGCCACGCTCAGGGAGCAAAACTGAAGATCATCCAATCCAACCTGGAATACAAATAAAAAAAAAGGCCTAGGAATTTGTTGTAGACAGTTCTAAAGTTGCAGCACTTCAGTCGTCGGGCTTCATTCAATTCAGTTACATATAGTTGCGACTACTAATTATTTTAAATTTCCATACTTAAATGTACCCGTTATCGTACAAACTAACCGCTGCCAGACTCTGTCGAATATATTTAAGGGGTCAATCATACAGAACCCGATCTTCTTGAAGAAAGAATCAGGCTAGTCATATCATTCCTGTGCTAAACGGAGATCCACGGTCAATCATACAAATCCCATGTCTTAAAGCACGAATCTGGCAAGTCCTGAGTGCACCCTTTCCTCTGCTAAACGGGAGTTGTACAA
Organism: Escallonia rubra; assembly: GCA_033065855.1. Classification (NCBI taxonomy): domain Eukaryota; kingdom Viridiplantae; phylum Streptophyta; class Magnoliopsida; order Escalloniales; family Escalloniaceae; genus Escallonia; species Escallonia rubra. Next base: position 45,239 of record JAVXUO010002228.1, on the reverse strand, counting down.
AATTCTGGACATACAATCGCACAGGTCATCGCAGGCTGCAGCTTCATATTTGTGTTACATCGTCCATATTGGAAGGCGTTTCAATTCGAATTATGTGTTTACTCTTCAAAAATTAGCCACAAGCCATGACAGATGGTGATTGCCATTCTATTTGCCATCTTGTTCAAATGTAGACCGCCCAAATGTCTAATTCATACTTCAGATTCTTTGACCACTGAAGTTGCACGAATGGGAGAATGGGACAGCTTCCTTGAAACTTGATATCCAGACTTTCTTCCTAAAGATACTGTCAAGTTTATCAACAGGCATGAAAGTTCAGATAAGCTTCAGCAAAAAAATAGAAGTGCGAGAAATTATGGTGACTAGAGTGAAAAGGAATTAAATTCTATCGTAAGCCTTACTGCGTCGAAGATACTACATTTGGTTGATATTATACTATGACCATGAGGCACTACGATACCTCCATTGGCAAAAGTATCAATCATTTCAGAAGGTATTTTTTTTTTTTGATAATGATTTCCCAAAAACTAATGCAAGAAAAGAAATTGTACCCAATATGAAAAGGTACATCTTTTGGTTCTGGGGTAGATTTTCTTCAAGGCATTACCAGTCTCTTATGGGTTTCATACTTGCAACAAAACTTAATCCAAAAAAAAAATAATCAAAAGAACGGGTTAGATATTTGCAGATCCTGAACTAGTGTTTTTCTGAAGATTTGCAGCAAACAAAAAACATCACAAGCGAATGTAGAGTCATCATGAACTCTGTGACAATTGGCGCTTCATAGAAGTGAAACTAACATACCTACTCTTTCTCTAATGAAAGCAGCATTCTCAGTCCCACTATTTTTCTGCGCAAAGGAGAGTATGTTGTCATACATTATATTTGAAGGTTGAATTCCTGCATCCTCCATCCACTCAAGTACCTGCACCAAGTTTGGCAGAATTATTTTCATGCACGAGAGCTGAAAAACCTAGAACTTGAAAGGCATTTGGATTCAAATATTAGACATGACCTTAAATTCATCTCAAAAGTGACCAGAATCCTTTGGGAGTAACACCCAATAAGATCTATTGTTCCAATTGCCTTACAACCAACCTCAATTCATCAGTTTGTTGCCTAATTATTGGCAAAGTTTTGCATTTAAAAACAATGAAGGTTTGGTAGCCGGTTTGGCGGTGCCGGCCATGGATGGAGTGTTTCGTTTCAGTAGATGCTGGTATGGTGGAGGTTTAATCGTGGTTGTAGTGGTGGAGGTGGAGTTCGGTCGGGATTTTGTCGTGGTTAGCGATGGGTTAGCAATGTGGAAGATGGCACGGAGGAGGTCATACTTGGTGGTGCAGAGGTGGTGAAGAGAGATTTATGCAGAAAGCCAAAAAGAAGATGAGAGAGACAGAGAGGGAGGGGGGAGAGAGAGAGAGATGGAGAGAGAGAATGATTCCAGTAAAATGAAAAGATGGGACCAACTTTATGTAAGTTTCTCGCCACATAAGCTGAATTGACATTTATGCCACTTATTTTATGTCACATTCAACGGTGCCTTCGGGATAAAAGTTAGCTTTTGGACTATTTTGCAAAGAGCAACACAGGGTTTTTACAGTTGAAGTTGTATTACATGGACTGGAGCAAAAACGTGTATACTTGAAGGAACAGTTCTGTGACTAATATATATGTGGAACTTCAGAGAGGTTACCTCAACATACTTCCTCCAATTACCAGCAGTCAATAGATTCTTCAACAGGATAGAATAAGTAGAAAAGTTGATTTCGGCACCTGACGCCACTATCTTGTAGAACAACTGCACAGATGATGACAGAATATTACCCTAAGGCCTACTAACTGCAAACATATAACTGTAGACTGCTTATATATAAAGTACCTTCATCATCGTGTCAATCTTTCCTGATTTTCCAGCAAACTGCAGAAGCTGATTTAGAAGTCCAACTGAGATTACAGAGAAGGCAGGCTCCATTATTTTCACCAGTTCAATTATTGTCCTCCAATCTCGTAGTCTAGAATCAAAATCCAAGGTCAGTTTGCTAGCTAAAAGAACCCAATTTAGAGGTCACTAAACAAGAATAACAGGGAGTTCGTGACACGGGCAATCAATATGGCACCTACCTACAGTATTGTTGTAATTAGGTTCAGATACATCACCCATGGGAGGGATCAAGGAGGTTATGGGAGAAGAGAGAGGTAGAGTGTAATCCCATATGTTGTCCAAGATGTTCTGAAAAAAATCCTTCAATGATGATGTAAATGGGGTCTTTATAGGCTTGGCACTATGTAAGGCCTAGTCACATGTGCAAGGAAGCCAATTATGAAAGGACAAGTATCCACTACTCTCCAAATCTCTTTGAAGAAGCATCTTAACACATGTTGTTTTCGGGTTAGAAACATGTGCTCGTACCAAGGTGGCCATGGCACTTAAGACTCAATCGCGATTAGCCATACTCGACCGATGAATACCCCAGTCGCAAAAAGTGCTAGATAACTCTCTCTTGGCCCACCAAACGACAACCTCCTTGAAGACCCCAGTTGATATATAACGTATGGCATGGCAATTCTGACCACGTGGTATATGTAGTCGGAGCGTTTAGGCCCTTCGCTACCATTGGTTTTGTGATATCCCACATTGGATGTGGGATATATGAGATTGCCTTTATAAGACCTTGCTTGATCTTAGAAGTACCTACTTGGCTAGCCCTTTTGAGGGAGGCAACACCCTGTGGTGGGGCTGTTGACCGGGTCGTTACTGGATTATATACCACACACGTTTAGATTGACAATGTAAGATATGCGCCATCCATTTTAACAGTCCATAAACATACCAACAACAATAAACCAAGCTAGAAAGAGCTTATTTATGAAGTGTCCACACACGCACACAGAGACACAGACATACACATAAAAACAAAGAAAAAAAGGATCTGGACCCTTCACTCATGATGGATGGATGGCCAGATCAATGCTGGCAGATCTAGCTGGCGCCTATCAAAATCAGCCCCTTATATGTATACACGTGTGTGTGTGTGTGTGTGTGTGTGGACACACTTCATAAATAAGCTCTTTTTGGCTTGGGGTTTGGGGCGGTGAAAGGTGGGTGGGGGGGCTGGGAGGATGAAAGAATGCATTGATATAACTGAGGTGGACAATGCAACCATCTTGCAAGGACAACACAGTACGTTCGGTTTGTTTACTGTACCAACAATATAATAAACAGATAGCAAGTTATCAGCCAAGCTTAAAAACTTTTCTCTAACGATTGGACAGTTCGGCACCAGAAACACAAGATTTGAAGAAAGACCTTTACACAGAGCCCTTTATACAGCAAGCACATAGTGGGTCAATAAGCACAAAAAATTGCATAAAGCACAATCATACAGGCAGAAGGTTAAAAGCATACAGGACTTACATGCTACAGGCTGATATCATTTCAAAGTAAATTGCATCAATAAAGGGGATATCCTTTTCTCTCATGAACTCGGCCACAAGCAAAACTCTAGTTGGCTGGTGTCCTCTATTCAAAGCTCTCATCATAGCCGAACAAGAAATAGAATCTGGCTGGGCATCACTCATTCCCATTTCTTGAAATGTTGCAAACGCTTTCTCCCAATCCTCTGTAATGAATTTCATACTATAAGTAAAGCTTGGATACAATATTCTTTCATTCTGTGCCTTAACAATCAGCAGTTTGACATAAACTAACCTGACTCAGTATAGGCATGCAACATCGTTGTATATGCAACTACATCAGGAGAAAAACCTGATATCTTCATCATGGAGAACACGGATTCTGCTTCTTGGAGTTGACCCTAAAGAAAACATTACCACACACACACAGAGACACAAACATGGTGAGCTTTCCTTCAGGCAGTGAACTTATATTTCTGACGGGCAGTTTGTCAAAGCACTTGCCTGTTTACTGTAAGCACAGATAGCAGAGGAGTAGACCTCCTTAGACAAAGGAATTTTCAAATTCAGCATCTCTTCTAAAAATTCCAGAGCCTCAGGATACTTCGACATCTTACAACAACCACTTATTAGAATATTGAACGTCACAGAATCAGGTCTAACTTTCTTTTTCCCCATCAACCTATACAAACTTATAGCTTTTACATATTCTCCCACGTTCATGTAACTCCCAATGGCGCAGTTATACGCAACTGCATTCAAGGCAATGCCTCGCGACTCAGCAGCGGAAAGTATGGAATCAATCTTCACTTTCTGACCATAGCGACCACATGCCGCCAACAAGGTGCCAATTGAGACGACATTTGGCTGCACTCCATATTCTTCCATTTCACGCAGCACTTCTACAGCTTCGACTAAATGACCATTAGATCCATAGGCATCGATGAGTGAATTGTAACTTACTAGATTTGGCTTGCAATTGTGTCTTTTCATCAAATGAAATACTTCCCTGGCCTTTTCAGGTTGCTGTGATCGTCCATAAGCATTAAGCAAAGATGTATAAGATACAACATCAGGGCGAAAACCATGTTTCTTTATCTCAGTAAAAACCGACAAGGCTTCCTGAGTCATCCCATGTGAAGCGTATGCACCTAGTAGAGTATTATATGAAACAATATTAGGCTTTAGGCCTTCTGCAAGCATTGTGTTAAACACAGCCTGGCAGTTCTGGATCTGTCCACAAACTGCATACATATGAATGATGCTAGTAAATGTCACAACATCAGGGTTGCAATCTGCTCTTTTCTCCCTCATCGAGTTAAAAACATCAACAGCCTTCTCATATTGTTTAGTCTTCACTAGGCAATGTATCACAATATTAAGTGTGGTGGTGTCAGGACGGATATTTGTTCCTTTCATTAGCTCAAAGTAGGACAATGCTTTTAGATACTGAGCCCCAGATTTATAGGCAGACAGAACAATATTGTGAGTCACCAGATCAGGCCCAACTCCATTCTCCGTCATTTGCTTGCAAACTTTCAGAGCCTCCCTCCAATTTCCACTAGACCCACACGCATTTATCAAGTTGTTATATGTTGACCTACTTGGAGGAATCTGCAAACGGAAATCAATGTCAAAGGCTTATTTGTAAAGAGATGTCCATAAGGAGAGAGCGCACAAAAAAGATTGCAGCCTCACACTAATGAAAAACAATGAATGCATTTTTTTTTCCAGCGTCTATAAAACATAAAGGAGAGAGCGCACAGGTGCACGGGATACGTCATTTTTTCTCGGGTGCCATGGTGTAAGGGTCAATAAGGTATTTTGGAGGGTTGCTTTAGAAATATTGAAAGTGCATAATCAATTATGACAGTTTGTGCTAAAAAGTTTGGGGCCATTTTAAAAGATTGTTAACAAAGTGGGGGAGCTAATGCCCACAGATGCATAAAGAAACAAGTTGACATTTGACACATAAAATCACAATACTATCAAGCATGAATAGTCTATAAAACATAATATGGACAACCACTCAATAACCATGACTGCAAGTTTTTTAAGCATAAATGGTTGGAGATACGGAATGGAAAATGATTCTTAGGGAAATAAATTGAAATGGTTACTTAAAAAGAAACATAAGCTTTCAGAATGATAGAGATAACAATCTGATGACAACAGGTGCAACTAAAAGGAACATCTAGATTCTTTCATTTGAATTCTCTTAATATTACTGCTTCCAATGCAAAATGAATGTATAGGAAAATAAACTTAATGGAAGAAAAGGGAGTACCTGAATGGTACAAATGTATAGATAGTTAAGAACTACAAGGGAAAAGCAAAGCTTCTGCAGTCGAGATATCTTGGCAAACCAAGGTGATCCGCCTATCCAAAGGTAAGGTGATGCCAACAGATGATGGCGAACGTAAGGGGAGTGATTGGCCATTGAAGGGGCTCTATGCCTACAACAAAATAGATGCAAGCCCATGCCCTTTCATTACTTATTTGGGTTTACATCTTGTTCAGGAACTTGTTTAGTTTCTCCATAAGTTATTGGTTGGCCTATACAATACAGACTTCAGGTTCAGGTAATCCTTTTGACGGTTATAGATGAAATGATTTTACAAACAATGAAGATAATTGCCCATTCCTACGTTTGTTCTCCAATCCTCCTATTCTTAGGGTTTTCTTGCTCTTAATCTCCCTTTAGGTTTCCCTTCTTCTTCCCTTGAGATTCTTATCTCTCCTTTATTCCTCCTCTTCTGCAAAAAAACCGGCTCAGGAAAATTGCATCTATCAATCCAATGAAAGCTCAAACCCATCAGAAAAGCATGTTTTCTCTCCTAATCATATGAGACACAGCAGGGACGATGTCAGGCATGACGCAGCCGTCCTCCACATCTGTTGTGCGATCCTAGGCACCTTCACCCCACTTTGCCTCTCAAACAATTCCAACTGGAGTTGACCCCCTGAAAACAAATGGCAAGCTACAAACTGCCTTTGGTTAATAAGCAAATAGTCCACCGGATCCCGACTACTCCCATAAAAAAGGCACCGGCTAGTCAGGATCTTACCCCTCCTCCGCAAGTCATCAATAGTCACAAGTACTTAATCGATCTGGGTAAAATGCTTTTAAAAGTCAAGAAAGGATAGCTATTATGTTTTCAGTTGCCAAGTCATATATTCCTCCAAGCGGAAGAACAAAAAAGACAGCCACTAGCTCAAACTCTGTCATGCCTTTACTTCCTCAGTCAAAAGACATCAAATATCTAATATACTTAGTCTGGTCACTACCTCGGGATAATCCTCTTCCCACCTCCCTGGAAAGCACTACCATGTGTAATTGGTCATTCCCTACATTATCTAATTCAAAATTTTAAAATCTTGTCCTTGGAAATAAAACTGATCTAGGTCATATTACGATAAAAAGAAAAATCAGGCTTTTCAAACCTTTTCCCGAGATTTTGTGGCTTCCACTAATATATTCTGATGTTTGGTCTGCCATCTATAACCACAGACCAACAATAAATATCAATCTAGTAGACGAGTGAGAGTCAAAATCCAACAGAACCTATGTCTACAACAAAAACCATGTCAACAACAGCAGCAGCAGGAGAAGCAATATAAAACTAGACATTGAACCACTTCCCAAAGAATAAAGGTTCTGCAGTAGGGAGAGAAAATTCTCCCAAAATATCGTTTGAAATAAAGAAAAGGAAGCTCACATCAGACCCATAAAGATTGATTCAGAGGGAAGAATTCAAATACACACAGCTGCTCGTAACATGTCTTCCATGATATTCATCGCCCAACGCCATTGACCAGATCGACCATGTACACTGATTAGAGCATTGTAGGTTTCAGCATCAGGCTTGCACCTAGCGGAAATAAGACAAAAGTTTACAACTTTAGACGATGCCAAGAAGAGATAAAGCTGAGCAATCAATGCTGGCCAGATATTTGAAACATAGACGGCAAAACCTCAAATAACTTTGTTTTTACAAGATATAAGACAATCCACCTTAATAAAATGAGATTGGGTAGAGAAGCCCTTTAAACTCTATTAGAAACTTGTGGTTCCCCTGAGATGATGCCATTGGAAGGTCCAGTCTTGACTCTGCACTTAAGCCTGTAGGTCTTGCGTCTGCGTATGTACATGCTTTTATACAGCTAAAATTGTTGGATAGCTTAAGAGTCTCTTGATGTGTGGCCGGTGGTGGATGCAGCTGCGCTCAGGTGGAGGCCGCAGCACACCATAAAACTCTAAAATTTCTTCATGCAATAGTAATGCTTATTATACATGGAGCCATATCAATGATTAACCATTATTTTATCAAAAAATTTCATTTGTACTCCCTAAAAAAAAAAGTTGGTGCACAAGATTTTGAAAAATAAGTTGAGCGGAGAAAAAGCACATCAAGACCTATATGTAAGAATAAAGATGAACTTCAAAACCGCACTAATTACATCGAAGCTTTACATGGACTGAGAATGGAAATTAACATGTCTGAGAGTCAATTTGGTTTGATGACCGAGAGTTCGACCATAGATGCTATTTTCTTGACTTTATCACGAATCATTCGCGACTTTATCACGAACCATAGATGAAAAATTCATTCGCGACTTTATCACGAATCAGGCATTTAAATCGCGAGATCCAGATGACAAGCTAAAAACGGGATTACGGGATCAGATTGCACACTTCTCAATCGGTCGCGATTTTCTGACGAGTCGCGAATAAATCGCGATTAACAGGCAGAGTTTAGCGGACGCGTGTTAACAGCAAAGAAAAACCCTTTAAAAAACTTTTGCGGAGTTTTGAACGGTGGTATAGCCAGTGAAAAGTTCGATGTTTTACCAGTGAACCAAATAACAGCTCTTGTAAAGTCTTACATCTTAAGTATATATATGTTAGCAGGTGAGTATATTCAATCCACTTCTTTAATACCTACTTTTCTGAATGTTATTATCATATATGGCATGTATAAAAATAATTATCCAGTAGAAAGCTTATTATAACTAACATCCCGAGGTTGATTTTATTTTATACAGTAATTTATAAGGTATTATGACTATTGCGACGTAATATAATTATATCTTTCGTGTGTGAACTTTATATATACATTTCATAAACCATTAGTATACATGAAATCATACAATTACATTTCATAAACCATTAGTATTCATGAAATCATACAATTATTTTTGCAATAAATACCCGAATTTTTTGCTGAATTTGGTTTTACAAAAAGATAAATGAAAAGATTATTGATCTATTGCCGAAATTCTCCAGATTACTCTTGCATTAAGAATTATTTTACTTGCTTCCAAAATCAAAATTTGTTGCTACGGGTGAGAACTGAAAAAGAAAGGAGTGCTTCTAAAGTATGTTGATGTGATTAGGACATGTATGAAGCAGTAAGTGTAAAAAAGGACTGGTGATAGTGAATACAATACAATTGAACTTCAACAAGGATCATCTTTTAGCCCCAACCATTTTGCTTTAGTCATGGATTGAACTATCTTATTACTAGACGAGTATAGACTGGTGACTGCAATAGCACGAATATGAAGTGCGTATACTAGTAATGACTAATGACTAAGGTTTCTGGTGCAACCTTATCACGTGCATCAAACTTTAACTTGCAATTTATATGCACGTAGTTTTCCTTTGAGAGAGGCTATTTCCACTCCCTTAAATGCTATTCCCCTTGATTATTGCTAAATGTTATACATTGTCGCTTCACTGAACAAGGATATGATTGATAACTGCAAGCTATGATGAATAACAAACAGTTCCCAGTAGCAGAGCTCATATACATACCAACGAAGCCAACCTTTGGTGATCTAACGTATAAGAACAATCCTTGAAACAGAAATGCTTTGTGTTATATTTACGAGAAACTCATCTTCAGCAGATGCTCTTACAACCTTTCCAAACAAACACCGAAGATCTAATGAGCAGGTATGTAATAACGACAAAAAGGAAAAAAAGCATCAAGCATACCTCCACTTTTGCATCTCAAAAAACAAACCACGTGCCTGGTCTGTGTGATTATGCCTAGCGTGTGACCTGATCATCATATTGTAAATATCATTTCGTGCACAATAATTCTGCTGATTCTTCATCCAACGGAAAACATGTACACTATGTTCAATGGAGCCCATCTGAGTTATTTCCTGCATCAAAAAAGTATATTAGCCGCATTGTAGCAATAGTTACATCAAATTATGTTTCAAAAACCGATTTTCTGCACAAGGACTGCAATGAATGTCATGATGTTTCATTTCACTGTTAAGTGAAGAGTTCATCTAGTACTAGCGTAAGATACAAAATCATGAATCTGTACCATATAGAATGTCCTGCCAGTGAAGGCAATTATTCGTTATACGTTTTCTATTTTGCAGTAGATCAAGAATCAGTCAGGTTGAAACTACGAGAAAGTGCCCAAAAATACAGTTCAACAGCGGCACTACAGCAGTAATACTGCTTTTATTCCTTAGGTAGAGGTCCCTGCTTGAAAGGCAAACAATGCATGGACATCAAATTCCAACCTAGCCTTCACCACCTGCATTTTGAAATTTTATTTGTAATTCCTATGTTATACACCAGGAAGAGTGAAACAATCCCTGTATCAGATTATATCCAGCACACTATATGACTTCAAAAGACTCCCTGTGCATCGTAATTTTTGACTCTGTGCTGTTGTAAATTTCTAGGATACAATTTGAGCATCAAAAATTGCAGAACTCAATAAGTACTAACAGATTAAGTAAGTATCTTTCAAGTCAAACTAGGGCAAAAACAACAACTTAAGTCAATGTTAACATGTTCAGATTCTATTTTAGGAATCCACAGATATCAACGGGACCAAACTTAAGAAACACGGGTATCTAGTTACATATATGGTAAACTTGGAACTTAGAGAATGATGCCTAGTCAAGGCCTACATGGTTATTCTCTTCTCTTGCCATGTGGATTTAAAGCAATTTCTATTGATAAATTTAGTTTTTAAATATTTCTAAAATACCTCGCTCAAATTATTCTTTTCTGTTTTCTAGGAAAGTATTGTCAAATATTTTTTTCAACTTTTATCAATCTTATGATCAGAAAACAAATTAAAATGTACGTAATTATCTCCGTAAAACATTTTTTTCACATCTATTACTTTACTTTTCCAAAATTTCATATTTGAATGCTTCATGCATTATCTAAACATCCTACAGTATACATAATTCTCTGACGTCTAAATGGACAATCAAGCATTTTAATTAGTGTCTTCTAAATTTGTTCAAACACAAATATGGCCACTCTTATTATGTAGTTTGCTTTTAATTCCAATTACTGGTCAGTTGGCAAAGATTTAGTTTGTACTACTGCTTTGTTTGTATCATTATACAATATCGTTATTAGCATGTTATTAATATGACTTTTGTTAACAATTTGTAGTAATTATTTAGGACTACAATGTGCAAGGCACAGGATTAAAACTAGTTAATTTTGAAAGCGAACTTAAATTTTGGAACATACCCTGCAAATAAGGGGACTTAAAAGTTGGAAACAAGGGATTATTTATAGCCCTTTTTCCCATGGCCAAACAGAACTCATTCTTTTATGCCTAGTTTCACTTGTCAAAAAGTCAAAACATTACTTATTTAACATACTTGCTGTGCACTCACGACTCAACTTCGATTCCATGTTCAGATGTTCAAGGTCTAGGCTAGAATGTCGCAAAAGGTCAAAAGAGACAAGAGTTACAGTATGGAAGGCGTATATTCTTCTATATCGGTTCAATTTCCCAGGGAATACACGTATGTTGGCACTCCCTTTGTGGGTAATGGCACTCCCCATACAGCCAATTCTTGTACCGGGTACAATTGTCTATTGTCTAATGTCTAAAGCCATGAAGGGAGTGCCAATGGCAACTCCCACGTTTACAAGACTAAAGAAGACCATGATAAAGATAATTCGAGTTTTTCAACTTACCCTAATAAGAACGGGGAAATTCTTCCGGGCGAAGCGGCCGGCCCAGCGATTGAGCAGACCGTCAATATCCTCCCAGTGATTGAGCCTGGAGATCTTCTGGGCCACCTCGGAAACAGCCCAGTCCTTCTGGAACCGGTCCCCTTCGACCCGGAGCCTGAACCGCTTCGTCAGGTCCTCCTTCCTGAGCCCGCTCAGGTGCACGGAGACTTGGTGCTCCCCCTTGTCGTAGTCCACATGCACTCGCTTTTTCTTTACCCATGCGTCTTCGTTTTTTGGCTTCTTGCACCGGATTTTCAGGGCATTGTTGCTGCTAGTATTTGATTGTTTCGGAGGGTGGTTGAAGGGAAAAGGCGAGCGTGGTTCGTTTCGAAGGGTGAGTTTGAGGGGATTGGGATGCTGCAAGGTCGCCATAGTCACTGTCCGTGCTTGGGAGAGACGAGTGAGAAGAAGATAAACCCGTTGATAAACCCGTTACAAGTGTTTGTGTAAATTGCAAAAATGGTCCTCATTCTTTCATGTTAAATCTTAATGTTAAATCTGTAATCTTAAGGGTCATTTTTGTCGAATTTTTCTATTAGGTCAATCCTTCAAGGGGCAAACCCGCAACTTCTCGTGTCTATTTCATGAGAAAAATTAAAAACCCAAATTGCAAACACAAACCCTTCTCTTTAAGATTGTAGGATCGCTTTTGTTTGCCAAAATTTGTTCAGACCAATCTTTAATATGGGCTTAGGGGCGATAACAACCTGCCAATGGCCTCTTTATTCTAGTATCTGTACAGTGACGGTGCACATAATTGGGTCACCGCAAGACGGTGGAGAAAGCGAGGCTATATTCTGACGTAGTATCTTGCATTCTAGTGAAGACAATGGCAGCCGGTACGTGTCGTGAATGATTGAAAACGGCATCAGGTGTTCGTGATGGCAAGCTCGTTTTGGTGGTGGTGGTGGGATATCAATGAGAGAGTGGTGGAATAATGTTGCATGGAGAGACATGTGGTTGAATGGCAGATTGAGTGGATGGTGGAAGCGGCTTGAACTGAATGAGAGGATGGTTTTGGGTTTTGATTTTTCTATTGCACGACATGAGAACTTATGATCTCACCTTTCCAAGAATTTGACATTGCGAAAAAATTAACGGAAAGGACCAATTAGATTATAGAATTTTTTGCGAAGAACAAACCAAAACAAATAAAAAAGAGAATGACAAATGAGAATTTGAATTGAAATGAGGAGGGCCATTTTCGTAATTTTTTTCCAAATTTGTTAGATTGAGTATGTATTAGCTGCTGCTCAAGTTAAAACTTTTGTCGGAAAAATTTCAGTCTTCTGAGAATCGGCCACTGAAATTTTACATAAAAAATAACATTGTTCACAATTAGCAATAATTATCCATCGATGTATAAGGTGTTTTCTAGCCCCCTGCTTTAAAGACTCGAAATAAAAATAAAGAAAAAAATAGTCAAACATGAACATGAATAAATAGCTCCACAATTAGTTTGGACTATTAAGCTAGGTGCACCTTGATGTGTGTGATAGAGTTGGCCATTAGTTTGGTAAAATATTTTGTAGGTTAGAATTTGCCATCTAAATTATGAACATAAATGGTTAGTCCATACTCTTGCTTTATGAGTTTGTAGTCTCCCTGACTTAACAATATGTTATATAAAAGAGAATACAAGACCTTTCCATATTTATCGTTCTTTCGTGTTGATTAGGGATGACAGTATCGGGAGCCCCACCTTGCCCCGCTCAAGTTGCCCAAGTCCCATTTAGCCCATACCCATAGTGTCCTATGTTTGATTTAATATGACTTGCCCATCTCATTTAGATCAATTCATCTCATTTAACCCATTCAATACAAATCAACCCTTTTAGTTTTTAATTATTATGTTTTAATCTAGTCATATTCTTTTTAAAAAGTATATTCTTTACTCATGTTGCCAAAGGCAATGGTCAAAGGTGGGCCGTTGGAGATTACGACAGTGGGTGGAGGTGGCGGCCGACAACAATGATCAACATGGTCGACGGCATTCATCGACAGGTCAATGGTGGTTGGCTTGGCGGCACTAGTCAGATGTTGTGGTAGGTGGACTGTGACTGGTAGTGGTTGCCAAGTGATGGCTGCCAGCTGTCGACTGTGTGTGTGTGTGTGTGTGTGAGAGAGAGAGAGAGAGAGAGTATGTGTTTATGTCAAGTTTTTAGAAATACAATTAGGTTAAGATGAGGATGGAAGAAATCCGTATAGCCTTGTATGATTATATCCCTATTCAGCCAATCATTATTTACCCCACCTCCATTTAAAGCCTCCCCAAATGAGTATAAGCTAAGATGGGGATCTAATTTGCCCCTAAATTGCCTCACTATTATTGATCACATGTTTGTTTTAAAGAATCAAAAATTCATTTATTGCGGTATAGTTTGTGTACCGTCAATATGAATTGCAATAAAGAAAGCCTAGCCTCGCCCATCCTCCGATTTTTCAAACTCGTATGATATAAGTTGCACCTTATCCAAGTCAAGTTTTGTCCTTACATGCCCCATCTGAGTTAACTCCATTTGGCCACAATTAAAAAGAGACTATTCAAGGATAATAAATATGTGTGAATGTCAAACGTCGAACGTACAACATGAAATCCATATCTAATTTTTGTTTTCCAAATCATGCATTGGGACTTGTGACTTGTGAACTTACTTCCTTTACTCCATTTGATTTTAGCTAGTGTATCAGATGTGTTGTCTCTTTTTGAGATGCCATTAGTGATTCCAGTTTAGAACTTTGTTTTACCAACATGATAGAGTCAAAACAACTAGTTAATTTATGAAAAGCTTTCAAGTACTTACTCTAGTCGTGGTGGCAAAATAGGTGCCCATTGCCATTCTCACTGTCATGTATTTTCAAGTATTACAATATTGTCATGAGATCACAAGTTGCAGCTTGGCATGGACGCCTTTGAAGTTTTTCAAGTAATGAGAGTACTTCATCATAGCTCTGGCTCATAGGCCTGGGATATAAGCAGTCTGAAAGTAACCACCTTAAATATATGTATACACATGTGTATACATATATTTAAGGTGGTGACATTCAAACTGCTTCTATCCAAGGCCTATAAGCCAGAGCAGTTTGCATGTGCGTGTGTGCGCGACAAAAGCATATTAGTTGAAGGGCAATAGTTTAGTTGAACATAACAAAACAAGTTAACCGATCGATTATGTTTGCTGATGTCCCTGAGCCACATTTAAAAGGTGTGTGTCTTAAATATAATTATCATAGTTATAATTCTACAGCTAAACATGAGTTAAGTACTGCATATGTGGTATGAAAATGCAACAATGTTTCTTGCCTTCCACATCACACAAGCGCGAATTACTAGAGTAATGTGCACAAACCCATCTTTAGCGCCAGGGTAAAAGAATAGGGATGTTTTTGTGCATTAAGATGTGTGTTGGATGAGGCATTTCAATTGAGAATTTAATATGGCTGATGGTTTAAAAGTGTCTTGAAAGAAATCCAATGTCGACAACCACCAAATAACCACCAACAATTACCTACAAATTGCCACCAACAACATCAGTTAACACAAACAACTGTCGGTAACCACCAAAACAAATTGCACAGCCTCAACGAATCATTAACATCAATAGGCCGCCGTTGCTACTCCAATCCAAAACTAGACCACTGAGTATTTATCGATAGATAAGCAACCATCACTATATGCGACAAACAGACGATCAATATAACCTCTAACAACCACAAGAACAACCTTTCGAGTGTGAACACCCATGTTGTTAACCATCACCGCCCTCAATGTCCATCGCCAATGTCTTTTCAAAAATCTGTCGTTATAAAGTCCCAATTGCTGGCCACCGCAATTGAACCCACCACGATCGAGCCTCAATTTATCATCACCGTCATCACCTAACAACCTCATTATGGCTATCGTCGTTGCAAATTAACTTCTATGCTATTATTTGATGCAAACTTTGCGCTCATCATCACTGATTGCACGCACACACTCTCACACACTACACGCGCACAGCTACATGCCGACATAAACCACGGTTGCCCCTTCCCCCAGCCTCATTATCCAACACACGTACGCACACACACTGCATGCACACCCAAATACGCTCTCACATGCATTATGCACACACACAAACACACGCCCACATAGTCACGCATTGCACGCATACACAAACACAAACACGCACCCACTATTGAAGTTTGAACTCCTTAGTCCCATGTGACTTAGAGATGGATTTTGAAAGGGTTTTACAAGTGGGGAAGTGCTTTAATAATGTACTTTGGTAGTAAGACTAGGGAGTGTAAGTCCCCATGCTACCCAAGTGCGGGTGCACAAGTTTAGGCGCATTATTAGCCGCACTTCGTTGGTTGCAAAAGAAGTGACTATTTTGTTTTAAAAAAAAATGTTTCATGAAGTTTGTTTAATAAAAAGATGCAACTGATTATTTGAATTTAATTTATGTTTATTTCAGAATAAGTCTGGCAGTTATATTCTAAATATATATGTTGTAACTATTTTTTTCAACAGTTTTGCTTATTCAAAACACAAATGTTTTATGAGTATATGATGATTTTGTATTCAAAAATCACTTTCCATTTTGGCACCCTTTATTTTTTGTAAAATTTATGTAACCAAGACTCGCACTGCTTTAAAGAGAATCACGAGGAGAATTTTCATGTGTTGTTTGCAAATTTTGGACAAGACTTTATTGTATATTGTAGGATTATTTGTCTGCAACCCATCAGCAAACTCAAATTCGAGTTGGGACAAATAAAGCCTTATGAAAAGCGACTACGCGTTTGAAATTCTTTATTTATGATTTTGTTTCCATCCAATTTTCAACACCTACACACACCACAGTTGCACCCCCCCCCCCCCCCAATCACCCACCAACACTTATAACCTGCATGCACTTACACACACCGCCCACGGGTTGCCCTCTTCCCTCAACCCCTATCACACACCACCACAAACACCCTGCATGCATACACCCACTCCACGGTGTGCAACACGCACGCCCGCGTGTGTGCAGGGTATGTGGTGGTGGAAGATGGGAGATGGGGATAGGGGTGCAACCCATGGTGTGTGTTTGTTTGTATGGTGTGGTGGGTGATGGACGACGGGGGCAGTAGTGGAGGTGAAGAAGGGGCAAAGTTGTTGTTGAAAAAAAAAATTCTCTGTAATTAGATGTGTGTCTTATTAACACGCGTTAAAATTGATTTCATCTAAGGAGTCGTATTTCGTTAACTGTGACGGACTTTAGTACATCATTTGTAAGTAAAGGGGCTGATATCGCACCCAAGGTGTAGTAGAGGGTTCATTAGCTATTTTTTCCTAATAAAAAAAATGTAATGCCCTTTTAAGTAATCCTGGAAAATGGGTCGACCAGCCACGTACGGGTAATACAAGTCCAAGTAAGAATTACCCTTTTTTTTTCAGGTAGTCATTTCATGTATTTGCTCCCTACTAGTAAGTCTGGGTAGAGCTACATGTAAAATGTCTGATTAAAGGTGCAGTCGTTCTACAAATCATGATCGACAGTAGAGATTGGGTAAAGTTGCGGCCAGTCACCTTCCTTAGAAAACCCTTGCCAGTTGATGGCGGAGTTTATGACAGTGACCGTGGAAAATGGATGGTAATGTTGAGCTGACGGCCTAACGGTGGGAAAACGAATGCCGGAGTTGCTGTGGATGGTGAAAGTGGAAGGTGGCATGGACTTTGGAGTGTGTGAGTGAGAATGTTAGAGATAGAGAGAGACAGTCAGGTGTGGACTGCTGTGCTGCGGAGAGGAATGAGGTGCACTATATGTACGCACGCACGCGTGATCTGTGATGTAAGTTATCCGTGTGTGTGTGTGTGTGAGAGAGAGAGAGAGAGAGGCGAAGGCAGCTAAGAGAAGAAACGGAGAGAAACCAAAATACCCTAACCCTAAACGACTAAACTAAAATTATAGTCTAGAAAGTCTTTGTTTTTTCTTCTTCTTTCACATAACATAGGTACTTGGGCAAAACCCGGTCGGCTGTGGATCAAATTTTAAAGGTTTTCTCTTTTACATGATTGTACTCGTTTCTTGGCAGTAGGTTGGGTCGACCCCCGAGTTCAGACATTTTTTTGCTGGGTCTTCTTATAAGTACTAGACTAGATGTATAACTATATTGGAAACTGCATGATTTTAGAAATTGCAAAGGGAAGATATTAATAAAACTATTTTCAGCTTCACTATTTGCACTTCCTTTCAAATTTCATTGCCAATGAGCTACAAATATCCCTGACCTCCAATATTAGAGTTCAACATTATTTAACAGCAAATACAAAACAATAAAGCACAAAACTAAGGTAGCGTTTGAAAATCATTTGATTTTCTATTTTTTTTCTCTAGTTTTGTAAATTGGGAAAAAAACGCGTTTGACACACAATTTTCGTTTTTTTTCCTTCAGTTTTAAAAATCAGTTTTTAAAACATGACTGTTTTTGAAAACTCCTATAGAGGAGCTTTGGGTTTTCAGTTTTGGTTTTGTTTTTGTTTTGAGACCATCACCGCCACCCGCCGCCACCGGCCACCTTAGCCCGCTCGGCCAGCGGCGGCCACCGCCATCGCAATTACCACCAAAGAAAAAATTCAAAATAAAAACTGAGTAATCAAACACTCAAAAGAAAAAACTCAAAATAAAAACTGAGTAATCAAACACCCATTTGTTTTTGTAAAAAAAAAAATTAATTGATTTTAATTTTGATTTTTTTAGAAACAGAAAATCAAAAACTGAAAGTTATTTCAAACAAATCCTAAATAACCAGCACCTTGGGCTTGAAAGGTCTAAAGACTAACATTAAAGCCCAAAAGAATACAAAAACTACGCTTAAACAAACAAAAATACACCCTGCACCAAACTCCCTCGCATGAACCATAAATGATGCCTCTGAACCCAATCAGCACCACCATCACGTATGTTGGCTCCGCACCAAACCACCTCTAATCACAACCATAACCCCTAAATCTTACCTCCCACAGCAACACCACTCAACCACCCACCATCGCCAACAAACCAAGGTCAATCCAGCCAGCTACGACACTACCCGTGACCCCAAGCTTTTAGAAATCTGACCACGCAACACCAACACAATCCACCACGCATCAAGCAACAACAATGAAACCAATAATACGACTCTAGAGGGGGTGAATAGGGTTTTTGAAAATTAATGGGAAGTTTAAACTAAGCACAATCATAAATCTCAAACAAACCAAGTAATACTTCAATGAAGATGCTAACTAAACAATCTCAAACAATTAAAGAGCAATAAGTAAAGAGATTGAGTTAGAGATGTTTGACAAGGAGATTTAAATGGTTCGGCTTGAACTACCCTTAAGCCCATATCCACCTCTTCAAGGAAGTCCCTTGCAAGAGCACTAGAATCCACTAGCAACAATCTTCTTCCAGGTCAAGATCAAAACCCTTACAACACTTGGTGATATCCCCACACCAAGCACAAGCCTTGAATCCACAAAGCTCACCCAAGACTTGACAAACCCAAGCCTTGATCACAATCCTTTTACAAAGATCAAATGTGTACAAAGAAACCCTCTTGAAAGGAAATGAGTACAAATGAAGCTCTAGTGCAATAGAGAGATGAGAGAATTGATGACTTGAAGGATGTTCACTCTCAATCAAAGAATTGCTCACAAAGATGATCTCTTTAATGATGTAAAATCATGAAGATGAAGAGAGATAAGTTTAATCTATGAGCCTTGATGTTTCTCTAATGAATGAAGGCTTAGAATGTGGTTTCCATGGTGTATGATGAAGCCTCAAATCATTTATATAGGGAGCAAATGAAATATAGCCGTTATAGGCATAATATGGCCAAAATTGTCATTGCAGTCGACTGTATTCCCAATGCAGTCGACTGGGTTCCCTCTAAAATAGCCATTAGAGTCTTGTCCTCAAAAATAGCCGTTGGAGCTGAATTTTGACCAATGCAGTCGACTGCATTCCAATGCAGTCGACTGGATTCAAATACAGTCGACTGTATTACCCTACTGCCTATCGGCTGCCTCACGGAACCCCCTTTCCTATTTTGGGCATAACTTTCTCTAGAAAAATCGGATTGAGGTGCCGTTTTTTGCGTTGGAAAGCTAATGAAAAGTTTTATCAAGATATGAAAAGATTAGCACCAAAATAGTTTTTGAGAAAATCTGAGTGAGCTCCAAAGTTCACTCATTTTCAAGAACCACACTTGTATGAAAGGTTATGAACTCACATGCAATGCACAAGGTGTCCTAAGGTCTTTTTAGGTCATAGTCATCAATCCAAGCATCAAACCAAGACTAGTTACATAATTGTAAAGATCAATCATAATCAATGATAACTTAGCCTATGCATTCTTTCTTGCTCTTTGACATTGGACTTGATGAAGCTTCCATAGCATGTCACCATAGCTTTAAGCTTCTTTGTATTTAATCCATCTATCCAAATTCTCAAATGTGTCTTCATGAATGTGCATGTATATACCTACTAAGAATACACTCAAAGCACACATTAGAACATAATCAATGTGTAGTTATCATCAAAACAAGATGTAAGCTTAGGTTATCCAATCATAGGGCTAACAAACAACAACCGAAAAAGAAAAACAAAGAGGGAACCAAGCTTGGGGGAAGAGGGAGGGACAAACCCTAGCCTAAAATACACTCTCAATTGACGACTACACCATACACGCCACAAAATCCAAAACCAAAAACAGAGAAGCACCTAACTAGGTGGAAGGGGGAGGGACATACCCTAGCTTAGAGCTACATCCTCATCCCATGGCCTTATGGCCTCACCGGATCAGGATCCCCTGTTGTAACTATGATTCTCTCTCTTCACTCTCTCACAGCAACATGGGACAACACTCTTGCTGTAACCATGGTTACAGCAAGAGATTCTGATCCGGCCTTATCGTACACCTACCTGTCCTCGGGAGCTGTGGCAACACAACACCTACACCCTAGAAACCAACTGGAAGACTTACCTCCATACCAACAACCACTACCAATCCAGGAAAGTGACATAAACCCCGACCCACCTTGCGATTCAATAGAACCTAGAAAAGATTTACATGCCAACGGTGGAGGCATAATCAAATTAGGTTTTAGAAGGATTGGAGGGAGGGGGAATTGTTTCGACGAAGAGAGACAATGTTAGCTATCACCTCAATTAAAATTTATTGCTAATAATACATTCAAGTACAAAAATTTATACACGACATGATGATACAAAATGGTGAAAATAATGGCCTCACCTTTGATGGTTATCTTATATTGTAGTACGTTGAGTTATAAGAATAAGGAGAATGATACGAGGGACTCTTACAACTATACTAGTTACCCCAAAAGGTCATTTTTCCAACCTTTGACGGCAAAATGGGGTGGACCAATTCCAAAGTAGTGTGAGAATACCAATATCCACAATATAAGAAACTGTTAACGTACATATCAACCAAAATTCACCTCATTACTCATTACAATTTATTTCCAGTTTGTAATTTACCGAAGACATTGCCATTTTCAGTCTGTAAGTTCTTCCTCAAATTACCCCGGATTTTCCTTTTTGATACAAAACTTTAACAATACGAGTCTATCCGAGTAAAATGCTGAATTTCACTCAAGGAGTCACGGTACTAAGAACATCCACACAAACACAAATACATTTTACATCAAATATTTGCAGCTTGCATTGCTTCCCTAGACAACTAACGCGATTGTATATATTTTTGCCACGGCCATCTAGCCACCGGGGGAACACTAAATTTTCAACACGCATGAGACCAATCCACTACCGCGACGTACCACAGCATTGCATTGCTCATTCTGCCAAAAGGGGTTCTCTGGAGGTACAAGCTCATTCCACGTGCAGTGGCTTCTTGCTACGCGTCCCCAAGCTTTCAAACTGTTCAACTTTTCTGCGATTTCTTCCCATTCTTTTGGGGGCAAACTAGATCTGGAAGCAGGTCTTGCATCTGCATCATCTTTTTTTCCCACCCATTCTTCTCTTTCCGCCTGGCAGATCACTGCTGATAATCTTCCTTTTGTTACTTCTTACTCCTTGTGACAGACCCTGGGTTGATTTCTGACGAAAAGAATGTTCTTTCACCCGTTTCACACTGTTACCGCTACCTGCAGATTTACGAGACTCATTTGCACTAGGGGAGAAGCCTTTCCATCTCTCCTCCCTCTTCCTCTTTCTAGATTTAATTTGATCCTCTACCTTTGACAAGTTTCCCTCTTTGCCTCGTCTATTTTTCCACCTACTGAAATAATGTTCAAAGGAATTAGGAGAACCCTCATTAATCGGAGATCCTATGTAAAAATTACCAGTAGTGTATGAAAATCAGACCTGTTCGTAGATGTGTCTGAAATTGGTGGCTCTATTTCTGTACTGCCAGGTTCCTTGGAATCCGTCTTGCCATGACGATTCTGCAAGCATTGTAAGAGCTTAGATACCGTTTCCACATCCACCAAGGAAGGTATTTAAAAACACAGATCGAGCTGGATGTACATCCATATGAATGTACATTTCTTAAAATGTACTGCTAAAACAAACATGAATTTTCTATGCGAATTCGAATGCTAGTCATTGTATTATAATAAGACCCATAGTCTAAATAAGCAAAACCAATCTGGCCTTTCATGGTATCAAAGTAGTGAGGGTTCAACCCTTGCCGAACACATTCCAAGCTTTTAGATCTTGCACTGGCTTCATCAAAGACGAACTTTGGCTACTCAAATTCGTGGACAGCCAATGAGTTCCACACCGTACCCGTTGATTTGCATGCAGTCACATAAAGAATCAAATTAGGCAATTTGAGGCCTTATGCAGTGAGTTATGTACTCTTTAACACAAGCATACAATATCTATTTAGGAAATGAAACTAGAAATGCCTTTACAGTGTCTTCCAGACCATGAATGAGAAGCCCATCCTTACAATTGCCACGATATTGAACTGATGGATAATATACCAATGCAGTCCTTCCAGTACATCTCTGCTAGAAAGCACCGTGAAAGGCATCATACCCCATGTTCGTGATATGATTTGGACTAAAAACATTGAAAGTGTTCACAACAACGATGTTTCACTGTGACAGAACGCTGGTGTTCAGTGGTGCAAGGGGTATTTGAGGAAGAAGGTAAACCTCTTATAAGGTGAATGGTCTCATTTGACCTGTTTGGCGTATCTCTGACTCTAAGGTAGTAGTGTGTGAGATAGAACAGAGAAATGAACTGAAAGATACAAGGAGATGAAATCTTCAAACTTTTGTACCTGGTGGCTTTACAGGTTCTTTTCCAACTGGGAAGGATGACATTATAACTCAATGCTTCAATCGCTTTGGTTTGAGGAATATATTTACTGATTATATCTTATATTGGAACGAAAATTGGCGCAGCAGCCATAGTTTGAGGGTCAACTTGGCAATTATTCTAAAAAAAATGGGAGAAGAAACACCTCTAAAACGCTCTTCACAAAATTCCTGTACTTATCGGGTGCAAGTAACTTCACGGCTGCTGAACCACATTTCCGCATCATGATCTCCAGGATGACTGTGACCTGTAATAGCAATGAGCAATTGCGTCTAAAAAATTTCTCAGGGAATAACATATGCATAAAGGATGACAACAATGCCGTGCAGGCTGAAGCTGCAGAAGCTTTGCCCTTCCAAAGACTCCCAATTTAATCCTACCACATATGCACATCACATTTCTTGCCCCCATCCCATCCATGACCCCAAAAAGAAAAGTTAGATGAATCCCTCTCCCTTTTCGCTGCACTAAACAAGTGCGTGAGTGTACATGTTTATAAAGAAATAGGATGATCCTCAAACTTAAAAAACACAAAAAAGACAAGGGTGAACAGGGTACTCCGTAACGAAACATAAAAAACACAAGGGTGTACAGGGTACTTTGTAAAGGCGCTACAAGAAAGTCCATATCAGAAGGGTGGTTGGAAAACGAAGATCCCATTTACACCTCCTCATATAACACCCCAAACCTTCCCACATTCTGACTCCTACCCCATTCAAACCATGCCTTGAATAAAGATGAATACATGCTCTTTTTCCTAATTTTCCCTTCGTTTGGTAGTCTGGGGTAGTATACATACTTTTGATCTAAAATGATTCCGCGAAATAGATGACCATGGGAGAATTCTGTTGATAATATTGGGGAGAAAATCCCGTAAGTCATTTGCTTGAAGGCTCAAAACTAGCACTTTCACGAAGCCCAAAACAGCCTGTTCAAAGTTAAAAAAATGAGCTCGTAAGCATTGAACAGAAATTTGGATTATGCATCAGGAATTTGGGAAACACTCACTTTTATAACTTCAGTAGCTTTACTCTGCAACAACTCCAAAACAGATGGCACTAGATCAGGCATCGAACAACAGATATCTGTATTACTGTGAACAAGAACAGAGAGTGCAGACACTGCTCCGCTCTTTATGTGAGGAGAGGATCCAGAGAGATAGCCTGTTATCTGAATGTTGCAAAGACGGTCTAAATTAATGCAGGAAGGAACATAGAGATAGGACAAGTCATGAAACCCACGATACACGAAGGAGATGAACAGATGATAGTCATTAAGTTGAAAGAAAGAACTCGCCAAGAACATCAAGTTGACAGGAATGATGGAGGAAGGGGTCAAATTTGGTTTGGAAATTTGGATAGACGATTGGAAATCTGATCAAGCACCATGCACAGAAGCTCCGTCCAAAAGGGGGTTTCCACTTTAGAGAGATGAACGGTATGGATTATTAGATGAAATAAGACAAGAAGAAGTATGATGAATTTCAGGACAGCTAAGAATTATCTCAAGTACTATCGCGATCACATTTTCTTGTGCTAACTAAAACTTTGGCAGTCTGATCTCTTGGAAGTATTACATACACAATCATGACTGGCACTTGAACACCACTCTTCTCTATTTTGAAATAGGCAGCCAATACTACTAAACTACTAGTGATGTCGAGATGATGAAGCAACTCCTAGTCCTTGATTGTTCCTTACTATCACATAATATGCAAACTTAAGAAAAAGATCAGGGTCTTAGTGTCATTTTAATCCAGTGGAACCTGGCTAACATCTTGGTTCAATCTATCTACAGTATTTTGAAGACCAACTCAAACCTTGGAGCTACACAATTCAATAGAGTCTATGATTGATAATTAAACAAAGTAAATACTCAGGCAGTGACATCAGGCAATGACCAAAACAATTCAACTAAACCTTCTCCCCAAGCTAGTTGGGGTGGGCTACATTAATACTTTCCGTATCCAAAATTGTACGCATCAGGCAAGGATATTTAATGAATTTTTTGAGATACTTAGACCAATCATTTCCAAGAAAGTGATGGTAATGCATTACCATGCTGATGAGTTTGTGATAAGGTCCACCAGAAGTAGCGTCTAATGAGTTTCGCAAGCTGGAGCCTATCTCAATCAGGATATCGTAAGCTGCTTTCCTACCTTCTTCCTTGGACTGTATTTGAAGCATACAAATTACTAACATGTATTGCAATAAGACGATGGCAATAACTAATGCAGAACATCAGCCTGAAATATTGCAGAACTGAGTAGGAGAAGAAATGAGGTCAAAATACTGTCGTTAAAGCTGCGATTATGACAACTAAAAAGATATCTTCATACACCGAAAAAGTAGACTTCCTCGAAGATAAGGAAGCTAAGACATGTTACCTTTAGCAACAAGTGTTAACTACTATGTCACTAATAGCTAGAGGAAACATGTCCCCCTTCTTTCTAATTTCAAAACGACTTCCTTCTTTCCTTGAAATACCCTGGCTGATCCTGATTTTGCAAACCAATCAGCAAGAAGACCAAACCAAATTGCCAAGTACAAGATCTTGCAACACAATGATTTAAGCCAATAAAAGAAGGGTTGTTTGGAAAGTGACTATGCTTCTTAACCTTGGGTAATTGTGATGGAGAACCAGAGCGGGCACACAATGGGTAAAAGGGGTGTTGCAAAAGAAAGAGGGAAAAGGAGGGACTTGCTTACATCAAACACTATATATTATTTAATAGGAATAGCATCTTGGACAGAAAGAAACATATTAAAACAATTCTAGACTCCTAATAAATCCTCAATTACATGTATAACTACAATTAAATCAAACTTTAAATACAAGATAGAACCCATGCATAGTTCAAACTTTCCCAAAGTCTTCACCAGTGCTTACTGCATCTGTGAGTAAACATACGTGGTAGCAGCCTTAAATGTAGAAGGTAAAAACACATGATAGCATTCATAAATCTAGGAAGTAGCTCTTACATCTTTTAGTGCGAGTATAATCTCGTTGAGTATAAGAAAAGCCTTTGTATCTTCCTGATCCAAGCTCTGCATAAAGAACATAGGAGTTCTGATTAAATTCAACTTTTATATATAAGATAGAGAGATAGCTGTTGCTGTCAGGGTAATTACGTGAAAGTTTCAAAAGGGGGATGATTAAATCACTAAAGAAATTCTAAAAACTCAGATAACAAGCAAGGTATTTTAAGGTAGTTTGTCCCACATAAACTCGAAGTTAACTTTAGCAGATGAAAAACAAGTTATGTTGTACTATCTTGCGTCCCTTTCCCTAGTTCTTTCACATAAGTTTAATAAACAGATGGTTCTTCAGAGAAAATAATTTTATGCTATACCATAGAAAGATGAGCACAACTACGTTTCAACAACGATTCAGTAGTCTATACACATGATATTTACCACTACACTAACCGTGTTATTAGGGTTGACAAGCTTACGATATAGACATGATGAGGCTTGCCATAACAACTTCCCAACTTCATTGAGTTTAAAATTCCAATCGTGTTTGCATTTCATGACAAATAAACACATCCATTACAAATTATGCCTCGCTTACACAGGTGCTTAGATTGCTTATCCTTTAGCTTTTATCAAATAACACTTGCAATTTAAAATCTTAAAAAACTACAAAAAGCTGCGATATTAGAATCCCCAATCGTTTGCTAACATAGAGGAACTTCTGACCTTTATCGCGTGAACCAACAGGGTTTGAAAGCAAGCAAAACGACTTCTAAGTGATGAGATATCCTCCGGAGACTTCAGACCAAGCAACAGTTCCATCAGTTCATCATACTTTGAAGAACAAAACCGAGGGTGCTCCTAAAACACATCATAAAATTAACATTGTGAGTATTAAGTTTCTGGAACTTGCCATTGTTTGTCAGTGGCAAATTACAAGTACCGACCTCTAAAATTTTGTTAAGAGCAAGGTATGCTTCACACTGACCGATCTCATCAGTTTCCTTAATGAAGTAAAAATCATGAAAGACCAAAATTTGCATTAAGTTAGTTGCTCGAAATATCCTCAGTACTAGTGATTAAAACAGATCATGCAGAGGTATTGGGTTATCGCCATACCTGCAAAGTGTGTCTGATGAAGTTAAAGAGTAGATCAATGAGATCTTCACTAGCTCCTTCAACTATAGAAGCTGCTAGCTCCAGGATCAGACATCTGTAAGAAATTATACAGTGCCATATGTCTTGTATAAGAGCAATAACAAACTTATCACCAAAAATGCAACCCTTCCATATAGATTAGTTTTATCATTCTAGTGTCCAGGTGAGTATTAATGTCTAATTCCAAAATCTTAACATTTACTTCAAATATACTATCATCTAAACTTAGAAAAGACATCTGGGCTGATATTCAGCAAAAGTGGGTTAGAAGCATAAAATAAGTAAACAAAGTCACCCAGGACAGATCCCCACAACTGTATATTTTGACTCAATTATTGTTCCAGCTCCCTTCAAGAACTTCACTGTGTCCTCAACCTTTCATCTAATTCTGAAAGGGGTGTAAAAAAGAGGACTTCAACGACATAGAAATACTAAAATTTGCCAGAAAGGGAGCAGGGATTTCTTTATACAAAAAATATTTGCATTAACGAATCCATAAGCAGGCATATTTCGAAACATCGTTCCCCCAATATGCGAGATGGTTATTTTGCACTAAAGGTAAGCACTATCCACCATAAACATATACACTCCTCAAAACAAGGGAAATGACTACAATAAGCTTAAAAAATAAGGGGATAAGTCAAATTCACCCATAATTTGTTGTTCCTTTTCTTGCTTTAACAAGTACATAAAAAAGGGATAAACGAGATATACAATTATGATTAACACCTGCATGCTTAATCATGTCCTAGCTGCAAGGAGTTATGAAATGCGCTTTGCTCTTTTGAGCATGGTGTGGGTTTCTTTCAAGTTGGCCACTTATGAAAGGGGAAGAGGGAAGAATGTGTTACAATGTAAGGCTCCTGAATGGATTACGTGGAGACCCTGGGGTGTAAGTAGTGCATTTGAGAACGAGGAAATTTACATACCACATCTTAAATTTTCTTTTGATGAAACTAGTACTTTTGTTGATGGAAGAAACTAGGTCTTCTCAACGCAGTACTTTTAGCCTATTTGGACAGCTATTTGGTATAGGTCTTAGGCTTTAGTCGCACCACCCTTTGGTGCCCCAATCATACAGTTGTCTAAGAAGGAAAAAGATAACTGGTATCAACTACCAAGCTGCTAAAAACAACGGAACTTTCCAAGAGAAAAAAATTACCGAGCCAGGTACTTAAAGGATATTTGGAGCTACTAGAAGGCTCGTGATATTTCTTCCAAAAGAATGCATAGAACGGCACCGTTATAATGATATCCAGGGACTCACTAATTCTACAACTTGGGGGGCAGGGGGTGGGGAGTAGGGGGTTGGCGGGGGCGGTGAACAAGTACTTTGGATTAAAAAAAGAACGTACTCTCACCTATTTGCTTCTTTTCCATTAGAAGTTGAATTGCTTTTCTTTTCAACTGAAGCACTGACAGAAATTCCTGGCTCTCCACATTCACCCATATCATTGATGAGCTGAAACCTCTCAAGCGAGGAAACAAATATTTTTTTGGTCACTGAAGAATCAGTGATGGATACCAAGCATTTAATTGCATCCTGATTCAAATTTGAAAAAGAAAGATAAGAAGAAAAATCAAACTATCTCAATAACAAGAAAGTGTGCTGAAAATCATACAGGAAAACCAGCACTGCTGTTCCCTTTTACAGAAAATATTAAACTTGAATGATAATTACTAGTGAGAAATGTCTTGTAGCATTCGTTAAGCATAAAATACATTGCTGGACCACTTTTTTAAAAGCTTAATCTTTTAGAGTAACAGATAACATAGTATCAAAGCTCTGGTTTTGCAAGATTGCAAAACAACAAGAAACACGCAAATGGGGACAAATGCAGACGGGAAGAATCGAACCCAGGCCTTGCCCTACCATGATCTCTGATACCATGTTAATGCATATCGTGTTTTAATAACAACCATATATTTGACCATTTCAAAGTAATAGATGAAAAACAATGGAGAACCTTCAGATATGAGCGCTTTTCACGAGGTGCTATAAATAAGACATCGATAAGAGCCTGAAGCAACTCCTTGGAATATGACGCCAAAGCCCTAATATTTTTGCTGGCAACTTTTTCCGAATAAGAGGGCTTGTCTTCAACCTTTAATGCTAGATCGCTTACGTCAGCCATCATTGAGACCTTCACTGAGTTATCAGCACCCTCACCGGATCTAAGTACACTTCTGTTTTGATTCACAAGTTCCTATGAGTACAGACAGAATAAACAATAAGAGGATATATTAATTTCACATTAGGCACAAAAAAAACTGTTAAGAAGTTCACGCACTAATGTAATGCAAATTAGAAAAAAAAACCTGCAAAGAAATGGCAATAATTTCAAGCATGAAGGAGTCCTTCTTGAGATAAGGTATCAAAAGTTTGGCCAATCGTCCAAAATTCTTGTAAGTGTCGGTCGGATGGCGACAAAAGGCAGGTAATAATCCCCAACACTCCTGGGCACGAGCCTGCAGATCTTGTCGAATTACTGACTTTTTAACTGGCAAAGAGCAAAACATTAAATTCCAGACATAGGCAAAAAAATTTGACTACTGCAACCCCTAGCTTAAAAACCAAAGATCAAAGTCAGCAGGTAACCACAGCAAAATTTGATGATTCAACAAAAACATCAATGACTTTGTCCCTCGTTCTAGTAGGACATAAGTTCATAAGCAGTCAAAGCTCATCAATTTTTAACTTGAACTGAATATAACGACTTCAAACAGACTATCGTCAAGAGTACATCAATGAAACTGGGCGTCTCTCCACGAGCCTCAGCAACATATAGGTATGAGTCACAACAAAATTTTTGCATCATTAAACTTTTATGCGTACAGTTTAAATGGAGGCATTCATCC
Source organism: Escallonia rubra (assembly GCA_033065855.1). Lineage (NCBI taxonomy): Eukaryota > Viridiplantae > Streptophyta > Magnoliopsida > Escalloniales > Escalloniaceae > Escallonia > Escallonia rubra. The sequence continues at coordinate 15,492 of JAVXUO010002228.1, read as the reverse complement.
AATTATTGCATAACGAAACAAAGTATCGATAAAAGAACAGTGCATCCTATTCCCTAAACTGGATCTCAAGCCTTAGCAAGATAGTAGAAATGAGTCTCCATGTCAGTTTGCCTCAGTCAATTTAAATATATCTATAGGGTTCAATAAAGCATCTCATACAAATAATAAAAACTATATAAAGTCTCCAAAAGGAAATAATGCGTCCTATTCACCAAATGTAGTTCCTCCTACGTTGATGTATAACAGCTCACTTATGCTAGAATTGGATGATTGCCAGCTAATACATGACGTGCAAGACAGATATGACATTCATATATCATTCTTTCTTACATTTATTGGTTCCTGTAGATGTCTCAAAACTTTCATCCTATTCTATGTGAAAAGTCAAATATGGAAAATTTCTCTTTTTTCCTTTGGTTTGGGGTAAGTAAGGTCAACGCCAGAGCTTTTAAAGTAATTGGTAAATAGAAAATAGAGACAAGTATGGGACTGCATATTTCTTCACACGAGAAACGAATGGAACACTGACTATAAAATAATATTCTCGTTAACCCTTAACTGCAACCACTGGATACCAAAAACAAAAACATCAACCAAAAAAGGATAGAGGAATATTCAAAGCAAACAAAGAAATAAGAAAAACTATGTCCAAATGGAACTTTGTTCTGGTGATTGCAACCTCAATTGGAATAAAGAAGCACTATCGTAATAACAACAAAAAAACATAGATGGTAAAGAAAACATGATAACACTTGAGACTCAAGCTTAACAAAAGATATGACACTAGTCAACGCATAACTGTGAACTTGAGTCTAGTAATTTGAACAAGGCTTCGTTGAGTTGATAAATCATCCTACAAGTTTCCAAAAAGAGGTTCCCTTTAGGGAGGGGCGTTCTTCCTTGGGGCATCCCCATTGCCTGTCTTTGGATTCATTTTTTATTCTCATATATTCTTTTTCCCTTATTCATTTATTTTGGGTGGGGGGCAGTGTTGACAACTGTATCTTTTCAAAGAGATTTAACTGTCAAACAATGAATATCAAATCAAAGTTGCTTCTTTTATAGATTTGTTTTCCTTTGGGTCACCATTGTTTCATAATTTTGCCAAAGCCCGAAAACACTGAATCTTTCGTTTTTCGCACGCAATTAACTTTCTAGAACCTACACAAAAAACGAACAGAACCTAAATGGAGTCGAACTATGAAATCATTAAACTATTGATCTGCATTCAAGTAGGTACCTTTACGACAAGCCCGTTGCAATGATTCTGTCAGTGGCACAACATGCTCCATAAAGAACCCTAAGGATGATCTGAGAACATAAATCCTTAAAATAGGTACCAACCAAATGTTTGTACAGGTGAGGTCCTCGTCGTTAAAGGATATAGGTAGCAGCATAAGTAATTTCTCTGGCCCCGTAGAAATAATAGAAGATCCCATACACTCCTGAAGCTGCAATAATTCTATCTCCATGAGCAAATGGATCTATAAGCACATACTTATCCAAGAAATGAAACAGGATTCACAAGCACATACATATCTGCCCACAAACTGGAAAAATAGGAAGACCACCAGTAAAAGGTTCAGCATAAAATGTGTTCATTCACCCCCAAAATTTAAAAAAATAAAAAATTGAAGTGCTTAAACGCAAACTTATTGGATGTGTGCAGTTTTTGCTTATTAAATGTGCTAGCAAATTTCTTCAACAAAAAAGCTAAGTGCCTGTATAAGATCCTGGGTTTTAGAATTATACAAAAGACCAAGAAGAACATAACAGAAAGACTTCACTTCTTCTTTACATAAAAAGTGCTATTTCACATAAGAATCAAAAGCTGATTTTATAATGTGCAAAGCTCAAAAATGAAGTCTCATCCTTTTAAAACTTTCCAATAGTCAACCCTAATAGGCAAATCAGAATCTTGCAAAAAGCCAGATATATTAATTCCTTTGATATAATTGACATGCATTACCATGAATAAGACATATTCATTGACACTTACATCTTTTGCATCAGAAGTATCCAGGGGCAGAACGCTAATCAAGTCGGCAAGTCTAAGTACTATATCCTTCATGTAGAAAAATGAGACCTCACCTACAACCATAAGGCCAACTAGTCATAAAGCAAGCATATGATGGGCATAGAGTAATAGCACTAAAGCTCTTACTCACAACCAACATGATTAACAAAGAGACCAAATGATGGCAGACAGACAAAGAAACATAACTAGTGCTCTTAAGTATAAGAGAATCTGATTTTTACTGCAGCTTACAAAATTTGAATGATCTCAATGCTCCGAAAGCAAATACAGCATATAGGATAATACAGTTTTGAATGGCCTCTGCCGCTTGGACTCCATACATCTATCTCTAGGCTCAGCCAATCCTAGTCCGTTAACATTTCCAAGAATGAGCAGCATGCTGTGCTCGCCAGGGTTCAAAGGCAGGAGACACAGAGCTATGCAAGCTCAGTACCGTACACTCCATGTAGATCCTGAAGCTTTGGCATGGTCCATTCTCTGAAGAACTGAGGTTGTTGCTTGGTAGCTAAACTCAAAGGCTCATCAACTGTTTGGCCCATTGAGCAACTGTGTCTTGTCCTTGCCAGAGAAGGGATTACCCCAACGAAGAGGAAATGTCGTTAGATTCAACATGTCTCATGCACATTCCACCCCGAAGACTTGGCTTTCACCTCCTTGATCTCCATAGAACCTCCGCATATGTTTCCTCTGGGGCTAACATCTAGCTCAAACTTCTAGAAGCACAAGTGCCTGGTGCCAGCTGCTCTCTAGCTCACAGAGCCTAATATATAAGTGACCAGGCATTTTTCACCACAAAATTTTGAGATGGTTCAGATAGCCCTTATTTCCCCCTCTTGAAGTAGTATCAAATCCTCTAAGACCACAGTAAGCAAAGCCCATGTGTTGTTCCTCATTTTTATTAAATCTTGCAAGGTTACGTGATTTGGCACAAAAAGTCTGAATCGAATTAAGGAGTTTACCTTTACCTTATTTGTGATCTGAGTCTGGCTGGCTTAATAGATTGAATATGGAGGTAGCTAAACAAGTTGACCCATGGGAGAGGTTAATTTGCCTATGAACGATGGTCTTAGGCTCACTAGTGAGAAGGTCCAAAAGATTCAGACTTATTTCAACTTTGAAATTAGGGGCTTAGGCTCGATTTTGCTTGTTCTTGCAGTCTTGGCTTCCTTCTTCTTGCATCCGTTCTCTTTGTTCTGTTCTATAAAACAGACAGGTTCTTAGTAAGAGAGAGTCCTCACTAAGTTTACTCCATGGATTGATGTTCAACAAATGGACAGCTAGATCGCGACCTTGGAATGAGGCTTACTAGGCTCGGACAATTCAAGTCAAGAGGGTTTAAAGGCCTTCGTAATGAGTGGATAGCCTTCTATTTTGATTCTAAGATTCTAAACTTCTGGTCCCGTCTTCTTTGTTAGCTCCAGCGAACGAAGGAGATGACAAGGCAAGACCAGCAGGATGAAGCCCTTTTTTGATAGACCAAGGTCGTAAAGGATGTCGTGGCCTGACCAAGGGTATTTGAAGGAAGCTCATTTGTTTATCAATATGGGACAAGCCTTCAACACCTCTTTATTTTGTTTCTTTTCTTTGCCTTATTTGCAAGTTTCTTCGCGCCTACATTCTTTCTTATTTGCGATGGCTACTAAAGTCACGGCCTCACGGTCTTAAGCTCATTCCTAAGAATGAGGGAGTCAATTTGGAGGTATACGAGAGTCAATCCTCGGCGAAGAGGTTAGGCAAGATCTTTCAGCATTTACATGACCGAAAGTCAATCCATATTGAAGAGGTAGCTGACTTTGTATTGGATGGATGCCTTAGGTGCCTTAGCTTTGAGAGGATAGGCCAACCACGTTCTTTCCATTGATAAGAGATCCAGCGGGTGAAGTCAGAGGTGAAAGGCTTCTTTGTGAACGATTCATGAGTAAAGCACACCGCTCCCCTGATGTGGTAGAACAAAATGCAAGGCCCTAGTACTAGAGGGAACCGTTAAGTGTGCATTCAGCTTGCTAGCTCAACCTTTCTTTCTTCTCTCGCCTTTCTTTCTTACCTCACTTCAATCCTCTTTCCCTTGTCACCTTCCATGAGGGAGAGGTTAATTGGCAACAGCCGTACTAAAGTTTCACGCAAAGCAATGTCTAAATAGTAAATAGAGATCCAATAGCCTATATCTTTCTTCTATAATCTTTTCTGAATGGAGTGTCCACTATCCCTATCTTTCCATAAAAATCATCCAGGAAAGCTACCTGATTACCTAGCTAGTTTAGTAAGTCTTTCCACTCAGAGAATGAAGGACTTATCCAGAGTCTTTCTCTGAGATGAAGTGAAATGGCAACCGTGGTTTCCAAGATTGGGGGAGGGGGAACTGATCCCTTCAAAGAGTAGCTTCCCCAGTGGTAAAGCCCCAGCAATATGTCTTAAAAGAGTACAGATGGCGTATCCCGTAAGGCCCTAGAAGCTTTCCTAAGTCAAGGATCTCCCTGTGCTACTGGGAAGGAGTTTCATACAGGATCTGTATCTATCATCCTAACCAAAGTGCTGAGAAAGTACCTGGAATTGCCGAGATGCTGCTTTCTTCTTTCTCAGTTGAACAGTGAAGTCTTTGTTCCCATGTTTAAATGAAGAGCAGAATTTATTACTTTGTGGACTGACATAACTCCAGCCTTTGATGCTGACTTTACCCCTTGACCAGAAGAGTGCCACTGCCGCCTCAAAGATCCTCCCCCATCGTCTATGGGTTGGCAAGAGCCTTTATTAGATCTCCATCTAGAATGTACAGCTGGGAAAACAACCGGCAATGAGTCCTACCGTACCGCTATTGCTTCCTTTTCCCGAAGCTAGGCTCGAACTGGTCTTCTTGGTTATGACTGATCCTGCAATAGCTAAAATCTATACGCTCTCCCTCCTGCCTTTCCCATTGAAGAGTTTGTTTGAGGGTCTGTACCAAAGATCCATCCCCTTAATCTACTGACCAGTGTTGTACCTGGAGGAAATACATGTAACTACTTTGATTTAAAAGGATCCAATCCAAGGGTGAAGAGGTAGAACGAAAAGAAGATCAAGGTATGAAAACAATAGGCAGTGGTAGCATCTGCGCCTCCTCACTTTTGCATAACGCAGTTATTGTTTCTTAAGAGCCCTCGGGTGTGACCACAAAAATGCTTGTGGCGCTGAACTTGACTCCCGATCGATAAAACAAAAACGAATATACGCCTTATCTCGTACTACCCTCTCGATACATAATCCGGTGTTTTTGAAAAACAACAGAAAAACTTTCCTATCTCGAATTTAGAGTGCCATGCTGAGATTACTTAATCATTTACATTTCATAGAGCGAACGCATGGTCTTCTTTTTCTCTCAAATAAACGCCTCATTGGTGCCAATGGAGTTTTTTCTCTCAGACAAAAACCTCATTGGTGCCAATGGTGAACAAGATGTACCATAATCTCTTCGACCCTTCATTTATGTCCCAGAATATAGAAGAATCCGGTAGGAAACAATCAGTATCTGTGCCACGACGGACACTCACCTCCCTTAATCCTACGTAATGACCTTTATACGTGCTAAAATAGTTCAACGTCTACAGTATAAAGGTAAAGATTGTCAGTTGTCCTAATCCTTTGAGTCCTAAGCATTATGTAAGACTGGTCCTAGTTGAAATTTTTTTATCTGCCTTCTCTGCTGACAAACCATTTTAAATTACAGAACTTACGCTTTGAGGATGCAAGTCAAGAGTATAAAAGTAGAGATCCACTAACTAATAATATACCAGAAACCCTATCATCAGCGATTACCAAAAGTCTTATATTGGTTAATCGTCAGCTTGTTTCAAATTTGTTCAGTTGCCACTTGCTGTAAAAGCTTAAGCCGTTAGATAATGGGCTGAACAATGGATATCCTCACTTGCAAGCCCCTCATTGTACGTGGAGAGATAAACAAGGGAGAGACATATCAGTGAGTGACATATGAAGTAGCACAGAGTGCACAAGAAATCAAGCTTAACAGGATGCAGTTTAGCAATAAGGTCCAATCAGATAATAGCAAATCCTAATGCAGTCTAAGCAATGGTTTTACAGTTAAATGCCCAAGTAAAAAATGCCAACTCCTATAAATATCAAAGTACTCAATGCAAATGGGTCGAAAGTATGACTAAAGGTCAAAGCATTATGATTGAGTTCATATATTTCAGAAGTGTCTTTAAAGAGTTGGGCACTGTTACAAACAGCAAGTCTTAAGCAGGTTAGGAGAAGGATAAAGTTGAAGCAATTACGAAGGCATGAACAGAGTTGTATTTTTTGAGTAATCTCTAGGCTAATCAGCAATGCCACATACCAAGTTTGAGGAACAAAGCAGATATGACGGCCAAAATATGCTTGTTTGGGATTCCATCAAACTTGCCGAGTACATTCATAAGTACAGAACATGTAGATTTCACTGCACTTGCTTCCATACTATGCACAGCTTCATCATCAACCTGCTGGTTCTGACTAATGGCAAGACTTCCTCGCTCAACATGTCGGTCAATCAATTCTTTTAGGATATCTGAGGCCTGTGAAGCAGCGCTGGCCTCGGCAGTCAGAAGACCTACCAATACCAGTGTCAACTTGCAAATCTATAAGCTTAGACCAGAAGGTGCAAAATAATAATACTTTTCATTCTAAATAATTGGAAAATGACAAGTGTTCACGGGAGAAAAATTGATGACAACACAAAACAATAACGTGGACTCTATCTAAAGGGAAATCATGAGCTTCAAGGATTTCATACTGATCCTGATCCGTAAGTAAACAAGTGGATTAGATAAATCAGCATAGAGTAAATCAGGGGACGCAAATGAAGTTGCGATGCAGGAAGAAATTCATTCATATAGCAACCTGGGAGTGCTCACATTTTTTGGCTGACTCTTGAACTTGAATTTCTAAATCCGGTGGCTCCCAGCCTTTTCTTAAGGTGCCCTTGCCGCTCTCTTTACAGTAGTATCCTAGGGATCCACCATAGGTATCACGTGATTGTAGACTACTATCTTTTCTTTTTCGGAACAAAATGTCAAAAACTACTTTCAATTGAATTTAGCAAAAGCTAATATCCTATGGGGACATAGGAATTTTTTGCTCCAATGTACTCCAGTAATTAGAAATTAAGGGCAGTAATGTAATTTGAAGGTCATTTCGTGTCTAGATAAGCCTTGGCATCGAGACTTTTCTAAAATAGTTAAGTATTCTTCCATTGCTCGAAGTTTCTAATGGCAAAACTTTCCGTCATATAAGCAGTCCTATAGGCTATAACCGCTCCTTAAGGTGAGACTCCTCACTCAACTTCTCCCAACCCTTTTCCTCTATCAACAGAAATGTAACAGAAGTCGCAAAGTGGATCTCAAACAATTGCATTGACTACTGCTGATTTAGATAACATACCTGCTACAGAGCCCAATACTAAGGAGATATGGCTGGTACATTTGCTTGGCTCCACAGCATGAAGTTTGTTTAGACAACTTTTCAACAAAGTTGCAGCAGATAAAGTACTATCTACAGGGTTCCCTTCAAAAGATACATATGATGCAAGAACTTTTATAATGTTATCTGCTTCAGAAAGATTCAGATCACCTCCCAAAGTCTCAAATAGCACTTGGATAACATCAAAAATATGCCTAGCTAGCGCTGAGAACTGGTTACTAATGAGCTTTTGTAATTCTGAAAATACATCTACATTGACTTCGATGGAGAAATATGTAACCAACTGTTTCAATAAATTCAGCATATGCACGATCTCTTGGTGTTCGGGTTTCGACAAGATATCCTTTTCAGATCCATCTACAGATCTTGAAGCAGATAATTCAACTGCCAATGGCATGTAACTTTTGAGCAAAGAGAAAACCAGTCTGCTAGCCTTTTCTCTAACAGTGGAAGATTCAAAAGACTTGAAAACCTTCAAAATACAGTCTTGAGCACATTTCCGGACCTGAAACATCATAAGCAGACAAACGATAAAACACAAGGACGACCTGCTATCCATCATTAACATTTCTCTGAAGCAATGTTTAAATCACTGATGCATACAGGAATCAAAAACTTTCAGCCTTGAGATAAAATTATCTTTTGCAGCTTGAACTAACACTGCAATCTCAGGCAGCCACATATTCCTGTATCTCCCTCAAGAATCGCTCAAAGTTCTGGCACTTGTCAGTTTTTTATTTACGTGAAAAGATGTAACTCATCAAGCGCCAAGGTAAATACCATTTGTCAGGCCAAATTACGGTTACTATGGAAGAAAATGGAATGCTACAGCAGTACGGCCATAACCCTGATACCAAAAGTGCCATAGAGGATTATCCATTTCAAATTTTAACACTGCCTATAAGTGCATCTCAAAATTATTGTGGCTAAATTGCCTGGTCCTAATTGATAGTTGTCATATAGGCTACACTTACAACAAATATGTCATTACCACATCATTTGGTATGCGTGCGCGCGCATGTCACACTGGGCACAGTAGAAAGAGAGGAGCAGTTAATTACCTTGGGACGTTTATCAATTGAGAACTTCAGAAGCGTCTCAAAGCCTAACTTGACCGAATCCCAATCCTCCAAATCACAAAACCCCAACAAAACCCCCAAACACTTGACCACGGCCCTCACATTCGCCGCGGCCGAGGCGGCGCCGCTCGGCCGGTCCAGCAGCTCCACCAGCACTGCCGCCGCGTCGCCGGCCTTTGCCGGCGCAATGGCCCCCTCCGGAATCAGCGGGAGCACGATCGCGAGGAACGAGGACAGGGCGGCGAGGGCGTCGGAGTCGGAGGTTGAGGCGGCGTCGACGATGGCGTCGATGGCGGCGGCGAAGTAGGAGAGGGGGGTGAGCGGGAGGGACTCAGACTGGAGGATGGAGCGGGCGGCGGCGGCAGCAGCAACAAGGTGGCGGTGCTGCGCGGCGGCCGACTTGCCGTAGCGGTGGAGGAGCTGCTGGCATATGTCCGATTTGTCGGTAAAGGTAGTGTCAGTAGCAGCGGTTTCTTCTTCCATTGGCGTTTGTTGTGAAAGGGTTTTGCAAAAGGGTTTTTGTTTAGAAGGGGTTTGGAGGTTGGGATATGAAGGGTTTCCCAACTACTTATAACTTTAGGTCAAAAGCCTTTCTTCTTCCATGTTTGGTTGACATTTTCACTATTTGCATTTACATATATTATTCAAAAGATAAATGAGTGCTCCTTTATTGAATCAGATACTACAAAAAAATTATCGGAATACCCGCATATATTATCTAATTACCCGTTCCTGATGCATTTTTCCTTCAATTTGAGTAGGGTGAACTCGAAACGGACTGATATTAATGCTGAATAACGTTCTAGAAGGAAAAATTTGTGTTTTATAAATTAAAATGAAAAACCGATAAGAGTATACAACTTTTTCTAAATACACACACATATAATGAAAAGCCAACTAGATAGCACGCATGCTTTCCCCGAGCCTAGGTTAAGGAGTATGCATAATCGAAGAAAGACTCACAATACATACTATAACAAAGTAACTCCTATACCATCACAACCAACAATATAAAGTATCAAATTGGTAAATGAAGACATCTTGTAGCAAATTTTTAGTAACTCACTTTTTCATGCATAAATTGACTTGTCCAAAGAGGAATCTTATTTTTTTTTGCATGATATTTGAATATCAAAAATTGGATTGACTAAAACAGAGTTGATGCACTTAAGTCTTCTTCCACAAACGCTTCTATATTACCTTTTTCTTTATGACTTACAACTTCTTCAATCAAAATCAAATGTGATTACTTAGTCACCACTACTTATCAATAGAATCCACTCTCATTGAAGTAATGGGTTTTAAATAAAATAGGTGAGGCACACCCGAGGTGGGGTCAATGCCCCGTGCCTAGGCGCACAAAGGTGATGCCTTTTTTCTCAAGGGGCTGCGTCCAGGGCTAGGCGCTAACCAAGCGCTTGGTTGCGCCATAAGCCTAGGCACGCCTTTAATAACTATAAAGCGACGCAGTGGTTGCAAGACTCTTTTTATCCTCATTATCTAGTTTTTTAATAATCAATACTTGTAATGTAAGTTTGGAATTGGAGCCAATAAATTGGTTAGACTAGTTTTAGGGTTTGGTTTCTGGTTCAACATTAAATGTCATAGATTAAAGCGCAAAAATGCTAGTTTAGCATCCGCAACGATGTTTTTGTTCGTTCAATGTGCTTTTGTCGCTAGAAGATGCCAAAAACAATAACCACTTTAAAACTCTTATTTTATTTTATTTTTTTGGTCAAAGTCCTTTGTATTCCCCTACTAACCAAATGTATATACATCTATCCACATTACATCTCAATGCCATGCATCACAATTCTCCTATATACATGTAAAACTCTTATGTTACTAAAAACAAGACATATTGTTTTCTTGTTACTACTAAGAATCCGAAGTTGGTTTCCACAATGTTCACCTCTTTTGTATGAAAGTAAGATGTACTATTTTGCACTTAGTTCAATTGGCTATTTATACACCAAAATTCTTGTTTAGAGGTTGAACACATCTTAGATCCAACTAGTGCTTACTCCCTATAGAGAAAAGTTTTAATTTTGTAATAAAGGAGTGCATATCAAAACTAACAAAAGCGTGAGTACCTAAACTAACCTTTACTCCTTCCAAAAGTGTTTATTCAAGAAGAACTAACTAGTAGACTAAAACATCAAAAATTTGCAACAAGTAATATGGTAATATTCAAGCACTCTTGGCACTTTGTCTCCCTAACTTGTAACCTATCTTTTGCAATCTCTGTGATCGTAAACATCTAAACTTTTTTTGGCGCGTAATTGAGCATAAATGTCACTAACATACGTCTGATGCTATATATGGTCGGCGAAATTGCACACCTGAATCTTAGACTAATGAGTGAGGGCTGTGTTAATTATCAATCTTGACACCAAATTAAAGGCCATACCTTGGTGAAACTAGTGATTTTTAACACTACACCTATAAAATTGAGGAGGAAGTGCCACATTATTTCACAGCAGTGTCGTGGTTGATGACTATAGTCAGTAAATAGAAAGATGGATGCATGGGCAGAGGCAATGGAAGACATGTAAATGACCCTTGCTCTGGGAAAAGAGATAAACACAATGCTGATTCTCCATGGCTTGGGGGTTTAGAGATGAAGTTAGCTCTGAATTAGCACTGGTTTTAACTGTAATAGTCTTATTTTAGGCAAACCATGTCAGTCTTATCATCACGAAAGAAATCAAAACCTCGCCACCAACATTTTAACATATATTGTATAGCCAACATCTCGTAAAACTCTGAACCACGAAGGGTACATACCTCAAACTTAAACGACCAATTTTGTGCCTACCTATTATTATTCGAGATTAATACTATGATTGTCCCGCAGCTGCAGTCAGCGCGATAAGAATGAAGATAGCTTGCAACTTCAACCCCATTTGACTCAATGCCGGATAGGACTTTCCTGCTATAATGTGCGGAATATGCACTATAGGTGTATCAGCTGCGATTACAACTCTAGCTTTGGGCTCTCACATCGCACCAACAAAGAGCTTCTTGATTGCCTTACGATGTGCAACCAAACATAAATGAACTTGTTACATTTTTTGATCTCTCAGATTTCGGGGAGTAAGGACATTACTAACACAGTGAGACACATCCTTTTTAATTTTGCTATCTCCTAGCTGACTCATGCTTTTGTCATATGGAGCGGGTTGTACAGCTTCAAATGCCGGAAGCCAAATCCTTAGCAAGTATGCATGTAGTGCCTGGGAATCATGGTTTACCAAGATTGGATACATGACTGTATTAGTATCATTGATTCTTCTTTACTGCAGTAACTTAGCTAGTAAATAAACTGCACTAGGAGCCTGATAATCTTAATGCATGCCTTTTTATCTTATGTATGTATTTAAGTCATTGATAATGTTGTCATGACCTATAATATGTTGCGTACTTATATGGCATCCACGTGCCCCAAAAGTGTAAAACACTTTTATATAAATGTTATTCTCGTATTATCAAAAAATAAAAATAAGGAATTAGGACTAGTTATTCCGGAGAAAACCATTTGTAATATCGGAACACCCTCCACCTAGTCCTAGTTTATCAACCTTGGTATTGGACAAAAGTGGGACGACCATCAACAGTTGCATGGTAATATTACACTTAGGGCTTTACTTTATTACAATGATCCTAAACGACCATTGATTTTTTCTCGGGCTATCAACTTCGAGGAAGTAAGATTAGCTATTCCTTATGAAACCTTTCATAAGTGAGACTGCAAGCCTAGAAAAGAAGACAAGACGCAAGTAGCTATACAAAGGGTTGTAATTATCTTCCTGCAACCAGGATGATAGCAAAAATATCCTATCATTTATATCACTTTTATAACAAGGGGATTATATGACCCTTTAAACTGATTACAAGCATGTACTAGAATTTTGCTATAAGGCAGCCTCAATCATTTTTGTTTCTACTTGAGTCCGCAACAACGCTTTTGGCCTCATGTAGTTGTAACACAAACAGCCTCAAGAATTTCCGATAGGCATAGTGGATGAGTGCAAGCGCAATCAACATTAGATCCACAAGTATGTCTCGGGAAGCACAAGCTGGCCGGATGAATTAGGGCACCCATAGTTTCTATTTATCATAAAGACGGATAGTTAGAGCGCAATGGAGATTTTCAACGCGAACCGAACTTTACACCATTTTTTCTTTATAGAGGCAAAATATTTTTCTTGATTAGCTTTTTCCTCCTATGTATTTCCATAGCATTACTAATAAGATGTTGAGAAGGTTGTTTTCTAAAGTTGGATACCGTTTTCAAAAAGATAAAAATTATCAAATGTAATTAGACAAATAAAAAGTATGAGAACATTTGAATATTATTGGAATACCATTCCCAAATAAAATGAGTAGGCATTGTCCTAACTGAGGAGAGACAAAAGTAGTTTTCTTTGAAGATGGCTAGATACAATCTTATGAGTGTGTGTATCACATATATATACCTGGTGAAGGGCACGCGAACACATATAGCTTACTATCATGTATTGTGTTCGTATAAAAGAAGATATTTTATGTGCTTGACCACTAAATAACATCTTATGGCATGTCTAATTAAGGGTGACAAGTATGTCTCTGCAAAATTTTTAGCTAAGCACAAAACATCGTTTGTGCGTGCCTTGGACGATACGCCCAATTAGAACAAGAAGGATAGAAAGATAAACCAATTGAATTTTAGCTGATGCCATTGCCTTCAAACCAATCAATCGGGGCCAATAATGTTATTCTATGAGATATAAAGTGACCAAAAATGGTACTATCATTATCAGAAGATTAAACATCTGTACTACTTACTTATAAAAGTGTGAATAAATTGTAAATCATTTTCTGGACATAAATACTCTTATAAATTTGATATATGACTTCAATGTCCTTTTAGCATTATTACATCACTTCTTGTTCAATAAATGCAAACAACACTTAAATGCCTCCTTAATGATTATTTGTCTCCATCATTTACAACTTCTCATTTCCATCTCCAACAATACGGTTTGCTTTACCTTCTGAATGACTATTTATCTCCATAAATACGTGGCGAGAGAATTGAAATGTTGTTCCAATCCTGATTTATTAAGCGTCCACAAAACATTTGTACCTCATCATCGAATTAGAAGGTCGTGTTACCATGACCAGTCATCTAAGTTTATTTGATTGAAGGTGCTTTATTTGAGGTTTGACAATATAGTCTCCTCTTCGTATTCACAAATAGATAAATAACGTACTATATTGCATATGAACTACGTATGGCTCCATGTTTGGAGCAATAATCTGGGTTGGATCTATAATATCTCTGACTCTGAATATTCTTAAAAATCTTGAAGTTTGGTGGAGGCATTTACTTTAGGTCCTAGTTGACTCTTAATTCATTTCTTGACTTAAGAATTACAATTTTTACTTTTTCCTTTTTATTTAAAATATTTCTCGGGAGTATCTGTTTATAGATACGTATGTTTATTTTCATGTTTGTTTCTATTGATACAAAGGTTGGATAAATTATGAGCAATATTAGCTTGATTTTAGGTGTTATTAGAGTCATTGGATCTACAAATCTAATTCAAGTTAGTTTGACTTTAAAGCTTCGAACTCATGAAGAATCTAATTCATACGTCATAATGCAAGATGACATGATATTTCTTTCTTGCACTTTTTCCTTTAATGTTTTTCTTTGATGCACTATTGTTGATCAATTGATTAAGAAGTATAGCTCAAATGATTTCTCCTTGAATCGCTTATGTGACATATAAACATGTCACGAATTAAGGAATTATGTTGCTTGCTTTTTTAAGTTACAGCTTTTGTTATTTGGTTATTGCCATCATCCATGGGGAAGGAATTGAAAAATGATGTTAAAGATTTTCCTATTAGGTTCCCGTGTCGTGAGCATCGGAAGGAAAATGCTTCATACAAAGTTAGATATTGACAAAAATCAACTAGTTGGAATGTGCCAAAGCTCATAGAATACAAGAAAGGGATAAATTGTTACTTCAATTAATATATCTTTCTCCAATAATGTGAAAAGTCTCATAAGGTTGGTGTTATGCATTGGAAGACCAATTTCTCGGTAAGATGGAAAAAAAAGGAAAAAAGGAAACATGAAGGAATTCGAAGATAAAAAGTATCGAAAGAAGGTCTATGTATGACTTTAGGGTGATGAGCACTGTGGGCAAGCCATAAAAATAAAAAATAAAATAAAAAAATTTTGAGATGCCATTGCAGAACTACTTTCAAACAGTTCAAAAATTGTGCATATAATTGATTATGTTATTTGATTTAGCATGTCGTAACATGGAATTATATATATTGATTGATCTTTTCAAGGCATATATATATATATATATATATATATATATATATATATATATATGGGAAAAGCGAGTCTACAGCAAGATGTAGACAACTTATCTGCAGCAAGCCAAACGACGTCGTTTTGGATTAAAAAAAAACACTCAGACTCTCGGGTATTATCCCACTCTCTCCTTCTCGTTTCTCAGACAACAACAAAATATGAGAACAATCTGGGCGTTTCAAAGCTGAGAGAGATGATGCATCACTCTCAAGTTGGGAAGAAAGCTTGACCTTGACATTCTCTGAACCAATACCATTGTGGGATTTGCAGCGATGACTCAAGAATTGTGTTTGGTTTGAGGTGACAATTGGTTGAGACTGAAAAAATGGTGACGAAGGGGAAGTGAGACAATACGGTACAACGACGACATTGGCCTAATTCATGGGGCAACGACAAAAACAATTTTTTTGGTGGAGGTGGAGACTCTAGAAAGTGCGCAATTGATGTTTTGAAAGAGTGTCGGAAAGGTGTTCGAGGAAATGCCCAAGAGAGGTGCTCACTTAGAACGTTCGTCCACGTTTTAGTACAGTGAGGGAGAATAATGCTCT